>JARKHS020036702.1:99093-226108 GCA_030143305.2 Amblyomma americanum
TTTTGTAAAATTAAACGGCGTTCAGCTCTCACTCACGCGGTAACGTTGGTTACACACGCAGACAAAAAGATCAGAATATTGGTTGTACACCTACACGAAATTGACGAAATTCCGCTTAAATATGAACAAGGTTATGCAGGATACCAAAACACGTTATTTAACACCCCTCCCTCTTTCCGAAGAAAGAAAGAAGGAAACGAATAACTCCTTCCTCGGCCATCTAAACTGTGATCTATTTCTTGCGTGCCACGAGCCCGTGCTGCAGAAACCCAAGAAAACAACAAAAAATAAAAAAGGTCCTTACGGTTGCCAACAGAATCCTTTGAATAACGGACTCCAATAGCCACAACTTCGTGGTACATACACAGTTTTATCCGTGATACACATAAAATATTGTGCTACGTCCTTTTCCGTGTCATCACGAGAAACTTTTCCGGTGTTTCAAGTTCTTTGCACAACACGACCGCACACAACTCAGAATAGAGTGCTTCTAATGAGTATGAGTTTCCGCACGAGTGGAGACACAGCCGTCTCAGTTTTTTACGAATAACTCAGGTTTTTTTTTTCGGAATTAACAAGCAGGACATATTCAGACGAGCACAGTCACCGAGTGACTTTTACGAGGCGCATAACGTCACATACGGCGTGCGAAGGAAGTCATTTCACGATTTCCACCGATTATCCTGCACGCTTGCGAAGTTGTGAATGCAATCTCTGACATGCAGTCTTGCGTATGTGCGAGTAGCTTAGTTCTGGCTCCGCTGCCATCTTCGTTGCTCCGTGCAAAGGTATACACTTGTCAAGAAGCCCATTCAACAGGTGAAGCTTCGGGCGTGAAGCAGGCCTAAGCCCGATCTCCTAGCGATAACTAAAGATGTGGGGACACTGAACTTTTCCTACTGAGTTTTTGCATTCGAATAGTGCGCATAACATTATTAAACATGAATCGCTGCGTGGAATTCGTTAGCGCTCAATAAATAATTTGTCATTTAACTTTTTTTTAATTCTGTTTCGGATTTCTGGTAGTAAAACGATAGTTTCGACGTCACGAGTGAGTATGAGATCGCACGAGGCATGCAAAAGCTGCAATATAATCGCTGCTTTGTCGTTTTAATGCACGCAATTCTTACGCTAAACTGCTCCAGAAGCCGGAATGACAGCGGCTGGACAAAGAGCGATTATATTGCCTGTTTTTGTGAGCATCATGCGGTCTCATACTTGTGACGCCGCAACCATTGTTCGGCAAACTGCAATCGAACCGAAACTGCATGGGAAAAGAAATTCAATTAAAAATTGTTTTTCTAGCGTTGAAGACTTTTACGAGGTGATCCATGTTTACTATATGCCTTACGCATAATTCAACGCAGAAATACACTACGAAAAATTTGGTGTCTCTACCCCTTTAAGCCCCTAATTAACAGCGCGCTGCATTCTTCGTGCTAACTCACGTACTTCTGAGAAGGCATCGCAAGCCCCATTTAATGCACGCCTACGTCAGCGTCCTCCTCGTTATCGTCTAGAAGGACATCCGTTCAGACGATCAGAACGCAAAAATACCGACACAGGACGTAGTTCGGATTGCAGCCGACTTGGATATCTTCTGTGGGTAGGCGAGAATCTTTGGAACTGAATGAGAAGCTTGATTACTTTTTTCCGTTTTTATTTTTCCCGCCAGACACAAGTAGCCCTGTTGACTGACCTTGACCCCGCGTTTCAACGGCGAGGAGCGACGCGACCGGTAAAAACCTCGCGCCGCCCCTGGCGGGTAATCCGCCCCGCTCGATGAGTTTGTTTCCGAGTCGGTGGCGACGGCGCGGTATTCACTGCATGCATAAACAGGGCCACGCTCGACGCAAACGCGCTTCATGGTCACCGACGACGTCTCACTGCGCGACATCCATGACGTGCGTGTCTTTTGAGGCAATTCCTGCACCCGCCTCGATTTGTGCGAGCGCGCGGATGGAAGGTGGAACATCGCCAAGACCGGGCGTGTCGCATTCACGAACCGTCGTCGATGGCGCCAGTAGATGAAGGCAATCGCGCCTTATTATCCTTGGCCGGACTGGTTCAAACTAATCGCGTAAAGTTAGAGGCAGTGGAGCTTTTTATGTTGCCCTTTATCGCAGTGGCAAGCGGCTTTCTTTCCTCCCAGAGAGGTGTTTGGCAGCAGACGTCATGGAAGTGAACGCGACTTGGAGTGCTCCAAGGAGATTGTTGTGGTTTTTGATAAAATATCCTTGATGGCGTCATGCAGCTTGGAAAAGACACGTAGGCTAGTAGCGTAGCAAGATTATTTTCGCTTGCTTCCAATGCCGGGAACCTGACCTGTGTTTTGGCATATGCGAGCTGCGAAGCTATTCCGAAAAGGCGCATCCAAGGTCTGCATCTCTCAAGATCGACTTCGTGTTTTTACCGTTCTAAAAATGAAAGAGTATTTCAGAGGACGAATAGGATTGCTGTTCATGCATACACGCATAAAATAAGGTAAGCGAGGCCTTCTAAAAATAGCGCACACGAGCCATATGTGCGCGGTGTCTCTTGTGGCTGAGACCGGGCAGGGTAACGAGAGGAGGATACTGCGCCGCTTGCGCGTAGTCGCTTAGTTTAAGGGGCGAAGGAGCTGAGATTTGTTTGTACACCCCTCGCTGTAGCACAGCCGAAGCCTAGTGATTCGGAGGCAGAGCGTAATGATTACGATTTAATTTTTACTTTTGTTTTTGCGAGTGATTGGGGGGAGGGGTGTCCACGATTGTTGCGCCACCGTTAGGTCGACAAATGAGCCAGCTGGCTCTGAAGCTGGCTACTCTCTAAACACGAATGAGCCTATATAGTAGGAGTATAAAAGGGGTTAGCTGTCCTGTAGCGCACTCCCTCTCATAAGAGGGAGTGCGCTAAAGGACAGTTTACTCCGTTTTCACTCTTTTCTAGCGCTACGAATGGTCTACGCCAAATACACGTTGTCGTTGTTAGTGGCTATGTATTAATAAGATAATAATGGAAGGAAGAAATGTTTCTAGCCGCGGAATCTCCCATCGAAACCTGAAGCACCTGGGCTGCGGCTAGCGGGAATAAAAGGAGAGGAAAGAAAGCGGGGAGAGATAGTAACGAGGGATAGGAGTAGGGCGGCAATATACACTATATGTACAGATACAGAATATGGAAATATGTGCGCAGTATATGGGATAACTTTGCTGTGCGCATAGCGGGCGCGGACGCCCATTAAAAGGTCAAAGCTCGAATTAGGACACATATGGCTAACAAGGCGAAAGTTCGCCACTTGCACTGTTTAGAAACTCAACCCGGTTGCCCCCCGAGTGGCAAGTTAAGCCTTCGGCCCAGCCTTATTTAGGAGTCACGAAAGTCAGCGTCGATCAAGAAAGTGTAGTTACCACGAGAGGCAGCGTGTATGGAAGTCGGGCTTTTCTTCCCGTATGGCTGTGTGCAAAGAGAAAACGGTCTCGCGGAGGTAGGACGACGTTTCAGGAATTTTCTAGCGTATTTATTTACGTTGCGCGGAGTGACGCAGCCAGAGTATGACCCGAGGAATCGGCTTCATGAATTTATAAGACCCCGGCTCAAACTGGCTATTTACATTTCCAAAGCCAGGACGATATTATGTTGAACAAAAAAAAAGCGGCGATAATTCTGCTATGTAGTTCGCACTATAAAAAGGATATACATCTTGCTGGGCCAGTTGGTGTATTGCAGCTGATAGGTGAAACCAGCGTAAACGGTCAAATTATGCCACTTCACAAATTATATCAATTTTAATTATGCGAAAGAATAAAGTTAGGTGTAACTAAGTCCAGCGCCGTTCTCTTCTGGGCGTTCTTTTGCGCTCGTGTCCTTTTGAGCTCCTTTCACTCATAAACTATACTTCACGTTGTACCAAACACTACGCAGACAGAAAACACGTATTTTGAGTGCAAGGAGGTACTGCTGACCAGCGATAACCTGCAGGACCAACGGGCCCTCATACAATAGATCCGCAGGGCAGCTCAAGCCAGTGGAGCCCTGGAATGAGGACCCCAACCATAAGCTCGCACAAGCTCCCTTCTTGAATTTAATAAAGTTTTTCCTCCTCCTCATTTTCCTCCCGCTGTGCTACATTGCGTGATATTACACGACCAATGGCAGAAGGAAAAAAAAAGTTTAAAGAAGTTGCCAGTTGGAGCGGGGAAAGGAGATTGAAGCCAAGTGCTGCACTAGAGCAGGCAAAACGGTAGAGGTGGGCGTAGTAAACTGGTCGCAAACGCAACCACATAAATGGTAAACGTGCCCGTGCACCATCACCATTGTCGTCGTCGACGTCATCCATTTTACGTCTATTGCAGACAAAGGCATCTCTCAATAATCTCCAATCAATCCCTTCCTGGGCCATCCCTGGCCACCCTTTCCCGGCAAATATTTTGACCTCGCATCTCTTCACCGAACTCTCTGCTGCCCCTGGCCATGCTTCACTTGCCTCAAAGTCAGCACACCTACACAAACGGATCACTGGCACGACCGATGGATAAGCAACGCATCAAGCGGCCGTGCCACTGGTAATCTGTGTTTTCTTCATATTCATTAAGATGTCAGCTCGATCGATAATATATTCTAAACGACGGAGGCCAACAGCCACTGAAACCAAGGAGCATAGGGGATGTCTTTTTTTTTTCAATTTGTAGTTCAACTGAGCTACCAACTGAGCTCTCTCCCGCAGTGTCCTTAATCTTATCTCGAATAAACGTGCCGACCAACCGTCTCCAGCTTGCGGCTCCTTTCCTTTTCTACGCTTATTTTATTATTACGAAGTCACAAGAAAAGACGTCATCATTCCTGATGGAATCGAATTTTAAGCCGTTTTGTTGATCTTTAATTTTTGTCTCCACAGGGGAGGGGGCTTTCGTACTGTACAAGGTGGCTATTTTTCAGGTAGCTCAAGCGAGCGATCCAATTATACATGATACAGGTAGATCTCCTTTTAATCACTCTTCAACAAGGATCTTAACGTGAAGCAGAAAAATATGCAAAAAAAAACACGGGTGGAGGAATAAGCAAAGCGTGATTAAAGGACCTGGTTCAGCGAATACATAATTGCTATTGGCACGCATCTGCACCCAGCCTAACAGTTGCCAAAGAAAACAGGATGCACGTGGCTTTAATTCATAGCTATCTTTAGGAAACTCTGTGGGCGAAAACAGCACAGCTTGCTGTCGTAGCCGCATCTCTGCGCTGAGGTGAATGTTAAATTACCCTTATGCTACACAGAGTAACCCCGCGTAGGGGTTTCTCAGTAGAACACGCTCTTGGGCAAGTTGGTTCATAGCTTGAGTAGATGAAGCGTGTCTTTCTTTTCCTGTGTGCTGTGTTTTTGTGCGCTTCATCTACTCAAGATAGGGGATTTCCTTCGTGCGAATAGGACTAAAGCCTCTTCATTCGATCCTTGGTGTTACAGCATTTTCTTCGCGGGACCTGCTCCCATGAACACATTGTGAGCAACATCCTTGACAATGCGTCCACTGGCTTCACTTCCGCTAAGCCTGTGGACGGAAGAACGCGGAATGCTTTGGAAAAATAACGCTTCCCGCATAATGCCCTCGATATGGATTGTGCCTGCTTCGTACCTTGAGGAGGGTACTCATTCTCACGAATAACTTTTTTGAGCTTGGGCAATGGCTATAACAATAAAGCAGAGCGTCAGAACAGACATTTACTAACGGACACAAGCACAGAATGCTCAGTCTTAGTGTGTGCTCCCCTAACGGCCCTGCATGTTTTGCCATGTTCCTTTCTCAGTTGAAATATCAGAACAATTAACGGAAACCTTTAAGCGTTTTATGAATTGCATTCACTGTGTAGCGAGTACACCAAGTTTCAACAGGCGTTGAGTGATTCGTGCGTTGGAATTCGCAACTGGCCAGAAGCGCGATGCTTCCAATAGATACCCATATAGTATATGAATCTATACGTGTTGTATGTTCTCTAATTTCATGCTCAGAGATCGCAGTGAAAATGAGCCGAAATCTCGACGAATGCGTCCTCTGCTCACGGTTCGGGAGAACTGCAACTGCAGTTAATCCCAAACCACCATCGTCATTGTCATCCTGATCATTGCAAGCCTTACTCGTCCACTGCGGGACAAAGGACGATTCCTAATATTATTTAATTATCCTCGTCCTGTGCCATCTGCGGCCGCCCTGTCCCCCCAAACAAACTGCCTAATTTTATCCCTCCTCCCGGCGATCTACCGTCTCTCGGTCCGCTTGTACTCTCCCTGAATCCACCCGATTACCCTTAAAGTATCATCGTTATCTTTCAAACAGGAGCCTCGCAATTCCCTAACCAGTGCTACAACCTACACAGCCGTGTGCTGATCGCAGTGCTCAAGTGCCTCGAGTCGGAAGTGCATGTGCATGTCGGACGATATACAGGGCAGAGATTACAATGAAGTCGGCCACATGACCGGCCATGGACGCGGGAAGAATGGAGAGGTACATGTTTTCGGGTGAGCCTCCATATTAGCAGCCTACTTTGAGCATTAAAACTACAGTTGGCGGCGACACATATCGCCACTTGTCGTTACTTTGCGCATGAGGACTCCCTCTCAGGCACGTATTCAAGGGGGGTGGGGGGGGGGGGGCAGGTGACTCCCCCTCTTCCAAAACATTACTTTGCCTCCCCCCCCCCCCCCACACACACCACGCATACACTCGCACGCCCCTAGACTGAAACAAATTTCTGGCTGCATGCCTGACTCCCCTGCGGTGAACATCCTCCCGTCCACCATTGAGCACGCTGTGTGTGTCGCGCACCCGGGTCATCTTTGTGAGAGGAGGGGCAGTGGTTGGAACGACGGGCTCGGAACGACGGCTTTTATTAACACAATATCGTTGATGGAAACTCAAAGCGAAATATATATTATACGCATATATACACGGCGACCGCGCATGTAACGAATTGTTTTTTTTTTCATCGACATCTTTTTGCATGCAGTGCCTCTCTTTCCCCTTTCCTACAGGTAGGCGCAAGGATGACGTCACACCGACGCCATATCGGCCCCGTACTACCCACGTCCTTACAACCTCCTGCGACTGGTGATGGGTGCAATGTGGAGTAAAAAAAAATCAGAGGAGGAGACACGCTTACCGTTGATGACGAAGGCTTGATGTAACCGCTCAGGATAGTTGGCCTCGTACATTCGAATGAACGCAGACACCGCGCTCACAGCTGAAAGGGAAAGGAAAGACGTTCAGGACTTGGGACAACATAAGTAGAGCCCATTTCCAGAAAACGCAGCTGCTGCGATCACAAGTCTGCGGCCATTAAAAATTCCGAAGAACTTGAGTGATTCTGTGGCATGCTTGTGCGTGCGCCTACAGTGAACGCAGTTTCAGTCAGATCAGGATAAATTTAATCGTGCTTTCAAACCGTCGTGGTAGCATGGTCCTCTTAGCAGTCTTACCTATATAGTGACGGCATTTAAAAGTATTTCGCTGAAGTATTAATGCACCTTGTGAAATACTAGAAGAGCCACGCCATTTGAAAAGACTAACACGCACAAAAATGTTGATATTAAGGCAAAATTTAACTGCGGTTATCGGGCGAAGATTTTCGACTTGTTGGCTAGATTTCCTTGACTGAGAGCGATATGTTGCTTTCGTACGCTCTGAGAGACACGCGACTCAGCGGCGCCCCTACGCGCGGAACAGTTTGATACCGTTACGTCACGCGACCCTTTGTCCACGCAAGAACGGAGCAATTCGGTAAGGCGTTTAGGATTAACATGAATACGCCATCTTTCGCAAATTTTTGCGATAGGCTGCAGCCCTCGCGCTGAAACAAATTTTTCGTAGCCCAAAGCGAATCCAGCCGAAGCTGAGCTAATTTACTACAGTCGGATACAACTCAGGAACGAAGAGGCTCTTCCTCGTCAAACGACCCCTTTCCAGGCAATGGCGTCGGCCGATTCTGATGAGACTGCTAGCATGACAATGCATGGAGTGGTCAATGAAAGGGGGAGTCCCCTCCTTCTATGGTCTGGGACAGTGCCCTCCCAGCATTGTCACGTGACTTCTTGCAAAATCAAGCTAGCAGCCATTGGCTGCAAGGAGGGTGCTTTGTCGGGGAAAGCCGCTTCGGTCCCGAGTTGTATCCGACCATAGTAAAATCTCTGGTTGGCCTGGGAGAAAAAGAGATGAGCGCAAAGTGAATTTAGCAAGGCAGTGATTGTGCCGTTACCTACGGGAATCAAATGCAATTGATTTGATTCGAAAGGTTCCAGGCATTTGCTATGTAGCTAATACCAATGCGACATGTTCTGCACTACAGATATCTAATTTGTCTAGCCGCTGAAGCAGAACTCTCGGTTTATCTTTGTTTTCCGAAGTCATTGCTTGCCTTCTGCGGTGAGGGCTTGCAGCATAGAGAAGTTGTCGAAGTCGAAGATCACCGTCTGCGTCTCAACCACTCTTCCAAGCTGCAAAGAGAAAAAAAAATCGTTAAAACTTTCGCGCCGTGCCGATTAGCGCACCAGCGAAGAACAAGACTACTGGCAGAGAAGAGCGCCCGGGCACGCGCGCTCGGAGGTGCTCTGGACGCCATCTTTATATCTTTAGCTAGGGCGCACACATTGAAGTATCTTTTTTAATGCGAAACCATTTCTTGCCTCATGGACAGGATGTGTCACCACGGGCTGTGGACAGGGCGTGCCCTCATCAACTGTTGATCATCCAGTAAGAGTGCAATTATGATTAATAATGATTAAATGGGAAGTTTAAATTACCCAATTACTGGATAAAATAGTTAATTAATAACGAGGCAATTCACTTCGCTAATTACCCCGAGTAAGTCACGAAATAGGTAAATTGCTAGTAATCCCTCCAGAACTCAACGAACAATAAAATGATGAAATTAATTTATTAACAATCAATAAAGTTAATGATTTGAAATTAATAGCACTGATAATTAATGATTAATTTACCAATACCAAATTATTTATAACTATATTTATTTAATAATTTAGGTGAACACGAATTACCTTATTAAATAATATACATTATTGATTAATTACATTACTAAGTAACAGTGGGTAACGGAACTCGAAACGCTTTCGCATTTCAGCACGTAAGGAGACGTAAACCCGCCGCGGTGGCTCAGTGGTTAGGGCGCTCGACTACTGATCCGGAGTTCCCGGGTTCGAACCCGACCGCGGCGGCTGCGTTTTTATGGAGGAAAAACGCTAAGGCGCCCGTGTGCTGTGCGATGTCAGTGCACGTTAAAGATCCCCAGGTGGTCGAAATTATCCCGGAGCCCTCCACTACGGCACCTAATTCTTCCTTTCTTCTTTCACTCCCTCCTCTTATCCCTCCCATTACGGCGCGGTTCAGGTGTCCAACGATATATGAGACAGATACTGCGCCATTTCCTTTCCCCAAAAAAACAATTATTATTAAGGAGACGTAAATGCTCCTTTAATTTTTTCAAACCATCCTAGACCTCCGTCTTCGGGCGCCTACAACTTATACAACCGCTACGCCACTGCTCTTCAGATTTGCAATCGTTCCTTTCAACTTGGCAAGCTTCATAGAAAACACGGATTCACACACGCACTCTGAAATCCCGCAGGTCTCTTCGCGGCGCACGCGAAAGGCACGATGCGTGCAAAAGAAGCGCACGCGGTACGCGTGTTAGTATGCATGAATCGCGCGCCTGCTCGCGCGTGGCAGAGGACGGCAACGCACTTTCCAAGGAGGCACACGAACAGCGGAGAGAAGCTCGCACGAGGCTGGCTGATGCATCGCAAAAGACAGCGTCACGGCCGCACGTGGACTGAGGATTTAAGATTAGTAGGAGGCTCGCTGATGACGTCAGGAAGGTGACTGAGGAAAGCAGATGAGAACCCTTCCGGGGAGTGCTTGGTCGAGGCGGCTTTCTTTATGGCCCGCCGTGACATTGAAGTAGGTAAGGTGATAATGGGCTGTCTAACTTGCGGACGCGAGTTAAGTTTAAATGATTTATTAGGTTCCTTATTCATCTGTTAACAAGTTGACCGCTTGATTGATGTATCGGCTGATTAATTAGTTGATTCATTGATTGATGACTGACCGACTGAGGGATTGACTGATTGATTGATTGATTTATTGACGGAAGGAAGGACTAATAGATATAGCCCTTTATCTGCAATGTTTATCCAAGGTTGGTTTATCGAGGCCCATCGTTATCGACCATGTTCATCACTCTTATTCCGCTCATTTGACGGGCGTGCCACATGAGTTTTCGTACACTCAGTCAATGCCATCTGCATGCGTACCAAAGTGACGTCACACGGCACACGATGACGCATGAGCTGTTTAGCTGAAACAACGGGCTACACGTGCGTGACATCCTATTTGTAGCTTTTGGCCCTCCTTAATGTTCAGATCAAGAATGATCGACGCTCTTTCCAACGTTGGCAAGGCCTTGGTGCTGCGCGCTTGACCGTGATGGCTACTATAGTGAAGCTGCGATAAGCTAATATATTGTTCTAGGCAGGAATAATTACGCATTTGAATGTGAGCCGGAATTTCAGACATTAATACACAAAGTTAGGCATTTTATCCCCTCCCTCTCTCCTCCAATCCTCAAACGTACACGCCAGACCGCGTGTAGAACGCGGTTTGACACTAGGGTCTTAACCAGTGGTATAGGCTGTACCCAATAACACATGCCCTAGGCCGTGTGTGGTAGGTACCTCAACATACCCAGCAATTCTGGACAAAAGCATTTTTGAACGGGAAACGGTTCATGAACGCAATTTTTTCATATATTGTAAGATTTCACTATAGCAATCAATATATCGGCAGATCACAGTCTTGTCTTTTTTTTATTCACGTTTTTTGCTATCGTCAAAAGCGTTCCCTATGGATTTTCTATGCCAGTCTTAACTGCTCGATGCGATCGATGGAAACACTATAAAAGAAAGATTTTGCTACATATCAGAATAAAGGACCATTAACTTCAATATTTAGATAACAGTGTCCTAGAACTTTCTAATTCTAAAAAGTTTTGCCCGAGAAAGCTGGACTTGGTGTGCCTGTTTACCTTTTTTCCTGCCTTCATCGATGCCTTCCTACACGGTTAGCTGTGCACCAAGAGTAACATAGAAGCCTTGCCCATCCTTTTATTATAACGTAACCTAACATCCCGCGCATATAAAGTAATTGTCTGCCACGAGCTCGAAAGACTCAAACGAACAAGAGAGGAGAGGCAAGAGAAGACAAGACAGGTCGTTGTTCGCTCACCTTTTTGGACTGTTCCCGCATCTTCTTCATGCCCTGTTCGCAGCGCCATGCCATGAGCAGGAGGATCTCCTTGACTGTGCAACCCCGCAGGAAGGCTGCAGGGTGGGGAAAGAGAGCGGGGCTCGATTAGAGGAACGGAGAAGCGACGACGGGTTGCTGCTTTACAGAGGCTGCACGGGGGAAAGTACACCCATCGCGCACACATCGCAGTGAGAATCAGGATCAGATTGCCTTCTTGTGAACAAAACACATGAAAAAAAGAAACGCAGTGCTATGTATACGCAAGGATGTCTCATACTCAGTGGCAGGAAAGACGAGGTCTCCTACTACAGTCGAACCTTGTTATAATGAAACGGTTTATAACGATATAATGGATACAATGAAGGAATGACGATTCCGCTTGGAACTCGGCCAACACGGGCTATAACGAAGTTACGGCTATAACGAAGTAATCACCGGGTCCCTTCAATTTCGTTACAACGAGGTTCAGCTGTTGGTAAGAATGATGTATAGAGTGGTAAGGCTCAGAGGATTAGAGAAATAAAGTACGTGACAATCAGCCATCTGATGTGGCTATTGAGCGAAAGTATTTGGATTTAGCCTCGATGAATGCTTTGCTACTTTTATGCTAATTAATGCTTTTAGCCAAAGGTGAGGCTTCATAAACGCGGCAAGATTTTTCTAGAGGGTGACTGTTGGCTGAGGTGGGTCGAGGGTGGAGGTGGATGACTGAGTAGCCCACTAGCTAGGGAGATTGGTTTGGGAGATGGCAGGTCGGCAGTGCTTTTGAAGAATGGAGGCTCGTTGCTTGGGCTGCACGCTTCACTTCAGCAGGCATCACATTTCCAAAATGAGGGAACGGGGGCTCAGTAGCACTGCTTTCGAAATAAAAAACTATAACACAGGGGCCATTTCAGAGCGGTGCAACGACGCTTGTCTCCTTGTCTCTGGCTCAGAACGTGAAGGCTACTCTTTTCCGCTATCAATACTTCGTAGGTTAAATTATTGGTTACCACGTGCCTGCTTTTAAATTTTGAAGCTTCCAGGAACCGCGTCATTCGCTCGTGTGATTAGGGTTGGAAGGCTTTATGTTTTATTAGAACATAATGTATTATTTCACTGTCCTACACTGAAGCCTTCCGTCCTGGAACACAGAACGCCGACTTCTAGGAGCGAAGGGCTAATCTGCACAAAGGCGTGCGCTCCGTGGCAGTTTTAAATTTTAAAGCTCAAGGAAACTTGTATCGCGTAGTTGCGGTGGGAGAGCCTTATATTTATAAGGCACGGCTTCCTGAAGAATAGTGACTGCAAAGACAGCAGTACTACGTGGTTATGTACAAGAAGGTTTTCTTCCTCAAACTCAAGCGTGGGAACACACCTTGAGCATGGAAATAAGGTACTTCTTTGACTGTATTAGACGTCGTTATCATAATCAGCCTAATTGCGTTCACTGCAGACAAATACTTCTCGCAAATCATTCCAAATAACCCTCTCGTTAAGTTACCAATAAACCCTGGCTGTATAAGTGTGGCAGGAGTATTCTCAGCACATTTGATCATGGTCCTGCTTTGAAATTTCAGCTGATACCCTTGCCGTTAGAGTGGCTTTTGTTGTCGCATTTTAGGAATCTGCCGAGGGCAGGATCAGCTTTCTGCGTATCTCTATGCGCATACATTTTATGTGCCTAGTGGCAATCGACTTGCAAAGAAAATAAAGCAGCCTTCGGTCTTTCTACAGAAACGCCAGGAAGGCGGCCTTTCACTGCAAATGTTGACGCTTAAAATTCCGTGAACAGCAGAAGGACGCAGTAAAGTGTCAACAGTACAGCGTGCACTGAGTCATTTCTTCTGATAAACAACACACAACTTTTCAACAGGTCATACGGACAGCATACGAACAGCAGCAAAGACAAAATAGTTTCTTTTTCGTAGAATTCGAATTTTAATCTTCCACCTTCAGCGCATCTTGTGCCCTCCTTAGTGTCTGTTTGTTTTTGCGCCATGAGAGCAAGTATTTTTTGATGGAGTGTACGTATTCTGTTTCCAGGCCTGGCCATCTTTCTGCTCTAATTTGGTACCCTGTGGCATTTAGCGATGCTGTTTCTTATTAAGCTTGTATGTAGGAACACGAGTACATTCGTAGCAAATCTGCAAGCAGAAGCAAAGCAACGAGCTGTTATATCCCGGAAAGTGATAAGCATGCGCTTGCATTTCGTTTATCTTGCATGTGATCTATTAAAATCGAGAACATATAAAGGATGTAAAGCGGAACAAAGGTGTCTGAAAGAATTGTCAAAAAATTTCTTACTTTCTAAAGTCTTGCCGTAGCTTCGATGATAAACGTCTTATTTGTTTTTCAGGCAATGCAGATTATAAGTCAGATATTTTTTGTTTCCGCTTCTCCGATTTACAGCGTCACTTAAGAGCCGACGTATTCATTGTTTAACAGTTGAATATGGTATCTTTCGCCGCACTCTCACCAGATTAAGCCAGGATGCCCTCAAAGCAGCGTAAATGTAAACACAGACAAGCACTGCCGGCCTCGGAGAAGGCGAGGAAAAGAAATAGCGAAAGTAAAAGTTGTCATAACTATTTCGAGGACAACAACAACTGCAGGTTACTCATACGTTTGATCTGGAAGTTTCCAAAGGGGTAGATCCATACGGGGCCTCCTTGTTTGTCGATGCCGTACATGCCTCCGATCAGAGTCCTGTGCACAAACTGTTGCCGCAAGAGAATGAAAAGGAATTAGGGAACAAAATGGGAGACAAAAGAAGTACGCTTTTAAACTTCTGCGTTTCTCCAACACAATCCAAGTGTGGAAATGTTTGTTTAACAGCTCGTCCTGTTGAGGTATTCGAAAACCTTCTGTTACTTAAACGCAAAAGTAAAAAAAAAGCGCGAGAGTATTCAGAGAAGATATAACATTCGAGGACGCACAGATAAATTGAAATAAAAAAGCTAAAAGGGAGACAAGACACTCGTAGTGCCGACTAGTGCACTCGTACTGCACACCGGCTGGTTGTGCTATCACGGATAAAACAGACGATCCGACTGTCTGCAGCTGCGAGTGAAATCATTTTTAACAAGGGAAAAAAAATGGCGCACTTGTTGGCAGAATACAAATGGCTGGTCTACATTTGCATCTGCTGCGTGCTATATTTGACTGAAGAGCCTTTGTTAGAGGGTAATAATGGAGCAGTTAATTAGGTATGTGTCTAGGCGAATTGTTCAAGTTGGACACAGGTTTCTGACGTCTGAGTAGTTTCGGTTACCATCCACATGGGTACTGACACACGACTATTTGTCCAGTTTGTTTAGGCTCATCCTAACGATTGAATAGTTAGCATCTACTCCACAGAGAATGGCCATTGGCGGTACTGCCTAGTTTGATACCTGAACCGGGACAAATTTTTCGACGAACTTTGGAGACGAACTTTTTCGCCGCATTTGCACACCGACCTCAAAGGAATGCTATTTTCATTTTGCGCTGAATGTAATGAATATTTCCTAACACTAAAAAAGAAATTCGTTCTTTGTTCAAAGCTTTCAGAATCACGAATGGGGCTTTAAGGTGCCTGAAGTGGCCTTTTATCATATACGCGGCACTCAACGAAAAAAAAGTTGCAGCAAATTTATGTTCTAAGTCTGTTTCTTGTGCAAGCTGACGCAGCTGCTGACAACTTATTGGCGCCACTCTCGGCTCCCTTGAAGCTATGGGCTAGTTAGCTTGTTCACTTCGAGATACGCACAGCTCTCGCATGCGCAACTTGTCGCAGGTTATACAGTGTCATTTAGTCACGCTTAGTGGTTTGTTATATTTTCTAGAACGCAAGCTGACACGCTCTCACCTCTGGAGGTTTGAAGTCGTCCTTTGTCAGCTCGTCGATGTTGTTGGCTTTCCTCCATGCGATGCTCTGCGAAGATAATTTTGTGAACGTTAAGCTTGCTAGCGATGTAAATAGCGTTCAAGAGACTCCATGTTCTGAAAACAGCCCACGCCTGGTTTTTCGGAACGATAGCGTTTAAACGATATTGTATTAGTTGTTTCAAACAACAACAGGCGCATAGCAACACTGGGGATCGGCCAAGAATCTAGAGCCATAGAGAGGCTAATTAGCCAGTGAGCTTGGTGAGAAAAAGAGAAATAGAAAGTAAGGAAGGAAAAAAGGAAGAAGGAAGGAGAGGAAGGAAGGAAGGAAGGAAGGAACGAAGGAAGGAACGAAGGAAGAAGAAAGAGAAAAAAGCAAGAAAAGAAGAAAGAGGAAGAAAGGAAGGAAGGAAGGAAACGAAAGAAGGAAGGAAAAAGAAAGAGGAAGAAAAAAGAAGAAGTAAATAAAAAGAAAGCAGAAGAGAAAAAGTGACAAAAACAAAACGATATAAGTAATCGACGGTACGTACTTTCTTCATCATCTCTTTCGAATGGTGGATGTCGAAGTTCCGAGCTGCCAGTCAAGGTTGGTCATGCAAGAGATGACGAAAAGATAATGAGACAGCGTGCGGGAATCTCTACGCCATCACCGGCATAAGTATTTTATCTCCATGTTTGTTTGCATCGTGCCTTTTAATGGAGCGGGACTGTCAGCCCCGAATTTCAATTCCACAGTTTGCCAACTTCAGGCTAAATGATAGTTGCTCGTATTTTCTTTTCTGCCGCCTAAACTCCAAAATGCCCTTTACGAAATGCACGACTTCAGCAAGCGTCGGGTCGTACTAATAGCTGCGGCGTCCTGCTTTGTGCTCGAACCGAGGAAAAGAATTCAGGCACGAGCTAGTAGCTTAGAAGCCAGGCGACGCAGCAGTGGTTTCAGTAAACGCAATGGAAGCATAGTTCAGATTTCCCGAAAAACGTGTTTTGAGGGCTGTGCCAGTTTGCGCCTTGCTTCGGCAGCGCAGATTGCCGTTTAGCCAAACCCGAAGCAGGAGCTTGTTCAGCACCAAAGAGCCGCGTGTGTGCGAGTATAGGTGTATACGTGAGGAGAACCCAAGAAGATGAAACGCTTCAGAAAGGAGCTCAATTAAGCGCACACCGTGGCATAGAGGCGGACCTGTACCACAAGGTATGGGCCTGCTGAAACAACACAGCAATAGAAAGGATGCAAGAACGGACGATTGAGTGATGGGAGGAAATGCTGTGCAGCTCAGACCTGAAAGTTCAGCAGGAGCTGACCGAAAGGGCAAGAGTGGCTGCAAGACCCGTGGTGTCACGAAATATAGGGTGCCCAACCACGAATATTAGTTTTTTTTATTTTAATTGGTTTTTGGGGAGAGGAAATGGCGCAGTATCTGTCTCGTATATCGTTGGACACCTGAACCACGCCGTAAGGAAAGGGATAAAGGAGGGACTGAAAGAAGAATGGAAGAAAGAGGCGCCGTAGTGGAGGGCTCCGGAATAATTTCGACCACCTGGGGATCTTTAACGTGCACTGACATCGCACAGCACACGGGCGCCTTAGCGTTTTGCCTCCATAAAAACGCAGCCGCTGCGGTCTGGTTCGAACCCGGGAACTCCGGATCAGTAGTCGAGCGCCTGTTTTCATCATCATCAATTAAAGCAGAAAGGTGAGTGGGGGGGGGGGGGGGTGGCTTGGTGGCTAGAGTTTGGGGGCGTTGAAAAGTGAAGCTCATTGGTAAGAAGTATTGCCACAAGGATGTGATAAGCTTGGTTTTTCGATCAATCTGAATGTTCCTCTATTGCCGTAATAGTGCGCGATGTTCACATCTGCAGTTTCCCTCCTCGGAGCCAGTTGTCAGTTCTATTCATGAGTCGCCACCACTTTGTTCAGAAATGGTGGTCCCCACGTGTAGTGCGTGTCTTGTTAAAGTGTTCACGATTGCTCTTGACGATTCGCGGCCATTACAAAGAAAGTTCTGCTTTGAGTTTGGATAGGGTGAGAGGCCAAGAGCAGCTGCTTTTGTCTAATTTCAACGACTGCCAAATGTGCGCGTCATCGCCGCCGCCGCCGAGATACTTCCGTTGCGGATACAGGCTTGCCGCATGGACACATTACTTTCAATTCACGGTGGCATGTAAGTATATGTACGGAGTATAAATTCCCGAAGCGGCACATGAGCTATGATGGAGGAAACAGTGGAGGGCTCCCGATCAATTCCGACCTCCGCGCTGAAACCTCCCGGCAAACGGGCACCTTTTGCGTTTCACCTTCACCGAAACGCGGCCTCCGCTGCCGGGATTTGAACCCTAGACCTTGGGCTAAGCAGCCGAACGCCAAAGTAACCGGGTCCTTCCAAGGCTTCGTGCGCGTGCTTCCTTGCGTGACTGGTCACGGCAACGGGGCAAAAGAGAGTTTTAGCACCGCCGTAAGGTAAACACGGCAACTAGGACAACTTCTACCGTACGGCAAATGTCCGCGCGGCTGTCCGGCTACGCTAAAACTGTCTACTATTCTAACCGTGTGCATTAGACGGGCAGAAGAGAGAAAGTGAGGTGCGCAGTCAACCGGGACACGGAAATCATGAGACGTGTTGTACGGATGGCTTCAAACAAAGCGAACCGGTCATGCGCCGCACTCGCCGCGGGGTCCCGCTGACATCCGCGTCTCGTGCTGTCACTTGGCTGCGCTCGACCGGCCCTCGTCGTCACAGACCACGCGTGACTGCGCTTCCCCGCTGATCCTTCCCTGCGCGCGCCTTCCAGTGCTTCGTCTCGTACTCTACACGCAGCAACTGCGATGTGCCGTATCTGGCCGCAAAGGAGACCGCCGCTGACCCCAGACTTCGCGCAACTCTTTTAAGGCGAAAGCTTTACTAGTCCCATTACAAAAAAGCAGGCGCGCGTGTGTTAGTATACTCGCAGATTGTAAAGAGAATCCCAGTGACGGCAAGAAAAATAGGGTGACGTCATCAAGCAGCCGTAGGAAATCATGTGACACCTACCGCCGATCACCGCCACATGAGACAGTCGTACGAAATTTGGTTCGTCTAACCCGACCGCGGCGGCTGCGTTTCGATGGAGGCGAAACGCTAAAGCGCCCGTGTGCTGTGCGATGTCAGTGCACCTTTGACGATCCTTCCATTACAGCGCGGTTCAGGTGCCCGTCGATATGAAAGACAGATACTGCGCCATTTCCTTTCCCCCAAAAAACAATTTTCATTACCATATATACACCGCACTCGCTGACCTCAATGTGACACCAGTTTTCCCCGACTACATTCGTACCAAAATATTTAGCATCCGTATTATGATATACAATGTTCCGGGTGGTGTCATACCATTCCTCTTTGCATACAGTTTACATCTGCTAGTAAAGTTGTAGGCTTGTTTGCGACAGGGATTACAATCGACGACATATGCACCTTCTATTGTATACCTTCCCAGACTACCCTTTCCGTGAAGGCGCGGTTTAGGCGTCGACCCAGATGTGAGAGAGATACTGCGCCATTTCATTTTCCTCAAAAACTGAAATATCGTATCAAAATTGTGACGCAACCGTTCGTCGTACACCGCTGCGGGTGGTGTCACATGATTTTTCGTTGATTTGTATAATACGTCTTTTAGTCAGGTTGCAGGCTAGCTCGAGACAGGTATTCGAACCGAGTGTCCGAGTGTTTAACTCAGACCTTTGTGGATTCAGCGTTCGCAGGCGGCGCGCCTTAATAATTAATAATTGGTTTTTGGGGAAAGGAAATGGCGCAGTATCTGTCTCATATATCGTTGGACACCTGAACCGCGCCGTAAGGGAAGGGATAAAGGAGGGAGTGAAAGAAGAAAGGAAGAGATGCCGTAGTGGAAGGCTCCGGAATAATTTCGACCACCTGGGGATCTTTAACGTGCACTGACATCGCACAGCACACGGGCGCCTTAGCGTTTTTCCTCCATAAAAACGCAGCCGCCGCGGTCGGGTTCGAACCCGGGAACTCCGGATCATAGCCGAGCGCCCTAACCACTGAGCCACTGTGGCGGGTTGGCGACGCACCTTCGTTCCATTTCTCAGTGCGCAACCTGCGTCGAGGTTGAACGCTCATGATGGCACACTAATGCTTTCGCCTTCACAGCACATCAGCAGTCTGAAGTGCCTTCTGAATTTTAAAGCGAAAGCTTTACTAGCCTTGGTGGTTGTGGTGAAAAGCATTTAATAATATTTAATCAGAGGTTGACAGGGAAGCAGCCTCTAGTGGGCCGCTCCCCTTACAATACTAGGTGGAGTCCTTTAATCAGGGAACCCATTGGTCTGGACCGCCACTCGAGCTCGCTGAACCAGGGCTTGTTGGGCCGTTAGGTCCAAACCCAGTCCTCTCGGGTCGGGAAATTGGTTAGGGGTGGAAGAGAAGAAATTTGCTGGCAGTCCCAGAAAGATCAGAGGCCAGAGACGGAAGGATTGAAATGTTTGAGTACTGCCGGGCACAGTATAGAGTGCTAGTAAAGAGTCTAAGTATTCTTTCGCCCACTTTTCCTCGCCCCTTGAGAGGAGCCGGGTACTGACGGTGCGAGTACCGGTAATAAGCGGATGTATCTTTGAATGTTAAAAGATCCTGATCCAGATCGGTAGGGTCTTACGTCGGGGGCCCCGTTAGTGAGTGCGCGGGCGGCCGAGTTCCCTGGCAAGTCCTGGTGACCTGGAGTCCAGATGAGAAATGCGGCGCCGATTTCGCTGTGTCTGCACGAATGACCTTGAACAGAAGCAGCCCCCGACGTACCACGTGACTCGCAGCAGCTGCAGCGGCGCGGTCCGCCATCGCCGTGGCCGCTGCCTATCCAGTGTCTCGCTATGGGCGAAGCAAGTCAGCCGGAGCCGACGTCCTCGCGAGTGGGCACTCGCAGACGTCGGGCCGAGTCTGATCATCCTAGGGTGCCTCGATGCCAGCGCCGCTTTTCAGGGTGGGGACACCCTTTGTAGCACTCCGCGCCGCCTCTGCGCCATGTTGGTTCTTTCCCGCCGGCCGTCGAGCTGAACGGAAGCGCGTCGCGTTCTATTTGCTGTCTTTGTGGTGTTGCGGTGCGAGAGCTCGTGTTTTATGTGGTCTCTTGGGATGTGCGCGCTTGTTAACGAAACATGACGGGCTGTTGTGTCCCTCTGTGCACTGGATCGAGCGCAAAAGGGCAGCGGGTATTTCGTTTCCCCCGCGATGCTGAACGAAGAAAGAAATGGGCAGCGCAAGTAAAACGTGACGGCTGGGAACCGACGGATACAACTAAGATATGTGAGGTAAGGCTCATGATTTTGTGATACACTATTATGAATAATGTCATTTTCTATTGCTTTTCATCATCTCAATACAGCAGCATGCATATGTTGGCGTGCCTTTTGTAGTGATCACGCTGCAGTATGGTGCGATCGCCGTGTTTGACTCGTTGCAACGGCGTAGGTTTATTCTAGACGTGTGAACTGCGCATTTTTTTTTCTATCTAGAAGTATTGGGGCGCTTATAAACTCGGTTCGTTTCCGAGTTCGTGCATTGATCTCGATAGGCATGAGGGGTTTATTTATTCGTCGACTGGGGTGTGTGTGAAGAAAGTGCCTTACGATTCTGCTTGCCACCTCATCTTTCAATGACATGCTGTGCTTCTTTTTTCATTCTTACAGCTCCACTTTGGGCAGGATCAATATGAATTAAATCGTCTGGATGGACGACGGCTGCTCAAATGGAACGCCTTGCCTACTCTCTTCGATTTTAGGCGTACGTAAACATGAATTTGTTGTTTTTTATCTTTTGCTATTGTGAAAAATCTTCTAAAGTTTGCAGTCGCGCGAATTTTTCGTGTTTGTTTTCCGCAGACTGCACTCGTTTAAGCTTTGCTCAAGGAGTGTGCATATGTTGCGTTGCATGTATTGCTCATTATGTAGAAGATCGGCGGAACTTACACGCGTGTTTGTAATATGCAAGCGTATATTTGATTACTCTATTGGACTCACTGATTATTGAATCCTTAATTAGGTCAAAAGTATTACAAATTATTAGCAGCAGGGGTCTTGTGCTTCCCATGACATGCACTTATTGTGTTGTCATTGCCAGTTCCTTAATCACGTGGCTCTCATGGGTAACAAGCTCTGTGGGCCGTCTGCTTTCAGGGTGGATTCATTGTTGTTTTTTATGAACTTATTGCTCCCATTGGTTACGACTTTTTTCTCAAAGGTGTTGTCCTCATTTTTTCGCCACTTGTTTGTGTAGTAGATACTGAGGCTGCACTAACTGCACACAAGCTTCGAAGCTTAATCTAGGTGGTTTTAGATATACAGAATTTTCATAATTATTGATATTTGTAATTTTCACTTTTGCAGCTCGGCCCAGGCATAGAAAGCCTCCGTGTCAGCGAACGCTGCCCACGACCCTTGTCGTCGATGCTTCAGAGAGTTCGTCTATTGCACAAGGGGATTGTGACAGTAGTGACTCCGATATTGCTGAGCAGTGCAAGACAGTGACGGAGTCCGCTGATGTCTTTTCTCTGCAACCAAGCGAGCTGATCAAGAAATTGCAGGACTTGCAAAAGAAGAATACTGCACTCAATGAGCAGCTGTTACGTTCCAAGAAGAAACTAAAGAAAGAAGCAAAACGAACAAAGCGTCTTCAAGAAAACATGTCTGCTTTGACTTCAAACATGAAGTTTCTAAATGAGGATCAGAAGTCTGCCTTGCATAAGCGGAACAGAAAGGGGTGCGTGTGGAGTGCCGAGACTGTGAAGAAGGCTCTCCAGCTCAAGTTTGCCTGCGGCTCAACAGGCTATGACGTTTTGTTAGAGCAGGGCAATCCTTTGCCTTCTAGAAGAACTCTTTGTAGGCGGCTTCAACATCTTTCATTTCAACCTGGTGTCCTTAAAGAGATATTTGACATCATGGAAACAAAGGTTGCAGCAATGACAGACATTGAGAAGGACTGTGTTTTATTTTTGGACGAAATGGAAATAAGAAGGGGACTCGAACTTGACCGTGGCAGTGATGCATTCCTTGGAACGACAACGCTTCCAGAGAGTGACCAACCTGCTAACCATGCACTTGTCTTTATGGTTGGTGGAATGAACACCCGATGGAAGCAGGTGATCGCCTACCACTTCACCGGGGCGTATGTTTCTGGAGACACGCTGAAAGACTTCGTGTTCCACTTGATACGTCTCTGCACACAAATATCGCTGCGTGTGTTATGTGTAACCTGTGATATGGGTTCGTCAAACCGTGCCATGTGGCGGACTTTAAATCTCTCCTGTTCACGCAATTCAGTGACTACATGCAGTGTACCACACCCTTGTGATGAACAAAAGGAACTTCACTTTATGCCGGACCCTGCGCATGTCCTCAAAAACCTAAGAGGGCACCTTGTGCGAAAGGACACTATGCGCCTTAGTGATGACATTGTATCCAAGTATGGATTACCAAGTGCTCATGTTTCGATACAGCATGTTGAACGTGTGATTGAGCTGCAGCGAGATGACCAGCTACAGGTGGCCTCAAACCTTAGTGATGTTCACATATCAAATGGCCACTTCACGAAAATGAAGGTTGGCATTGCCGTACAGTTTTTCAGAGAGGTACCACCAGTCATTCGGTTCTGGATTGAAAAAAAAAATGCTTCCTCCTGAAGCTGAAACAACAGCATGGTTCTTTGAGCTTATCTTTCAATGGTACACGCTCATGACAGCTCGCCATCCCGTAGTTGCTTTGAGCCATCTCGATGACGCAAAATACAAGCAAGCCATATCAACTCTGAGTCTTGCTTCAGATGTGATCAGGGGTCTCAACATTGGCGTCAAGGGTGTATGGAAGCCATGCCAGTCTGGCGTCTTGATGTCAACGGAAGTGGTAATGAAACTACATGCTGTTCTTATTAACGAGCGTGGGTACACATTTGTGCTGACTGGAAGGCTCGCTCAAGACTGCCTTGAAAACCTGTTCTCTGTAGTACGAATGATGAGTCCAGTACCGAGTGCTTACGATTTGAAAAACGCACTAAGAATAGTGTCGGTGAGCCAGTTCCTCAAGGTACCGAAAGCGTCTGGGTACACAATCGATGACAGCACCTGCCTTGTCGATTTGCTTTCACCAGAAATTAAACAGTTTCAAAGTATCATCCAGTCGGAAGAGAGCGATGAGAGAAGAGACTTCGTTCTTGACTTAGAGGAAGTGTCTTCTCTTGAGGAAGATGTGCTCGCCCACTTGGCGGGCTTCTTGTTAAAACCAATTGTCCGCACTGTGGAACACTGCTCTGTATGCATGCGCATGCTAGTGGCAGAAGAACCTGGACCGGAACACCACCTTACTCAACTAAAGGAATATGTTAAAGGTGGCAGGAATTTAATTTATGCAAGCAGACAAGTGCTGGACTTTGTTTTTAAATGTGAGAGCGCTTTCAAGTCCTTTGCTGAAGCTCAAGATCTGAGCCATCTAAGAACACCATTGAAAGCACTGAAGGAAATTATTGCAAACAATGTAACCTTGCCAGAAAACCCATGTTGTCAGCACAAAGATGTGATCGAAAAACTTCTTCAGCGCTTTGTGTCCACAAGGCTTCAGATCTATCTGCGATGGCTTAACACTCCAGAAAAGCCAGCTGAGTGTTACGCTAGCAAGACTGTAGCAGGTACGAGCCTCCAGTAAGGCAATTACATTTCAGCCTTATAACCTCGTTGAGACCTCATAACGTGAAGTATGAGTGATTATTTTACAAATAAAATGTGTTTGATTGTTGAAGACTGTTTTTAGTGCATTTTTTGCTCTTCCGTTAGCACGTGAGCTGCTTTCGGCGAACTTACGCGGCGTCTCCTCATTTTTCTCCTAGTTTTATAAATCTGACCGGAAACACACAATAAGAAACAAAATTGTTACGAAAGTACTGCAAACAATAAATTTCATCCAAGTGTGCAATTCCAGTAATGTTTGTATGACGTGTACGAGTGAAATGAGTAAATAAAAAGGGGTAACCTCAGATGCAAATCTTGCCAACATCAGGTTGTGATGCACGCGAAAAGTGTCGCCACAACCACTCTGGAACTGAACAGTTTATGCAAACAAAATGCTCAATAGATGGTAAAGCAGAAAATTTGCATTTAAATAACGGTGGTATCGCCCTCATACGCCCGCGCCCCTTTCTTTCTGCCCGATAGTTAATCTGCACGCCCTGCGCCTCCGAATTGGAAAGAACCAAGATGGCGCCGAAAAGAGTCGGTGTCCCCACCCTGAAAGCGGAAGCGCGGGCATCGAGGCACCCTAGATCATCCGGTCGACATTGCCAACCGTGCGAGGGATTTAGCAATCGATAGTGAGCGTAATAATAATAATAATGGTTTTTTGGGAAAGGAAAAGGCGCGGTATCTGTCTCATTTATCGTTGGACACCTGAACCGCGCCGTAAGGGAGCGTAAACGCGCTAAACGGGCAGCAGCTTAAACCGATGAAGAGTGTGAGCTTCGAAAGCAAAGAAAAGGCGCATAACTGGCCCCCTGCGAGAGTGGAAACCTCAGTCGCGCTTTAAACGTGGCGGTAGGGACAGATATGCGCTGCATGCGTCGGCGTTAACGTTGCGGCAGAAACGCGGCACTGAAGCTGGGCGAAACGCAAAAGGCGCCCGTGTGCTGTGCGATGTCAGTGCACGTTAACGATCCTCAGGTGGTCTAAATTAATGCGGAGACCTCCACTACGGAACCTCTTTCTTTCTTCCTTTCTTCTTTCACTCCCTCCTTTATCCCTTCCTTACGGCGCGGTTCGGGTGTCCACCGAGATATGTGAGACAGTTACTGCGTCATTTCCTTTCACTCAAAAACCAATTTTCATTTTTTATAGTATATATATATATTATATATATATATTATATTATATACATTTTTTTATAGGCCGTCGGCGTTCGTTTTGTTCATTGGCGTTGAAAACGTTCTAGACTCCGATGATTTTGAGGAAAGGAAGGGCGCATAACTGGCTCCCTGGGTCAGTTGACGCCTCACTCGCGCTATGAGGTACGTGGGGTGGTGAGAGAGAGATGCGGGCTGCATGCGTTAGCGCTGGCAACGTTGTGGAAGACACGCGGCACAGTAGCAGTAAGCCGCAGCGTTCATTGGGTGACCAACCTCTCGCGATCAACCATTATTTTACTGCCACCTGCCAGTGTGGCCGCAAGTCAAGTCGGTCCTCGAGAGTGGGTACTCGCAGACGTCCGGGCCGAGTCTGATCATTAGGTCGACATTGCTAACCGTGCGAGGGATTTAGCGGGATTCTTCGCCTATCTCTTAGCTAACCGCAGCTAAACCGAGGCATAATCAGGGATAGCAAAGCCGCGAGGTCTATCTTTTGATTCAGACGATAGGCCTCGCCCAAACGGGCAAGGCCTCCCAAAAATTCGCCTGAAGGCTCATTTGTATGCCCCTCCACACGGCAATCTTTAGTAAAAGGCGAAAGATTGGCACGACTGTGCGGAGAGGCGTGAGCGTAACAATCCCAAAGCGGCGCCGGGAAACCATTATCTGCATGATGCCAAGGGATGCCAATTACTCCCATTCATTTGAACAAAACTTTGAGACGAAAAATGAGCACACCCGGACAAAGTTTGCTGTGTCCGGCTCATTGACTTCCTTAGCATAAGACCTTTAGTGAAATTTAAATTCCGTTTGCTCTCTTATTTCGTAAGTTCAGTTTTAAGGTATTGGATTGTGCTGCGGTTTACTGACAAGTCGCGTCGCTACGCATATCACCGGGGTGTCTGTCTGCGACAAAAGGGGATAAAGAGGCAGGTTGATTCCCCTTTCCTTCTAAGGACGTTTCCTTCCTACCAATGAAGGCAGAACTTAGTTAATTAAATAAATATTTAAATTGTCTACATCGCCGGAGCCACGATCTCACTTTTTTTTTTGTTCCGACCTTGCGTACAGGCATTTCAGTCCTCCAGAATGAATGCAATAGGTAGAATTTATACCTGAATTGAAACTTTTGCTGCGTATTTCGGGCTAATGGATAACATAAATTTCTGCCAGGGGTAGTTCTTGCTTATTCGCGACTCAGAAGCAAGCCTAGCTTGCACCCTAGAATTGTCAGAACCGAGAAGTCTGATGGAAAAAAACTTTTTTGAGGAAAGGAAATGACGCAGCAACTGTCTCACATATCTCGGTGGACACAGAACCGGGCCGTGAGGGAAAGGATAAAGCAGGGACTGAAAGAAGAGAAGGGAAAGGTCAGAACGGTAGACACTTGGGCTTGTTGGCTCATTTTAAGGCTAGAAAAGATAGCTAGATAAAGAGGAGGAGGGAAAGACAGGGATGTTAACCAGAAAGGGGTTCCGGTTGGCTACCCTGCACTGGGGAAGAGGGATTAGGGGGCTAAAAGGAGGAAGAGAGAAGGGGAAAAAGGCATAACACACACACACACACACACACACACACACACACACACACACACACACACACACACACACACACACACACACACACACACACACACACACACACACACACACACACACACACACACACGCACACACACACACACACACACACACACACACACACACACACACACACACACACACACACACACACACACACACACACACACACACACACACACACACACACACACACACACACACACACACACACACACACACACACACACACACACACACACACACACACACACACACACACACACACACACACACACACACACACACACACACACACACACACACACACACACACACACACACACCACGCACCACACACACACACACACACACACACACACACACACACACACACACACACACACACACACACACACACACACACACACACACACACACACACACACACACACACACACACACACACACACACACACACACACACACACACACACACACACACACACACACACACACACACACACACACACACACACACACACACACACACACACACACAGCTGTCACAATTTGTCACTCAATCCAGTCGCTCTCAAGTAGGCAAATAGTGCCTTGCATGCCTTGAGGGCAGTCGACTGCTGTGGCCACGGACCGAGAATCTTTTGCTCTGTTAATGGGCGAGGATCGAGGCGGTCCACGGCACAACACAGTGTATGTCTTGCACTCGCAAATGCAGGGCACTCACAGAGAAGATGAGCGATGGTCTCCTCACCACCGCAGCTTTCACAGGCAGGACTGTCGGCCATCCCCATCCGGAAATCATAGTGGTTGGTAAAAGCAACACCGATCCATAAACGGCATAACAATGTTGCGTCGCGACGTGCTAAGTTACGTGGAAGACGAAGGCGCAGTCCAGGGTCCAGTGCCTTGAGGCGGAGGTTGCAAAACTCTCCCGTGTTTCACGCTAAAAGTGTGAGCTCCAGCGCCAAACGGCGAAGCCCACACGCTGCGTCAGGTCTTGATATTGGGATCCTCACTGGAAGTCCGTCGTTGTGAGCAGAACGCGCAGCCGCATCGGCCTGGTGATTACCGTTAATACCACAGTGTCCTGGCAGCCATTGAAAAATGATGTCATGACCTTTGGAAACGGTGCCGTGATACAGTAGACGGATCTCAGCAACAAGTTGTTCCTGCGACCCGCGGCGCAGCGCAGCTTGCAGGGCTTGAAGGGCTGCTTTAGAGTCGGTGAAAACCGTCCAGTCATGTGGAGGTTCTTGACTGATAAACTCTACCGCAGCCCGTAAGGTTGCGAGTTCCGCACCTGTTGAAGATGTTGGATAGGTCGTCTTCACTTTCATGAAGATGGATCTGGCCGGTATCACCACTGACCCCGCAGAACTGGTCGAGTGAACTGATCCATCTGTGTAAACATGTATGCGGTGACTGTGGTAAGAATGCAGGTGATTCAATGTCAGTTGTCTGAGAGCGGGTAGTGATACACCAGCTTTCTTCGTAATTCCAGGAATATAGAGGTGAACCCGAGGTTCATGAAGACTCCATAAGGGTGAGCACGGTCTTGACGGAGGGGTGAACTCCGATGGAAGATATGCGCGATGAGCTTCAATGACTTTGGCGAATGCAGTACGCGGCCTAATTATTGGGAGTGTTGCGAGGTGATGACAGGGAATCCGTGTGAGGTGCCGAATATGTGTTCTCATGGTGTCAACAGCAATGTATGTAGTAACAGGATGTTCCCGGGCAACAAGAACAGTTGCTGCTGTTGATGCACATTTAGGCAGTCCAAGGCAGATACGGAGAGCTTGCGCTTGCACACTTTGAAGAGACTTGATATTTGTCTTTCTAATGGAACTGAATATCGGAAGACTGTACCGCATGTAGCCCAGAAATAGGGAACGGTACAGTTGCAGCATAGAGCGCACTGATGCGCCCCAGGACTTTCCCCCGAGGGAGGAGAGGACGTGGACAATCGCAATTAGTCTCTTTCTCATGTCGTAGACATGTGGACTCCACGAAAGGTTCCTGTCGATGACAACACCAAGGAATCTGTGGCATCTCTCATAGGGAATGGCTTCACCATTAATGCGAATGGTGTAGCGTGACATTATTTTGCGTGTGAACGCCACAAGTGAACACTTTTCGGTCGAAATGTTCAGGCCCTGCAATCGAAGATAAGATGTCAATATCGATGCCGCCTTTTGAAGTCTTGCACGAACTTGAGGACGGGTCACCCCTGATGCCCAAATACAGATATCATCTGCATATACAGAGATCTGAGCAGATTGAGGCAATACGTCGACCAGGCCGATGAGAGCAAGGTTGAAGAGAACTGGGCTCAGCACTCCACCCTGAGGGACTCCGCGCGAATTTCGGTGTAAGGACGTTGGTCCGTCCGCAGTCAGGACAAAAAACGACCTCTCTGATAAATAGCTGCGTATCCAGCTGAACGTGCGGCCTCCGATCTCAGCAGCTTCCATTGCGTCCAAAATGGCCTGATGCGTTACGTTGTCGTACGCGCCCTTGATATCCAAAAACAATGCCACGGTCAATCTTTTCAAACTTTTGCTGTGTTGCACCGACGTTACAAGGTCAACCACGTTGTCGATAGAAGAGCGGCCCCGTCGGAACCCAGACATGAAGGTTGGATAAATCTGATATCGCTCCAAGTACCATTCCACGCGTGTGAGCAGCATTCTTTCCATGACTTTGCCGACGCAGCTGGCGAGTGCAATTGGACGGTATGACGAAAGGTCGAGCGGTGATTTCCCCGGCTTAAGAAGTGGAACCAGACGACTGGTCTTCCAATCATGAGGAACTATGCCAGCAGTCCATTACTTGTTGTAAGTGTCCAAAAGAGCCCGTCGAGCTTCTTGGCCAAGGTTGGCAATTGCGGAGTACGTCACACCATCGGGCCCTGGTGATGATGACCTTCTACAACAAGCAAGCGCAGCATCAAGTTCTTCCATGGAGAATAGTGCATCCATCCGAGAATCCCTTGAGGGTGGAACATTGTTGCAGTGCAGCGTTGCGCCTGAATTCGGCGGGCCTGTTATTCTTGCGCAGAAATCTTCGGCTACCTCAACCACACTGCGCCTTTGGTGGAGCGCTACGGATTTGAACGGGTAGCGCTGTTGAGGGGACGTACGAAGACCCCGAATTACGCTTCAAACGCGTGACAAAGGCTTCCGTGGATCAAGTGTCAAGGCTAGAAAACCTAGCGCACAAAGAACAAGGACTCAGAAATACAACACACACAGCGCTAACTTCAAACAAAGATTCATTTCGCAAAGGAGGTTTTTTTTTACTGACTTATCATACAAGCACCATCAAATCATGCGTTAGCAAAGCGTATCAGCCAGATATAACAGCTCCTTTGGCAGCAGAGCGACTGAAGGGCTACTCACACGGTCATCTTCAAACTGGGGACTTAGGTTGTTTTATTTCACTGTTTCTTCTGAGGGACGGGAGTCCGTGATACTACTGGAGTCAATAAAATTCTCTTAATCTTCAAACAGGGACTTCCATTCAGATTCAATTATTTATCGTGTTAACCGGTTTTTGAGCACTTTTAAGACTGCACATTTTTTTTTTGAGAAGCGGTATGCAATGGCAAATACGGCAATGGGATTACAAACCTTTCCCACACATATCCTTTACGTCACACCCATGTACCTGAAACCTATCGTTCAGACATCTGCCCGTTTGACCTACATGCTTCTTGCCACAGGAAAGAGGTATCTGGTATACGACATTTTCAACGCAATCAACAAATTTATTCTTATGTTTCTTCGTACAGCCAACCGCCTTTTTAGATTTTGTCAAATTTTTTAGTGCACAAATGACTCAACTATTTAAGGGCTGAAAAAACCACTCTAGCTCCCGAACGCTAAGCCAATTTTTTGAGATTGTGGGATAGCCGATGAAGGTAAGGAATGACGGCAACTTTTTCTTTCTTACGCATAGCCTTCCCTCTATCCTCGCTTCCTGTCCCCTCACCTCTTTCAGTTCATTTCTGCATTCTGCCTGCTATCCTTTATTTCCGCTGCCCCAGCTCAGGTGCTTCAGTATCGATGGCAGATGCCGGAGGTAGCCAAAATCTTTTCCTTCCTTTTTCCTATTATTTTAATAAAAAAAACCACTACCACCACCACGCATAGCCTCTTGATTGTCCTGCGACTTTTTTCTGGCAGAATTTTTTTAGAACGCCTCCCGCTACAGAGACCAGAACATGGGAAGGGTATCCAGCGTTCTCCAGCTGCATGCACCGCTGAGAAAAACTTTCATGCATGAGTTGCGCGCAGCACTTCATGAGAGAATTAAGAAATGAAAGGCGAGCATTGGATCTTTTTAAGAGTTTAGGGTGCGCTGAATGAAAAGGTAACAATGATTTTTCGCCTCGAGGTTTGAACATCCAGCATGTCCGATCATGATGCAGTATGACGTTGATGTCTAGGAATTTGATTACCCCTTTTTCGGGTAGTTCAAACGTTAGTTCTAGAGGTTGGAAATGGTTACGGAACGAAGAGAGGACATTAAGAACATCATCTTTGAAGGAACTGTCATTTCTGTTAAGTACAAGACGAAAGTCCTCAACATACCTAAAAATCTTCATGACATTGATATCGTTGACTATATCCGCAAAAGACCTGTCCAGCTGGGCTAAAAACAAATCGCTACGGATGGATGCTACGCAGGATCCTATACAAATGCCTTCTTTCTGAAGGTGTGGTTTTTCATCCCACACTATGAACGCGGACTTAAGATAAAATTTTAAAAGTTCCAGAAATCTCATTTACCGAGATGCCAGATACATTTTGTAAGGCCCATACTGGTCGCTACAACCTCCAACGCAAGATAACAAAGCCTCATGTGGAATGGAGTAATACAGACTTTTATGTGAACCGAAAAAAAAACAGATAGGCCATGTTCTCCATGTGACTTGACAAAATCTAAATCCTGCTTAAAATTTCGGACAAGGAAGGGATCTTGAATGGATAATAACCTCAGTTTTTCTTGTAACAACAGGGCAACATATTTTTGCCATGTGCCATTGTCTGATACAATAACTCGGAAAGGAACATCAGTTTTATGGGTCTTTGCATTGAAGAACACCCCAAGGAAGTTCTTTTTACAATCGCTAATTCTTTTGAAAACCGACCCAAGGTTCAGCCTATTGCACGGTTTCTTCGCTTCAGCTTTTATTGTTGACATTTTTACTTTTGGATGGCAGTTAAAAGCGGAGAACACAGCTTCACATGCTTTTTATGAAAGGGCCCAGATGGAAATACAGCAAACCCTCCTTCTTTGCCTGCGGGAAAGAGGCACAATGTATGCTGTTTAAGGTAAGAATTAGCCCCATTTACAGGAAGTCTTGAAGGCTGCAACCTACATCGCAGTAAGTGTCGACGCCTGCGGAAACACAACGGTCAGCCTCGGGGACGATACGAGAAATCTGAACGAATGGCAGCGGCTCCGCTCAAGACGATTTTGGCTCCAGGGCAAACTTAGGTCCCAACGACAGAACAGATCTCACATGTTCAGGAAGATCCAGTCATTGCGGCGTGTGAATGACGCATCCGTAAATCCCCGTAAAAGACTTCCCGTAAATACAGCTAAGTCTTACCTTGAACAGAATTCATTGTGCTTCCTTCTCGCAGACAAATAAGGAGCGTTTGCTGTATTTCCATCTGGGCTCGTTCATAAAAAAAAAATATGTGAAGCTGTGTCCTCCGCTTTTAGCTGCCATCCAAAAGTAAAAATTTCAACGATGAAAGCTGAAGCGAAGAAACCGTGCAATAGGCTGAACCTTGGGTCTGTTCTCAAATGAATTACCGATTGTAAAAAGGACTTCCTTCAGGTGCTCTTCAATGCAAAGACCCATAAAACTGATGGTCCTTTCCGAGTTATTGTATCAGAGAACGGCACATGGCAAAAATCTGTTGCCCTGTGGTTGCAAGAAAAACTGAGGTTGTTATCTATTCAAGATCCCTTCCTTGTCCGAAATTCTAAGCAGGTTTTAGATTTTGTCAGGTCACATGCGGAACATGCCCTATCTGTTTTTTCGGTTCAAATAAAAGATCTGTATTATTCCATTCCACATGAGGCTTTGTTATCTTGCGTTGGAGGTTGTAGTGACTAGTATGGGCCTTACAAAATGCATCTGGCATCTCGGTAAATGAATTTCTGGAACTTTTAAAATTTTATCTTAAGTCCACGTTCATAGTGAGGGATGAAAAACCACACCTTCAGAAAGAAGGAATTTGTACAGGATCCTGCGTAGCATCCATCCTTAGCGATTTGTTTTTAGCCCAGCTGGACAGGTCTTTTGCGGATATAGTCAACGATATCAATGTCATGAAGATTTTTAGGTGTGTTGAGGACTTTCGTATTGTACTTAACAGAAATGACAGTTCCTTCAAAGATGATGTTCTTAATGTCCTCTCTTCGTTCCGTAACCATTTCCAACCTCTAGAACTAACGTTTGAACTACCCGAAAAAGGGGTAATCAAATTCCTAGACATCAACGTCATACTGCATCATGATCGGACATGCTGGATGTTCAAACCTCGAGGCGAAAAATCACTGTTACCTTTTCATTCAGCGCACTCTAAACTCGTAAAAAGATCCAATGCTTGCCTTTCATTTCTTAATTCTCTCATGAAGTCCTGCGCGCTCCTCATGCATGAAAGTTTTTCTCAGCAGTGCAAGCGGCTGGAGGACGCTGGATACCCTTCCCATGTTCTGGTCTCTGTAGCGGAAGGCGTTCTAAAAAGATTCTGCCAGAAAAAACCACAGGACAATCAAGAGGCTACGCGTAAGAAAGAAAAAGTTGCCGTCATTCCTTAATTTCATTGGCTGTCCCACAATCAAGAAAAAAATAGCGCAGCGTTCGGGAGCTAGAGTGGATTTTTGAGCGCTTAAAAAGTTGAGTCATTTGCGCACGAGAAATTTGACAAATTCCAATAAATGCGATTGGCTGTACGAAGAAACATAAGAATAAATTTGTTGATTGCATTGAAAATGTCGTATACCAGATACCTCTTTCCTGTGGCAAGCAGTATGTAGGTCAAACAGGCAGATGCCTGAACGATAGGCTTCGGGGACATGGGCGTGACGTAAACGATATGTGTGGGAAAGGTTTGTCAGCCCATTGCCGTGTTTGTCATTGCATACCGCTTCTCAGAAAAAAAAAGTGTGGTCTTAAAAGTGCACAAAAACCGCTTAACACGAGAAATAATTGAAGCTGAATGGATTTCAGATGTTGGAATATGACTGTGCTCACTTAGTAGCCCTTCAGTCGCTCTGCTGCCAAAGGAGCTGTCATATCTAGCTGACACGCTTTGCTAGCGCATAATTTGATGGTGCTTGTATGATAAGTCAGTATAAAAAACCACCCTTCCTTTGAGAAATAAATCGTTGTTCGAAGTTAGCGCTGTGTGTGTTGTCTTTCTGAGTTCTTGTTCTTTTTGCGACTATGTTCTTTACCCTTGAAAAGAAAAATTTGCCGCAGTGGTCGCCTCCGGAGTAATTACGAACACCTGGGGATCTTTAATGTGCGCTGACATCGCACAGCACACGGGCGTCTTTGGCGTTTCGCCTCCATCGTAACGCGGCCGCCACGGTTGGGTTCGAACCCGAGAACTCCGGATGAGTAGCCGATCGCCTTAAACATTGAGCCACCGCGGGGGGTACCACGAATGTTTTTAAACGTGTTTCGGGAATAAAAGTTGATGAAAAGCGCGCAATAGATCACTTTTTCCGAGTGGGTGGACAGGTTCTCTCTGGTTTCCATACTGCAAATACCGCAGTCCCGCGCAAGGTCTTCAAGAAGTTCATTAGCAGCGGTAGTGGTCTAACTCTATTTGTACACAACATAGAAATAAAAGTGCAGTTGGTAACACTGGTGACGGTCCGCAACGTCCCGTATTACTCCGCTTACCATTTACAAAAGTTAACACAATCAGCGTTTTATTGTTTGACTGCATCAATGAAGATAGGTATCAAAATTATTGAGCTCATAATTTCGTCTTGCGATTAGCTTCTTGTTTAGGCAACAACAAAAGCTTTAACGGCGGTCTGCTTTTTGTCACGGGGGAATTCTGTTTGGCGGTCCGGAACGTGGGCGGAACTCATCTACAGGCGAGTTGTATCCGATTATAGACGGATGGAAAGGTAAAACCTCTTTAAAAGGAAGAAGGAAAAAAAGAAAGAACCCGAACTGGCAGCAGGCGGTGTCGCGTAGAGCAAGAGGACGCCGTAAAGATCCCCGGAAATTCCCTTGTGACGATAACTGGCGGGCTATATGAAAAGAACTAAAACAAGGAAAACGGTTGTTTTCGCCACGCGTTCAGGGAAAAGAATTCGCAGCTCGTCCAGAAGCTGCCATCGGCGTGGAAAACTTATGGAGTGAGTTGCTCCAAACTCTGAAGCGCTGACAACGGCGTTGAAGCAAGCTGTGTTCAACGCGTTCGTGGCAAAAAGAAAAAGAAAAAAAGCTTCGACGAGGTCTGGCTCTCATTCGCCATCTTCATTGTCACGGCCACTGCAACGTGTATGCCCTGTGGGAGATCTATGACATTCACGCGCCCAGCCATCATATGTAGCATGACGCATGCGCAATCTCGAGAGTGGATTCAGTGGGCATGCTTCACACGCTTGTGCGCAATATCAATGTCACCTCTTGAAACTCGAAAGATATTACAGTTCTGTGTGGGCCCTTACTCACAGCTGTTTTCCACACATCGACATGAAGCAGCCTTGCTTTGTTGTCTGCGGTGTAACGACGAGAAACAAACAAAAAAAGATATCGATTTCTCACTAGTGTGGCCTGTGACACCCGTGGCTATGACGATATGATCTCTGCGGTTATTTAATAGCATCACAACCACGTCGACAGTTCCATGTCAGCATAACGTTAATCCGAGCAGACTACACTGGGGCTGGCAAGCGCTCTGTGCTCATGCTAGTAATCTTGTCCGTTTCTCCACGGCGGTCCTTCATTGGACGCCTGTTATACGCTGCCGCGATATTAGTGAAATAAAGTATATCTGTCTAGGCGGTAGCGCTATAAAACACAACGCCTTACCAGGTCAGGTCCCATGCGACAATTGATTTCCAAGCGGTATAGTGAGAAATGTTAGGCCTTGATTCAGAGTTTTAAGGCCAGATGGTTTGCTTCCCATACGTGGTAGTGAAAAATGTTAGGCCTTGATTTAGAGTTTTCAGGCCAGATGGTTTGCTTCCGAGACGTGTAGTTGGGTGGTTATGGGACACTCGAAGCTTCTTCCTGAATACTCGAAGAGCCTTTTTTTTTCAGAAGGAGAGGAAGACTTTTGTCTTCACCTCCCTGGACTTTTCGAGTTTCAGTAAAGTGCCGCAAATGCGCCATCGCAGTTCTCGAAACCAAACCTTGCGGCCACAAAAGCTGCATACTTATCGTCTTTGTTGCCCAAGTCACTCCCTCTGCATGCAAGATCATATTTAAGTCCTTTTCTTGTTCGTAGTAGAAATAAAAATTAATTTGGTTGTTTAGTCCGAAGGAAGTTTTCCTTTTTATATTGTTCGCTGTAGTAGTTTTTTGCAAGCTGTCTGTCTAGCATGGGAAGGCAAGCACCTCATTGTGCAGCTAAACGCTTTCGCTTGCCCATTTATGAAAAACACGATCCTCTTTTCTCCTTCTCTCTTTTCTCTTTTCACAATTTCTCTTTCTACTCGCCTCGTCTCTGACGAGGGCCACAGCAGTCGTCAGCCCTAAAGACCTGTTCGGCGATACATTACCTTTCTTGCGGGCGTCCTGCAAGTGCGAGAAGTTGGGGCGGTGTCGCAAATTTCTCGCGCCTGGCTTTTAACGCGCTTCATCCTTCGCTTTACAATCTGCCTTTTGATCCTTCCTCTACTTTCCACCCTTACAGGCAGCCAAACGGTGTAGACCTCTGGTAAACATCTCCGCTATACCTTTCCAACTCTTTCCTCCTCCCTTTCTCCATCTGTTCCCGCCCCAACTTTGTTCCGCCACGTGCCTTGTAGATCTTAGAAATATTTGTCTTTCGCCGAGGATTAGTGAATTTTCCGGTAGTAAAATAGACTCTGTGTCATTCATTATTGCTCGACACGTCCTTACGCTTGGGCCAGGACGTGTCGCCTTGTTCCTTCAAGCATGAGGGCACTAGAATAGTGCCAGGGAGACCTGACGAAGTCTTGCGTTGGGGTCTCAAGGAAACAAACAGATAAGTGCATGCGACCCGGCCTTGCGTTGTATCCGGAGTGGTAATTTTGCCTGCCAGCCTTCATTACGCCAACACCTATCCACTTGTGGCGCGTGTCGCTGAAGTGGCCAGTGAAGCGAGGAGCAGACATCAAAGGGAAATAAAAAGGAAGAAGTGATATGTTTAATCGTTTTCAGCACCCGTTACACGTATAAATAGCAGGCGGTGTTATAGCGGAATTGTTAGTTCCTTCGCTATTTAGAAACTGACCGGGGCTGTGCGCAGCAGCTGCGGCACTAATGCCGAGGACATGTGCTATTGAGCATGCTTATACAAAACCGCTGCGCATGACGTTCATTTTATTTTTTTATAGAACACGAAAACTTTGTCGAATGTCTGCAGCCGTAGTCAATATGGGATGTAATCGGACAGCGTTAGTCAGGCTGGGCGTATAGCCGTCTATAAGAACAGCATCGTGCTGTGAAATATGCTGCATCAGACGAAGAGAAACGCTGAACAAAGCTTTCGCACTAAGTTTGTCTAATATTTCAATTTGAAGATAAGGGTTGATGCAGGAAATTTAACATCAAAGAGGGTGTTCTCAGAAATGTCTGGCAAGTGGAAGAGTAGTGTATTTCATAGTTTGTTTTTATTCCTCATGATATGGTGGTCTAATGAGGGGAGGTACGTCGATGCTCCAGGAAAAGCTGGACATTTTTGAGAGAAAGTGGGGGATATATAGACTAGTAGTAGCGGTTTATTGTAAAAAATACAAAAAAGGAAGCAAAAGATGTTGCCAGCTGCGGCAATTAGAAAGGACAGGGAGAGGATAGCAGGCACAAGTACAGAGTTTAACAATAGCGAGGAAGAAGAGAGGAGAGCTTTATACACTGTTTACAATATTCACAAAAATATATTTAAAAAAGCCGTCAGTATCCGACCCTTTCGTTCGCTATCCTCATCTGCAGTGTATTCATCTCCAGAAGGCATCGCGGAAGGAACGCGGCCATCTCCAGGCATGCTGAGGTGCACTGTCGAGCAGTCACCGTAGGCCTCCTTGTGGATGTACTCACCTCGCAACCAGCGGAGGCAGTAGTAATCGTCATCGTCATTCTTTAGCAGGTCCTTGCAGCTTTCCCGGAACTGCAACGAGGCACAATACGACACAGAGTGACTAAGTGGTCGAATGGCTGGACAACTGAGTTAGTGAATCGTTACCTTGTAGAGTGAGTATCAAGGAGGGAAACTGTACGACTCAACGGGAAAACACAGTTAACGCTGTTCGCTGTGTTAAACACAGTTATCAGTTGACAGAAAGGGAATTCTTCCATGCGAGCGACCCGCCGCGGTGGCTCAGTGGTTAGGGCGCTCGACTACTGATCCGGAGTTCCCGGGTTCGAACCCGACCGCGGCGGCTGCGTTTTTATGGAGGCAAAACGCTAAGGCACCCGTGTGCTGTGCGATGTCAGTGCACGTTAAAGATCCCCAGGTGGTCGAAATTATTCCGGAACCCTACACTACGGCACCCTTTTCTTCCTTTCTTCTTTCACTCCCTCCTTTATCCCTTCCCTTAAGGCGCGGTTCAGGTGTCCAACGCTATATGAGACAGATACTGCGCCGTTTCCTTTCCCCCAAAAACCAATTATCCATGCAAGCGCAAAACTTGTGAAAGCCATCTACTTCCGCTACCTCCTTTTAAAAAGTTTCCGGGGCATCAGATTTACCTTTGGGTCGTGCAGTGCGTTTTGTATAGAGGAAAACTGTTGGCCTTCAAGGAAGAGAAAAGTTTTTTGGTGCATGTGACTGTTCACCAAGATAAGTGGTATCACTGCAACTGCGCTAGGCTGGCGTAGGGGAAACCGGTATTAAAAGAATATTGAAAGAGCAAATCTTCTGCTTTCCAGATTTCTGTGCGGTGACGGTAACTGCACTTTTCACATATCTGTAGGTCCGCGGTACCAAAGACTCAGCTGAACATCCGTTACGGATACTGGCATCAAACCTGCTGGCCTGGGATCTTTTAGAGGGGGCCATAGGTGCGTGCTTCGATGCCTAGTTGCCCTTCTTAGCCTCAGAAGACATTCGGACTGGTTGATACTTGTTGAATGGGTCAAGGTAATCAGCGTGGAGGGGAAAAGGCGACGAACGAGAAAGAGCACTTCAGCGCCAGACAAGAACTGAACTTCACTGAACTCAATACAAAGGGCAACAGCAACCCTACCCTCTATTTGTTCACGTGCCTTTTATACTAGACTCTGGCTTTCTTATTTACAGGCTACACCATGGGGGCGTTCTTTCTCTTAGCAGCTTTCAGTCCGAATAAGAACACGTGGGAAATCCCCAGCATTTCTCTATCTTTATGCGAGAGGCTTGGGATAAACAAAAACTATTACTCGGGTGAGCCAAGCGCAGAAGTCACTGAGGTGTAGCGCCAAGTGATCAAGTCTCGAAATACATGCGTAAATGAAAGTGGAAGCATGCTAGGCGTTGTGCGTTCGTCCGAGACAGCGTCCCTGGCGCCAGCTATTTGCGAAACAAATCGCTGGGGGCGAGTTTATTTCGTAACGTAGGCAGCGCTAACTGCTATGCCACTCCTCGTGCGCTAAGACATATGTGGTGGCATCTGTTATTGAAGAATAACACAGCGACCTCCACGTGGCGGCAATCAGCAGACAGTGGAATAACCTGTTTACGCAAATACACAAGGAAAAAAAATTTGGATTAAAACTCAAGCCGGCTCCACGTTAGAACGCCCAGCAAGGACGTACTCGAGGAAACTCGTTTCTAATAGCCAAAGCCATTAACTTTTTGAATTCAAAGGCAAATACTGAAGGATATACTTTGCAGGCTTCTTGTTTCAAGCTCTGTTCAACTTCCGTGTAAATATACACTGTGCCAAATTGTGGACGCACGTGTGCCGACTGTTACACTAATGTCCCCATCTCACGACAGTGAAGAATGTCAAAGAGCGTGCACAAACCAAAACTAAAACTAACAGATGCCAGAGAGCATAACAAGGATTGCAATTGCGCTAACACCTTGAAAGCGACTGAGTGAGGGGGGACCATGGCGATGACTGGAGAGGTTAGCCTAGTCAGAAGAGCAGTAACGTTCCTCCATTTACCTGTAGGAACGTTACGCAGTACAAGTAAAAAGTTGAGCAGCACAGCCTGTAGTGAAAGTCTGCTCAAAGGGTAGCGCTGGGGGTGATAATAATAATAATAATTGGTTTTTGGGGGAAAGGAAATGGCGCAGTATCTGTCTCATATATCGTTGGACACCTGAACCGCGCCGTAAGGGAAGGGTAAAGGAGGGAGTGAAAGAAGAAAGGAAGAGAGAGGTGCCGTAGTGGAGGGCTCCGGAATAATTTCGACCACCAGGGGATCTTTAACGTGCGCTGACATCGCACAGCACACGGGCGCCTTAGCGTTTTTCCTCCATAAAAACTGGGGGTGAACTCAAACTGCATTTTGAAATTCACCGGAGCCCTCTACTACGGCACCTCTTTCTCCCTTTCTTCTCTTAGTCCCTCCTTTATACCTTCTCTTTACGGCGCGGTTCAGGTGTCCGCCGATATGTGATACAGATACTGCGCCATGTCCTTTCCCCAAAAATCAATTTTCAAATTCACAGCACGGAAAAAACACTGGCCAAACTTGAAAAAGCCCCGCCGCGGTGGCTCAGTGGTTAGGGCGCTCGACTACTGATCCGGAGTTCCCGGGTTCGAACCCGACCGCGGCGGCTGCGTTTTTATGGAGGAAAAACGCTAAGGCGCCCGTGTGCTGTGCGATGTCAGTGCACGTTAAAGATCCCCAGGTGGTCGAAATTATTCCGGAGCCCTCCACTACGGCACCTCTCTCTTCCTTTCTTCTTTGACTCCCTCCTTTACCCTTCCCTTACGGCGCGGTTCAGGTGTCCAGCGATATATGAGACAGATACTGCGCCATTTCCTTTCCCCCCAAAACCGATTATTATTATTATTAACTTGAAAAAGGGCGGCGATCACACATCGTTGTGTGATTTTCGTGCTTCCCCAGGCTTGTCCAGTGTCCTTTTTCCGCGCTGTGAATTTTAAAATGCATGACCATCTAGCCCAGGAGTCAGTTTTGTCGAGCTTCAAACCTCGCGATGCAGTCTAAAGCAACAACGCGCAGTTCCCTCGTTGGTCTACTGGACTGTTTATCTTTCGTGGTAACTGTGTCAGAAAGGCTTTTTACGGTTTACAAACACGCAGTCATCGCAGGAGCAGTTGCACTTCGTCTGTCGCAACGAAAAACTGAATCACTCAACCGCTCCGAGATCACGTGATCGCCTTCCGTCCAATTGGAGCTTGCTATCTAAAGTCATGTGATCTAAGCCTGCGTGGAGGGAAATCGCGTTGCAGCTGTCGTTGTCACTGTTTGGCTCTTGCGGAGTGCGAAATGTTTTTTTTTTTTCAAGCACCAATCAATGTTGGTAGAACTCAGTCTGATCCATTGAAAGCATGCTTTATCTCAAGTACCACTGCAACATGGCAAAAGAAAGTTACAATTAAAGTCAGATACAACTGAAGAACAAAGCAGCAAATGTCCCACAATAGAGGCACTCCAGCCAATGGCATCGACAGATTCGCATGACGTCTTGGTGAATCACCTTAGACCCGCTAGTGTGACATCGCGGGTGTGATGACGCCATTGGCTGGAGGGCCTCCTCTGAGGGGCGCCTTCAGCTTCGTCTTTGAGGTGTATCCGACTATAGAGTAAAATACAGACGGGCTCTATGGCCGCTCCTCTAGCACGATGGAGGGAACGCTGCAAGCGCCACGAACGAAGCCGCACTAAACTTGAGCCGCGTTAAGTAAGGTGCTGGAGTTACCCCGAACCTCAGTCTTGTAATCGCTCCAATAAGCTCTTTACTGCGGCGGCATAGGAGTTCCAGTGCTGTTCGCAAACATCAATATACTGGAAGTGTGCCAGCAGGGAGTGGGTAGTCCTTCAAGACAGCGCTGTGCCCAACCAGCCCTGCGGTGTTTCAGGCAGCCGGCGCGGACGCGTGCGAAGTTGCTTCGTAGGTTGCGGGTGCTTCGAAATGTCGGTGAAGGTGACCAAGCAGTGCAGGAGAGTGCAAAGCGAAGGCCGCACGCAAAGTGGCCAATTCGGGGCCAGCTGCATGTAAGGACCCAGCTGGCGAAGTGCGAAAGATCTTTACGGGGCGCACAGGCGATAACATCGCTGTTTGCGTACGCTACCAGCGATAACAAATGACATGCATGCCTCCTCCAAGCAATCATTTGCGGGCAAGCACTGAATGAGCTTGAGGCATGCTAGAGCCAGTCATGGAGGGCTATATACTGGCTGCTTGCTTCCCTTTCATTCGCGATCGGTCAGGCGCACATGTCACCTGTTTACGTGACCGAGCGCCAGACGCTGGCACTGAAGAACAAGGGAAAACCCGAATTTGGCACCAGCTGGCGACTAACGTTACCCGACAGCGACGTGTATGTGTATGTTATGTGGAAACGAGAGTAGCCCAAGCGCCAAACGCGAAGAAAAATCAAAAAAGGAGGAACAATGAAGAAGGGACGAACTAAATCGCCGATCCATGTTTCTCTCGCTCAAGAATTGGCACAGCTCAGCTAGCTCAGACAAGCAGTATATATGTATTCTTGAAGGAACGGCTTCTGGCGTTAATCGTTAGACACAGGTCTTCAAGTGGACAAATGAGAATTGTTTAAGGAACTTCGACCATCCTTTAAGTAACAGGTAGGAACCCTTGTTGCGAAGATGTTTTCTGCTGCTGCGGGCTGGATTGGCACTTTTGGCTGACGATAATATGCCTGCGCTTCCCATCCCATACGCAGCAATTCTGGAGAAAAGCATTTTTCAACGGGAAAGACTTTATGAACGCAATTTTTTTCATCTAATGGAAGATATCAATATAACAATCAATATATTCGCAGATTTGCTGACGGCAGGCTTGCATTTTTTTTGCTATTAACTTTTTTCCTACCGTCAAAAACGTTCCCCATTGGTTTTCTAGCAGTCTTAACTGCTCGAAGAATGGATCTTCAATATTTCCATAACAGCAACTTACAATATTAATTTTTTAAATTGTTTTTTTTTGGGGGGAAATGAAATGGCGCAGTATCTGTCTCATATATCGCTGGACACCTGAACCGCGTCGTAAGGGAAGGGAGAAAGGAGGGAGTGAAAGAAGAAAGGAAGTGGCAGGTGCCGTAGCGGAGGGCTCCGGAATAATTTCGACCACCTGGGGATCTTTAACGTGCACTGACATGGCACAGCACACGGGCGCCTTAGCGTTTTTCCTCCATAAAAACGCAGCCGCCGCGGTCGGGTTCTAACACGGGAACTCCGGATCAGTAGCCGAAACTTACAATATTCCAATTCTATTTCAACTATCTCCCGACATGTCCAACATTCTTGGAACAAAATTGAATATGGGTACTTACAATATTCCAATATTCAATTTTTTTTCCAAGAATGTTGGACATGTCAGGAGATAGTTGAAATAGAATCAGAATCAGTTTATTTTAAACGATCAATCAGTGCGTACGCATATTTGATAAATACAGGAGGAGGTCCCGAAACCTAACGGCTGCCCAGGAGGCTTCCTATTACAAACATGGAAAAAATTATTACATACAAACAACAGCAGCTAAAACTGATTACATTAAGTAATTTTTAAAACACGTAGATATATAATATGATGCAACTATAAGCGAAACATAATTTGTGTAAATATTATATAAATGCATAAATAGAGGAAAGAAATTCAAGTGTGCGCTCCGTATGCTGTTAATCAAAAAAGTTGTCTATCGCGACTGAAGAAAATTACGAAAACTACGCTTGAAATCATCAGTGTTAGATAATTTCTTTATACTAAATGGTAATGAATTCCACAAAAATGAGGCAGAGAAATATACTGTGAATTTACCGTAGTTAGTTCTAGGCTTCGGTAGTAAGAAATTGTTTTGGCATAACAAGCGAGTGAACTTCGTCGAGGAAACAGGATACTATTAATTGCTGGATAATATTAGTTGCTTTGAAATGGGACTCCGGTTGCGTTAAAAAAGTGAGGCCTCAGAAGAATAAGTTGCTTTAGCTAGGGCCAGCATCGTCTTTTTCCTGTGGACTGGTAGTTGCAGAGCTGACCTTAATTAGTGTATTTCTTCAGTCTGCTCTAAGCTAAAACGGGCCATACATTTGAGCTCTCGTTTTTATTTATTTTTTTTTTTGCTCTGAGCGGAATTATCGTTTCGTTTTTTCGGTGACGACCAGTTCGAGAAACTCTCTCTTGCATTTATGCTAATTATTTCCGCCAGCTTTTTCATTGTTCCCACAGTTTCTATTTGCTCATATTTTGACTTCTCTTTTCATTCTGGACAACTGACATCCGTCCGGGCTTTTTTCCCCGTTCAGGTCTTTATACTTCCAACTTTCTTTTTGACTGTCCTGGCGCAAAGTTTTACATTTTCGTAAAATGTGTTTCACTGTTCCGACACCGTCTCGGCCGTCGGAAAAAAAGTTAGCCACGCCGCATGCCCTCTGGCTTGTACCTCACTCCGCAAGCGACCAGCTGCTTTCTTAGTAACTATTGGCCCTTTATTGTACAGGCTTACGTATACGGTGCTTATTTTTCGCGCAACAAGTGTACGTATCCAGCGATATTTTAATTTTACGTTAGGTTTCCTCGTAACTGTTTTAATTTGCAGCTCGTCAACCTTCGTGGCTGTTTTTCATCCTCTCTGTCCAACTACAGTCTAAACAGAAAGGAGTAAAAAGGGAGTAAGCTCTCCTTTGTGCACTCCCTTCTATAAAACGGATAGTGCTAGAGGACTGCTTACTCCCAATACAATACCCTCGGGCCATCATTTTCCCTCCGTCTGTACCGCATTCTTCCAGCCCCACTTGAACACGTGGCATACAAAAACATGTCTGTGCGATCGTTGCGTTGCATGATTTATACACAGCGCTCTTCTTGTTTTTGCCCATGTCTGTCACTGTACTCGGCCCCCATTTAAAGCTTGAATTGATTTCAGATTGAAGGCTTGCAACACTGTCTGCAAAATATCCTCAGCGGCTGCCTCTAATTGGGCCGAATTTTAGACCGCGTTCGGTGGGTGACGTCTATACTTAGTAGCCATTACCCCGTCGGTTACGCAAACGTCGTCAGTTCGTTTCTAGCTTATGCAGGTGCGTTATCCTCCATGCCGGCATGTTTAGAACGCAACTGCATATCTTCGTTTCATACCGCGTGCCTTTCGCGCAGAGCGGGTCGTGTCCCATCGTCAGCCGCTGCGTACCACGCTTTCCCCGTTACGTAATATCGACGTCGCTTTCAATATCCTCTAGGAGTACGGATGCGCATATCTAAACTCCCATTCATACCTGGTATACAGGCTCTGAGTCTGCCGAAGCTGATATAAGACAAAATAATTCGTTGCCAAACACACCCTTTCGTAATTCCCGTTTCCGTGCGCCCTTTCCACCGCGGTGCCATTATACACCCACCACAGCGGAAAGCAGCGATTAGCGCCCCAGTTCGTGCTGCCACTCCCTTCTAGTGTAACTCCGGTCCTGTGGTATTGCGCTGCCATCAGACCGGGTCTCCCACTACACTGCTCCTGCTCCCCCCCCCCCCCCCCCCCACACACACACACCTTTTCCATTCCGCAGTTTTCTTGTCTCCGGGATTCTGTCTGTTCTCTAAACTCTCATCTTTTCTTATTCAAGTTTGGATTGTATTTATTTGCTTGTTTAAACAATGGGGTCTGGCAGGCAACTCAAGCAAGTGCACCTGCTTCAATAGGTTCAGGTCATTACTTTAGTGCTCATGTCAAACACGCGGAGGACTCAATTCCTCAATTTCTGATTGGGAGAATGAAAAAGAAAAAGAAGAAGAGTTCTCTGAGCCACTGCAAACGCATGAAGAAAGCTCGCACTTCTTTCCTAGCGAGCTTCTGCTTCGCAAGGATGTGTCGTCCCTTAATTATTTTCAGACGCACGCGGAACGCCCTGAGCACGTCCTGGCAAGTTGTGAAGCGTGTATAAGCGCGAGCTCTCCAGACACGCGTGTTTCGACTCTCCTGCGAAAGGTGTACTCAACGGAGACCTATAAATTGCCCACTTAATAGGCAATCGACGCGACCTCGAAGGTCAGACCAAGGTAGGAGACTTCCTGTATGTGCCATTGCCCAGCCAACGAAGACGTCAGGGCTAATTCGTCCTACAGCGGCCGGAGGAAAGACAACTGGAGAGTCGTTTCGATGTCACCGCAACGGTATCCAGCCAGAAAAAAAAAAAAACTTCACCCCCGACCAGGATTCGAACCACTGCCGGTGAAACCAGAGCAGCTTCGTTTGGCGGTGTCTCGAACAGTTCGGCCACAGCCGTTGTTTCTTTAAATTAGTGCCTCAGCCGCTCTCACTTTGTGCGTGTGCACCAGTGTGCAGGAATTACATTCCTAAATTACTTCTCTCCGGACACCAGGTGAGCTCAAGTAGTTAAAACCGAAACTAACTTGAGTTTCCTGCCCCGGATCAGGGACTTGCCGGCGCGCTACAGTCCAGCATCGCATTTAGAACGCGACCAGCGCAAAGTCAACGCTAGAACCACTACGAAGAAGACAACCCTCACGTCCTCCGAGATAAGCTTCCCACCTATGCACCACTGACGCCGATCTTTGAGGCAACACACGTGAAAGTAAGCGCGGAGAAGAGGGAGAAGATCCGTAGAGGGGGACACCGCGCACTGCGCCGTCAGAGAAAGGCGGCGGCGGCCGGCACGTGTTCTCTGCCAACGAGGTCACGTGCGTTACGTCATCGGGGCCGCACGGAAACCGCAAGGTCGGAAGCGCTGCCGCTTCCACGCCTGGCGTGAGCCGGAAGCGATCGCGTGGCCGCCGGCCACAAGGGGAGGGGCAAAGGAGAGGGGTTTGACCGCATCGGAACTCGCTCTTTGGGACAGGGAGGAATCTAGGAAGGGGCCTCGCAGTGTCGCCAGCGGTAATGTAGAAGGAATACCGCTGCAATCACGACAGTCTTCACCGGTTAATTTAGCACTGCTACTTCCGCGAGACTTTTCACTTATTTTCTCCTTAGGATGTTGCACGTGCGGAGTATGGACTTGCACCGACGCCGAATGCAAGCACGCCGTCCAGCTATACAGAGTGTTAGAGGGAACTTGCATCGACAGACGCCGCGTTTTGTGAAGAGACGCTCTGAAATCCCGGCGTTACTGGCCCGATCCATATCCTCTACGGAGTGTCTCGAAACCCATTTGTAGCCTCGGGACGGTAAACGCCACACACCGTGCCAGGCACTGACAGTAAACCTGGACCTATGAGATAAACTTCCTGCGCATACTATAGAGTCGAGCTCTTTGTCATGACTCAGCAAGGCTTACACCAAAGCTGTAACTCAGAAAGCTTGTCACGTAACGTGTCTGTATGCCAACTTGATGGTCTTGGAAGCTGCCGCTCTCGTATGCCGTGCGGAACCGTTATCGCTATCCCCTTTCGGAGCGGAAGGCAGGAGACGAGGAGTTTGGAGGTATAATCGTTCCTCTTTATTCTCAAGATAATTATGCACCCTTTCTGTGCCGTTCACGAACGGCGGTTGCGTATTGTTTCACCAAGACGTGAAACCGCGAGTAATGCCACTATTTAAACCACAGCTGGACTGAAAGAATAATCTCGACGTTCACCATCAGACCGGTAAGATTGTTATCGGGTTCACCATCTGACTGACACCAAACTTGAACGGCGAGTGGGGCAGTTTGCGGTCAGAACAAACGACGGCGATGACGACTGCGGAGAAATAACTGATTTTATGTTGAACAAGAACAGTAACTTCGCATCTAAACTGTGAACGTCGTGAATGCCTCATTCACCGCTGATTAGAGAAAAAAGGCAGTAAGAAAAATACACAAAGCAAACCCCAACACAGGGCTAGTTGACTCTGTCTGGTCCCTTTCTAGTTCCCGCGCAGCTACATTATAGCGGCACACAAAACCAGTGGTTGGAAAACAAGAGCGGTGCAACAGGCGCACAGTGGCGAGCCCGGAATTGCGAGGTCGGAACAAACGGGCGAACGTGACTTGGCACGTTGCCGTGCCGCGGATTAGGCAGACGCGCCAGCCTGGCGTTTGCCGAAGGCAGTTGCTAAAGTTGCGCCACATGCACCGGTCGAATTCCAAAACGAAAGAAAGAGAACAGAAAATTGTGTCGAAAACTTTTCGGAACCTCACGCTGGACGACTAGCGACACATCTGGACACAATTCGCGTCCTCTTCAATGCCACCCCTGAGTGCTCACTCTGTACATGACTCGGAAAAAGCTCCCGAAAATTCAAAATCTAAAAGATAAATTGGGCCATCACCGCCGTCTACATGACGTCAGTCTCCAGGGATGGCGCCAAACACTGACTGGTCTTGCGAAGATGTAATAATGGACGGCCAGAGCTTCATGGCAGAGCCAGGTGCTCAAAGTCAAAGCAAGAAGTAACCAACAAGGATATGAAGAAAGGTGGAAATTCTGATTCTGTGGCTAAGTCAGATATCGAGGAAAGACGACAAAAACACGAATGAAGGAGGAGGGTGAACAAACTTAACTGAAAGGACAACGACTGAAGCTCTTGCGTAATATTCACGGAGCATGGTGCCTTATCGATCAAGGTCGCATTACGCAAACCTTGAGCTCGTACGCATGACAACACCTCCGATTACGCGGGGAATACTAGCCGCCCCAATGCCAGAAAAAGTCCCGTGAAGGTATTTTATTTTGTGTTTTTTTTTCTACTGCAGTTGTAGCGATGGGCGAACACACGTGATCTCAAGTGGACATTGTAGTTCATTTTTTATGCCGAAAGGCTTGGTTTCGCAACAACCACAAAAAAAATACCGTGCTTTTTACATCTCTTCTTTTGCCGTAATTTAAACCGAGAAAAAGTGTCAAGGGGGTGGGGGGTGGGGGGGAGGCGAGGCATGATCAAGATGAGCGCCAGTGCGAGAGACGAGGACGACGGTGAGGAGCACCGTAGCGACTTAAGCTTAGGCTTAGACTAGGTTACGATGCGAAGTAAGCATCTGAAGCAATTTTAGGGAAGCGATATAGCACAATTCGGTTCAGTTCAGTTCTGCTTTGTTCAGTTCAGTTCTGTTCAGTTCAAGTTCTGTTCAGTTCTGTTCTGTTCTGTTCAGTTCTGTTCTGCCATGGCCTGCTCTGCTCTGTTCAGTTCAGTTAATTTTCCTTACAAACCCCTTTTCAGATGTGTCCCTTTATTCAGGTGAGGTCGTGCTCGTTTCACAAGGTGTCACGAGTGACTTCCAAGATGTCATTTTACGTTAAAAAAAGAGACAGGTGCATTAGAAGAAATTGCTTTTATTTACTTTTAATTATACTATAGACACGATTAAAAATAAACTATACAAGTGAAATACTTATTTCTGCTTTACCGCAACGAAATTGCGCAAAAACATTTCTCGAGGCTATGGTGCCTGTGCGGGAAGTGAAAATCTCTATTGTTGAAGAAAAGTTACAAACTGATGTTCAGAGTTATTCAGACCACACGCCACGTCTCCAGCGGTTCCGCCATTCGTGGTTCCACCAGGTGAAAATCTTCAGCCGCGTTTATGGTCCGAGCCTGCGTCGTAGATTCGGGACACAGGCCACTGAGTTCGACCCAAGTGCTTTCAAATGCGTTCCTACCCTTTCGTAAGAAAAGGTGTCCGGAGCCCATTATCGTAGGGGCCTCCCGGTCCCCATCAGTCTCGACGATGCGGACTACGCGGTTCTATTTTATATATAATATTCAGGTAAAACTGTTTGATTTGCTGTTTGACACTATGGTATTTCATTTCAAAGATTTATGAAGAATCAGAAGTGATAGTATTTATCAATTTTCACCATAGATTTTCTGTCTTCCTAAGCTTTGCAGTGAGGCTGCGAGGAGGCAGGGTGATGCGGCTACTTTCTCTTTTCTAGTTATTTCCTCTTTGTCAATGTATTTTAGAGCTTAATCACGCGACGTCAATTGCGCTGCAGGCTTATGCAACACCACCTATGTCTCCCCCCCCTCCCTCCCCCACCACCCTCCCCTCCCCGGCTCTCCTGGTCCTATCCTCTATGTCTCTGTAGGATCGGTCTTACACTCTCCGAGTGGTCGACACAGTTCGCGGTTTGGTTAATGGTTTATGGGGGTTTAACGTCCCAGAGCGACTCACGCTCAACCATTGTAGCTGGCCAAGACTGAAAGCAGAGTGACCGAGGTTCTAGGCAGAGCACCTCTCATAAAGTCGACCATTAAATCAAATGCTATTCTCTTCTTAGCAGGCAACGGGGGATAACTCCACGCATGCGCGATCGACCAGCGCATTCGGAGCGTTGCGTAATCCCCGCCCCTTCGTGATGCGTATCTTCGCTCATGCCTACCGCCAGATTGCACGGCAGCTTCCACTGTGTAAAGTAGCTACGCTCTGCTTGCTATGCGCCAACATTGTGCAACCCGCTGCACCCCTACGCCGCTTCCTTGGGGCAGAGGGCATTTCGCGGTACCAGAGACGTTTCGAGTCGCCGCTCCTCCTGTAGCCAACTTGAGCACGTTGCGCAAACCACTCTCTGCTTTCGTTTGCACCTCCGTCCATTTCTTTCGTCTATGTCTTCCTTATTGCTGTTATTTTTTTGTTCTGGCAAAGCGCAGTTCGTTCTTTTATGGTCCTCACTGGCCGCCAGCCTGTCCAGTCGTGGGGTGCGTGGACGCCCATAAAGGCGCCATCGCGGGTCGCCGGAAAAGCCTGGACAGCGCGCGCACATATCTCTGTGGCAGGCGAGACCTTGACTTGGAGGAAATATTGGGGCCGGGACTCCGAAATCATGTCGCTCGCTCGGCTCAGATGCCCGGCTTTTCCTGGGCCGCGTCGCGGGCGATTATAAACGGGAAGGAAAGGAGATAAATAACAGAAAGAAAGGAAGAAAAAATAAAGCGAGCGAAAACAGCCCGTGCGTGTGTTGTTCGCCGAACGCACCGAGGAGACCATGCATGCAAATGGCTTTGCAAGGAGGGGCAGGCGCTGCTCAGGAGACTGCCCATGCGTGTGGTGGTGGAGGTCGGTCTCGTGTTTTTTGGCTACGCTCGTGTGACGTGACTTCTGATGGGTTTTCTGGTCATTGTTTTTTCCCCCTTGCATATTGATCGGCGGAGTGCGTGCTGTAGGGTCGCGACGTCGGCCGTCCTCTGCGTCGTTTTCACAGTGCTGGACGCGGGAGTCAGCGCTCGCTCACGCGCGCGATTCCGCTGAACAGCTGTGCGTATACCCGACATGGCAATCCAAGGACGACAGAAAAGAGACGGGGATGACGGATGCCCGGCTCAGAGTCGCTATTGTAACAGCTGTTTATTATCAACGAAGTGTACAGGACTCAGACGCCCGTTGTCACTGCACTGTTGCACTGAGTAAGCTCCATGTGTGAGCATGTACCTGCAGGACTGCACATAGCATTGCAGTCGATATTTCGTTGCGCTAAATGCTTACAAAACTCACGGGACAAAGCACCGTAATTGAGTTTTTTGCGGATCACTTGCTAGTCTGTTAATAGTTGGCGCCTCATGTATTGCGGCTTGTCGTTGTTAACTAACCCCTTGTTTATCCCGTGAGTTCAGTAAACATTTAGCGCAACGATTACATACCAATTAGACTGCCAAAGCGCTTTGCTGGTAATGAACCAGACATGATAGGACGTTGCTATGATGGGAAAAGTGATGTTCGTCTCACGTGAAATAAGCCGCATACAGTAGAAGGCATGTAGATATTAAATTAACCGCCCCGACTATTCCGATTGGTCAACCGGATTTCATGGGAGACCGACTTACATTGCCTGAACAAATGGAATGCGATGAACTAATGTTTCTATTACACGCCGACGGCACTGACAAGTTGACTGCGATTCCAGAAAGGTCCATGCTGCGTTTGCTTTGCTCTGCAACAGCATACAATTGCCTGGAACTCTCCAGACGCCTGGCCTGCACCTTAGGCAAGTATATGACTGATGACAGCCAAGTTGCCTCCTCTGTACCTCATTGCTAATTCCTACCATGTAGTATGGACTCTCCGGGCTGTTCAAATTAAGAGCTTTCGAGTGGTGTGTCTACGCCCGATGGCTCTGAGCCCATTTACAAGTACCGTCGGGCACGGAATGGCACAGAAACAGTGCAGTCGACACTCTTATTACGTTGAAAGATAAGCGATACATCTACCCAGACAGTATTAAAGGATTTACAGGCTACTCCACTTGCATCTGTTGTGGAACGCAACAGAGACAAAAAAAAATTCGGAGTGGCACTTTGTTGACTTAAAGTGCGGTGAGGCGAAAGCCTTTAGCGCGGTGTCGCTGCTTGTGTCACTTAAGTGCATTAAGTGCACAATGGTTGTTAATCTTAAATGCTGAAGACACTGGAAGGCGTTTGGCAGGCATCTGTCTGATTCGACGCCTTTCCGCAAACACTCTCCAGCGTCCTAGACAAGCAGAACTACATATTCATCGGCAGGAAGTATCGTAGTCGTTATGCACGCTCGGCTGCGGAACGGAAGGATAGTGGTTCGAATCCCACCGTGCACAAAGATTTTTTTTCTTATCGAGTTGCTGGATGTAACGGACGCCGGACGGACCGGAGAATGAGCCATTAAAGGCTTTCGCCTTAATACACAGGCTTTCGGTGTCTAGGCTGCAGTCGGGGAATCGATCGGAAAAAGCTTACGCAAAGTAGGAGCTTATCACGAAATGTACGCCTGTTCAAATGGGAGCAACATCTTTTTTCGCTTGTTGTCGAGCGCGTGACAGGGATGCTGTAGGAATGCTCTAAAACAGGAGTCGCAATGTCTGTCTGTGATGCTTTCTTCACAAGCTCGGAACAATTCTTTCTTCTCGCGCGTTCATCATCAGCTTCAAGCTTCCACTACCAGTCGTCGTCCGTTTGAAGGCAGCCCGTTTTAATTTAGCCACGACGTTCACGTCAGCTGTGAGGTTTGCACGAAAAACACTACACTGTGGGTTGAGTGCCCTCACAGTTCCTGTCACGAGGAGTGACAGGAGTGACAGGACCGGACAGATGACAGATGAGGGCAACGAAGGAAATCCTTTGCCATGCTATCAAATGCAAGAGAACAAAAGCCAACCTGTGTGTACGTGTTTGTAGAATCATGGTACACATGTGAGCGTATCAAATCGGCGATCGATACCGACGCGGACAATTTGTTGTCTGCAAGGAGCGTAGTTGAGGAGGAGTGGTGCCTTGGAACGGAAGAGGGCCAAGGGACAATTTTCTGAAGAGCGGATTTTTCTCCTCCAGAAAGCGCTGCTTCTTAACCTAGCCTATTTACGCGTACTGCGTTCAGAGCAGCGCACCTAAGCTTTGTATTTCCAAACGTAACCGCTCTTTTCCGGTCAGTTTTCTAAGGCAGGAAACAACGCGGCAGTCCAGATAGGTACAGGAGGCCGAACGGTGTGAACGTAGACGGCTTGGCTGCTTGCCTGCCTAGCTGGCCATACTAAACAGTTTCCTGGTACGCACGGGCGCATGCGACCGCTGATCACCGGCGTGTGCGTCCGGCGCGTGCCTTGGCATTGGGCGCACATCGAGAACCGGTGTGAGGCGCGTGACAGCAGGGGAGGCCGGAGTGGCGGCTCCCGCACGGACGATCTACACTCGTGGAGGTCTGATGCCAACGGGGCGTTAGGGGCCGCCGCTATCGATGTATTCTTTTCTTTCGCCCCCCCCCCCCCTTCATTTCTGACCTTTTCATCTTGGATTCCTCATTCATGCCAGCTTGCATGCGAAGCGGAGATCTTGGAAGAACAAGTCCTTCCGGTGAGATACTCTGGCAGCAGTGCCAAGGGAGCGAGTGACTACAGTGCGAACAAAGAGAGAGGAGGTTGGATAGTTATCTGATGCCGTCGTGACTAGACCAGTTTCGGTGTTGCTAGGGAGTTAGGTAAACTGATTTCTCTTGGAGATCATGAATGCCGAGGGTGGCGTGCGTAGATAAAAGTCAAAGTTAAATAACAGCGGCGACGTTCAGCGGGGCAATCCGACGTTGTGACCGGAATACCGACGCGTTTATAACAAAGGCCAGCCGATGCCTAGAATATCACACCGCTTCGGGATTGACAAATCACTTCTTTTGAGAAGCAAGCCTGCCTCCTACCTGACATTGTTTGATGCGATATGAATGTACGGCATTGCTGTGGGGAATGACGGTTTGGTTTTTTATGAGTCTTAATTCTATCCTGCTTGTGAACTGAACTGTCAGAGGTACTACGATAGCTTGCGCATGCCACATGACTGAGTACGAAATCGCAAGTGTGCGTTTGTGCCAACCCCTTCGGAATGTTCTCAGAAGGTCTCAAGGTAGTCCCTGGATTGCCATGACGCCTGCACGCACGCGGACCTCTCCTGTTTGCCAGCCGTCCACATGTCTGACATGGCCTTTGTATCCCGAGCAGGAACCACGCCATTCCTCTTTCTCTTACCCTGTTCGAAGAACAAATTGAAATAGCGTACTAGGCTCTTGCCTTACAGTTTGTTTATCAGTGGAGTGAAGGCTAAAAGCTGGAGACGATGCTTTCCGGTCGTCTATGGTTGGCTTGCGGATGCTTGAAAACAGCACTCCCGTGAAAGCCACAGCCTCTTACAAGTGGCTCTTATTACGATGCAAACAATTTCTGAGACAAAATGTGCTCATGGGCGTCGTGATGACGTCACCCGCAGAGAGGTTTTCGAAATCAGGCAATCTGCAGGGTGCTTATTTGTCGTCTAGAGCTGGGCACTCATGAGGAAGAAGAGGGCGGGTCCCCGTCATCAACTAGGCTTGGTCGGTAATTGTTAAACAGTTCTGTCCGCTTGGTGGCAGCAGGGAAGTGAGACAACCGTTCATCAACACAGCTTGGTGTGCACGTGTGCCAAGATGTGGAAGAGGGAACGCGAGCGCTGTTCACGCGTTCGCTAGTCGAAAGATCACGCGTTTTGTTTGACTCTTTCCTGTAGACGATGCAAATAAACTCATAAGTGTCCTTCTACAGAATTGTGCCGTATTCTCAAGGACGAAGCGAGCGTTCTTCACTCAATGCTATCGCGGATTAATAACGCTGTCTCTATCCCAAAGAATCCCCAAAGGGAGCGTTCTTCGGACACGTTAACTGATGCTACTCATTGGGTTAAGTTAGGTGCATGCCTTTGTCAAAATGCTCAGAGTCATTTAATGCAGCGAGAGCACTTCATCAAGTTAGCTGCTTCCTTCTGTCATTTACCTTTTTTTTTACTAGGGTGAGATAGCAAGCGTATCGAGCACAGCGAAATACCTCTTGGACGAACTTCATGGGAACCTTCAGGAAATTTTTGCTGAAGTGAAGATTAACTCAAGTGAAATGACCCCACAACTCTTTACTAAAAACCGAGGAAATATGTTGTGGATTAATATTATCTTTCAGGACATTTATTTTGCAATACTTAATTTCCATTCGGTACTGCCACCCCAGTGAACTGAGCAAGTTTGTCTCTACTTTCATGCTGCTCTTGTGGCGAAAAGAGTCAGTTAGGCTGCAGAGGCGTTCAACTTCTGTAGAGAGATTAGCGCCTCACTCGCTCGAATTCTTGTGAAGCAACGACTTCATCTATGTAACTGGGTTATACAGTTAGTGCGGTTACTGCTCCTACTACAAGCCAGCTGCGTAACTATACCAACATGAAGTAGCTGTGATATTTCGCAGTTTAGTATGCGAAAGCAGTGCGCTTCGAAGTTTCTACGAGCTGCGCAGTTTCGTAATCGTAGTTTGCGCAGTGTCGAGGACGATTTGCAGCGTCTGCATAAGTTATGCATTCTGACCCGGTGATCTGCAAGTGCTTTGCAAAATGTTCGATGAACTTAAAATTGCAGCACGCCGAAATTCGTTCAAAGTAAAACTCATCGGCGTCGGGACACAATGACGTTTAAATGTGAGGTTTTACAGAAGATTCATTCAACCACTATTTCACTGCAATCATAGGTCTGAAAATAAAAGAGAGATAATTTTCATACTTCGAAGTAATAGCGACGCGTCGTTTCAGGGTACCCTGATACGGCTGCTTAAATGGCTTCCTCACAGGCCCGTATCAACCCCCCCCCCCCCCCCCCCCCGTCCACTATTCCGAAATCAAGCACACACCCATTGTTCTGAAACTGAACTGAAAATGCTCCCGTCGCACATGAAGCCCCCTGCAACCGCCCCCTGCCCCTCCGCCTTCTATCCTGGCTACGTGCCTGTTTCCCCGTAGACAACTTTGACAAAGACGGCAGTGTTTTCTCATGCTCGCTTCAAGCAAGGTATTAAGCGCGAAATTCGGAGCAAGGTTTCGGATTGGGCGATACGTATTTACCTCGAGAAGGCCGCAAACATCCGTCAAGGTTGGATGTCGAAACACGCGTTCCAGCGGCGAGGCCTTAGCCTTATTTCACACTCGGAAGAGTCAGCCTTCCCCCTCCTCTTACCTCTCTCTCCCATCAGCCTCTGCACACTGCGGACGACTGGTGAGAGGGGTCGCTGCTTTGCACAGCGCCCGTCGGGATAATTCAATACTCCGCCGGTCTGCCACGCACCGAAGGAAGGCTGCGCGTTGTTCCGGTGCTTATATGTGATGGGCGCTAATACTTTTGGTTGCATCAGGGGGCTCAGGATTCACGTAACCTATACGGCTCAGCTCAGTTCCTGCTCGAAATAGCGTGTGCGTGATGATATCACACAGACGATATTAAGAAATTTTTAATTAATTCTACACGCAGTACAGGTGCAGTACAGAGGTCTGTAACATGGCAATTATTTCACACCTTCTGCTTCTATGGCGAAAAGTAGAACAAAAAGCTTTGCTAGCTGTTAAATAATTTTATCGGGAAACAAATATATACACAAATTACTGATTTATTGACGGCTCTTTATATGCTCACTACGGACTTTGCACCTCAGCAGCGTCTGCATTTCCTACGCAGTGCAGAATGCAGATGATGTTAATGGTGTAAATATAACTTTCATAAAGTAGGTGCAGAGGGCTGTGCGTTGCTTTTTTGCGTCGTCCTGTAGTTGTCATTCTAAGTCCTCATCTTTCTTGAATAAAAGGTGTGTACGTATCGCTGGCGTATAGATATCTGATTGCGTGGCCGTCGCTTCATGGAGTGCCGCCCGTAGACGCTCATGAAACCAAGGTGGTGCATTGTGGTATGGCGCGAGAGGGAGAACATCTACAAAGCAGAATTGTTCCTTCCAGTAGCCAATGAGCCGGCCTGTGGTTTACCACATGCCGCGTGGCACTGCAAGGTTAGCGCTCCGAATGTCCTATTTCAATCCGTGAGTACTGTACGTATCACTGGCGTATAGATATCTGATTAGCGTATAGATATCTGATTAGTTCTCTTTGATTAAAGGAACATCTCCATTTTTTACAAGTATTTCTCTCGCCCAATGGTACACTCCTTAAATACAGGCGCCACAAATTAAAAGGTGAATGACATATGCAGGTACAGCTACGTACGTGAAATGTGAAAAGAAATAGGTGATGAACATTCAAGAGTAACTTTTTTTTTTACTTCCGCGTTGAAAATGAAAACCCCTTAAAATATCCTGCGTGCAGGAAAACTAGGTTTGAAAAAAACAGAATGTATATTTCTCATTCACGGTTCTGAAGTACCCGTTGACCTTAAGAAAATTAGGTGACTTTAATACTGCGTCGACCTGCAGGCACAGACGCACGCACTCATTCTGAATTATGAACGCATAGTCCATAGTAACTCAAGAAACGTTCTCTATTGCTATTCAGCTCATTTTGACTTTTATCGTAATGATGGTTAAAAAAAATTGCCTCGGCCAGCTAACGGCCTGCGCTTGCAGCATGTTGTTGAGTTTGCAATATACGACTGCATCCCACCATGATCGTTGATTCTAGAAACCGGTCGTCGCCCCTATAAAGGATAGCAACGTGAAACTGTAGGCTATAAGAACAAAAACAAAAGATAAGTGTGATATTATGTGTTCCTATTTATAGCTTGCGATCCCTAACTATAAATTAACGAAATATTTAGACAAGCGAATTTTTTTTACTAAGGACAATGAGCTAAAATGAATATTTATGTCTGTGTAACACGATTTTACTGCAGTAATGTCCTGTCTCCCCCGCTGTATTCTGTCTAACTTTAAGATTTTTCACCATTATTCCAGTGCACCAGTCTCTCGACGCTACTCAGGTGTTTCTGGCCTCACGCTAAGACGAACTCATGTTTTTCTGATTTGTTGCTTTACGTTGGTGCAGACACACAAATTGTTCGAGAATTACAACATGATCATTGTGTTTACGTCGGTTCGTATAGGGCAGCACTCGGCACGCCTACTTCACTTCGGCGAAGAATCGTTTAGGAAACTTTTCCTTGTTGCTCCGCGGAAGGAAGTAGAAGTAGTGTTTCATCGCACTACGTTAATGACACCCCTTTTCTTTTTTTTACTACGCCTTGCTATGAAGGGCAAACGCTTAACTAAACCAAGACCAGCTTGCCAAGAACGCAAACGTCTTCTTGTGGCTGATTTCTGTCTTTTGTTCGTAAGGGCTTGACGTATTCTCTGAGCAGAGATTTTGTTAAAACTGTACATGATGAGAGTAACAGGCTGCGAGCTTACTCAGGTATAGCGAAGAGAGAAGGCGAGACAGAAAGGGCAAATACGTTGATAGCGTACACACACAAAATTTTCACCTCGGCCCATAATAGAAATGCTTTATCCACATCGCATCTGAGACTAAACCGGAATAATCTAAGGTAGCAAACCCTCGAAACGAACACTTCTCTATTCCATGAAATGCACGGCTCGCGAAAAGAAAACAAATTTTGCAGAGAAAGTAGTTTAAGCAACAGTGCAGTCGCGTTAGGCGCAAAAAAAAAAAAAACCCTTGTTCGGAGGAAACCAAAAAGTATGAAATCTTAAGTAATGAAAGCAGCATCGACTACATTCTGGTGAACAACATTTCATTATGAGCTATGTGAAGTATAATTTTTTTTCCTAGCCTGCTCTTTTCGCCAAGGAATCGCGTTTGTTGGGGGCTGCTTTCTCCGTTCTTGGAAGGTCGATTTTAGTGGGCAACCTTTACCTGCTGGCTTTTCTCACAGTGAAGCAAGGTTCTTATGCAAAAGAGAGGCATTCGCGACGGCTACCACGTTAAGGCTGCTGTCATAATGTAGAGTCTCAAAATTCATTTGAACCACGCGAATTCCCCGCAATACTATGGCGAGGTTCTTGTTCGGAAGTTTTTTTTTTGCGGATTTTGTTTCAGATTAAACGGAAAGTGCCAGCGCGATATTCTTCCCTTGACGTAGTCCAGAAGACTGCGGTATATCCATTTTAAGGAGATAAATACAAGCTCTATTTCAGGATTTGATAGGATCCAAGCATGCTGATAAGAAAAAAACTGCAGCTGGAGCAGATGTGATATTTTATTCGCAAAAACAAATCAGTTGGCCCTGGTCTAGTTGCGATGGTTTCCCTTCTTACGAAAACAAAACAAAAACGAAATTTCGGACCTACTAAAGTTCATAATTGGTATGATTTCTACATATCTTATAGAAGTATTTCCAAGGCCCTGCGTATAACATTAAACTACATTGTATTCTAAAGCAATGTTAGATGAAACCCGCAGGAAAAAAAAGAACAAACCCTCAGATGAAGTGACCAACTATGAACAATAAATGCACACATCGCCTCGTACTTTGTGCAGACGTGTGAGCAAAGCCAGACACAGCTGAACTTTTTTTCAGTGCGGTCCCCGTTCTGTTATCAGCATTCGATGGCGAACCTCTTCCCGAAATTGCCTCTTGCGGCCTCTGCACGGTTGCCCAAGACGATTCTGGGTTATGTTCGTGCATCAGGAGTAACGCTGGAGAGCAGCTGTCCTGCTCGCAGTCGGCTGCAGCCGCGTCGGTTGGCGTAATCGCTTACGCAGCGAGCACCATCCACCCGTCGCGGGAACCAACCAGGCTTTGCTTCGTAACACGCAGCATGGTCTGGTTGCATCGCATGACGGTTTACAACCAAGCTAGCCTTGTCACCGTACGTTTTTGTTGCTTACGGGGTCTCGCCAACTTTTTGCTCTTATTCTACGAAGGCAGTGCGACTGAGTGAACACCGACCATATCGGTTGCTCAGTGGCTATGGCTTCCTGCTACTGCATGGGCGTAGGTTGCGGGATCGACTCTTGGCCTCCGCGGTGACGTCTCGTTTCAAAAAAGGCGAAATACAAGAACGCCAGTGTGCTAATTAAAGAACCCGGAGTTACGCCGGACTCTGCGCGCACGACCAGGCAATACTCTTGGCTCATCGTTTCCTGTATTGAACAATAGGCCAGGGAAATTCGACCGTTATAGACCGCTGAATCTCATCTGGAAGACTCTGTCGTCCTCCTGTAGCCAGATACAACTCAAGAACCAGAGGACAGATGCATTTTAAAGAAGACCCTCCAGCCGTTGACGTCGACCGATTTTCGGGACGACGCGGTTAATCGGATTAATCCGTGGTTAATCTCCTTGCTCCTGCCAGCTTCTTGTGATGCCGCGCTACCATGGTTCAAGCGGGTTAGCATCGAAGTCATGAGAATCGGTAGACGCCATTGGATGGGGAGGTTCCTTCAAGGGGCATGTAGCGCTTCGTTCTTGAGTTGTAGCCGAATTATAGCAGGCATGGTATTATCGCGAATGATAACGGTGACATCACGTATGTCAAAGCTTCATGCAGTTTCTCTGCTGTTTCCGCGGGTATAGTCTCGCGTTCTTAGAAACAGCGCTAAAAGACAAGGGACGAGCAAGAAGACGTCTTTCTGCGCTGTTTCTATAGCTCAAGTCTCCGTTTTACTCTAATCGCGTGTCTTCCTCGCCTCACGTCTCGACGCCCATCTGTCACCAGTTCGTATTTTTTGCCTCGTCCTGATCTCCGACTCCCATTTCCGTCTGCCTTCCTGCTTATCTCGCATGGATGCTCTTTCGTCGTTTCCCCATCGCGCAGCTCTGCGTGGACGAAACCGTTGTGTAAGCTTGCGCCTCAAACAAGAATCATGCGCGCTAAAACCTTGCAGGACGTTTTAGCACGATAGCTTCACTTTATGTACAGGACCAGTGCTGCTCTGATGTTTGAAATTTCTAGACAGCCCTCATTTCTTTTCAAATGAAACAGCGAAGTGTCACTAGCTTCCGCGCCCTGAAAAAAAAAATACTGCAACGTCTACGTTAACGAGCGGCAGAAAGCAGAGTTCAGAAAGCGTCTCGCCTAAAGTTACTGGTTGGCTGTCTAAGTACTTCATTCAATCCGTATTGCTCGCCGGAAGTGCGTAAAGATATTTATGACAGCACATCGGAGTCGTGCGGATTGAAACTTGGAACCCCCAAGGGCGCTTCTTTCTTCGTTATTTTTATCCTTCTCAACAAACTAATCCGCCGTCCTATACCAGCTGCCGCTTGAAACAGGTGGAGTTATTCTTAATAGTCACTGGCTTAGATGACATCAGTGCTATTTTACAAATTATTTGCACAGTGAGACGAGCTAAAAATCAAAGATTTGTAGCTTGTAGCTACTGCGAATGTGGTGAGAATTCCGTCGCGAGTTCTACTTTTGTCTTGAATCGCTCGAACTAACGACAACTTCTTCCTCTCGCAAGGCCCGTTCTCGGCTGAAGGTAGAATAAGCTGACAGCGAAAACACAGACTGTTCGCGTTAACCCGAGGCACGTCACATCAAGCTTGTTGCCTCCAGGTAACGTATCCTACACCGCGTGAAGAATGCAATAGTGATAATATAGGTTATTTGCTTCGTTCTCTCTTTGCTATCAACCCGAATCGAGGGGAAATGGAGATAGAGATCCGTGAGTGAGGATAAAACCGAGGAAAAGGAGAACGAAGCGTATCTCCAGGTACAGGTACTCAGTATTGCTCACCTGCTGCAGGGCTGCCTGCTGCTTGGGGCTCAGGTCCCCGACGTGTCCGCTCATGGTAACTACGAAGACTTCAACTCCGGCGTCTCTCGGTGACAATAACCACTGCAGGCAAGAGCAACCCTCAGGTACGCGCCCAGCTGACACCACGGTGCTTCCAAAAGCTCGCAGCCGGCGCTCCTAGCCTTCGGCCGTTCCTCGGATGTGGCCCCTTTCTCGAGCGGCGCCTTCCCGTTCCGACGTCGCCGCTATCGAGTCCAGTGCGATGTTGGCCGCTCGAAGAGATCGAAGAAGAGGAGGTCACGATTCACAAGCAACCCCGCACGGGACGCCGCCGACCACAGAGCGATTAGTACCGACGCTGGATTTTCCTAACTCCACCGGTGACCACTAGGGCAAGACGTCTGCTACGAGTGCTAGTATCGATACGGCAACAGTGCGGGCTCCTAACAGCATGCTCCGGTGCTGCCGCACGCGACGGAAGCGAAATTATGTCGTCTGCACTCGCTCGCGCGATCGTGCGCCCTCTCATAGACAAACGCGAGCCGCGCCGGTAGGGAAGAGAAGTGGAGAGAGAGAGAGGGGGCCGAGGCACGAACTAAAGCAAGAACGACTCCTTTCTCTCTTCTCTCTTTCTATCCCTCTATCGCTCGCATCGAGGAAGCCGAAAGCACAGGCCGTGTGGAGAGTGCGGAGAGAGTGGTTTCTTTGGTACGGGAGGCCTGCGGACGATACTAGCCTGTCTGGCCGGAGCGGGAAAGGGGAATACAGAGTAATGTGGAGGGTAACTCGCAAGCAGGCAAATACTCTCTACGTCCGCGCTATAAAGCTAACTGAAGAAAGAATCCGCGTGCCACTGATACCGGGAACAAAAAAAAGAAAAGATCAACGCTCAACGAAAACGAAACGAGCATATAGAATGTGAGAGCGAAAGGGCTTTTTCCACGCGGTTGAAAGGCGAAACGACCCGCGCGCCACAAACTGACGCTCGAAGTCTTCGTCTGGGCGGTGGTTTGAGCAAGGGTGAAACGTGTGTCGTCACTCTGCCGCAGGCGGACCAGTTTTGAATGAAATGCGCTGCCCAGGCGTTGCGAAGCGCTGGTCTCATCTCAATCGAAGTGTGTTGCGCGCAGGGCGCCAAATTCGGCGCAGAAGACAAATGAGGATTTCTTCCTTTCAAACTTTCTCTCTTCATGGGTTTCCTGCATTGGAAGTTTTTCCCAGTAGCGCCCCATAGACTAATTAGTTGCACGTGTTTGTACGTGAACAGAGTGTGTGAGATCAACGGCGTGATGAACTGCAGGACAGTAATTCGCAACTTTCAAGTATGGCGTAGCCGCCACGAGGCCGGTTTCGGAACCGCCAGAAATATTATAGCACAGGCGGACTGCGGCCGGTTTGGTCCGGTGTCTCCCGTCCAAGTTCCGCAAATTTACTTCAGTGGCTAAGCGCTTTTAGCCTATTATCTCGTTTTGGGTTCTTTAGACACACAGCCACGGCAACATGTTGATATAGTATTAGTTTGCGCATACGAAGCACACAGTGTGAGCAGGCAATATGAAATCAATGAACTGTTTTTCCAGTATCGCACCCCCTAGCAGCCGCCAGGCGAAGTACGTTTGCTGGGTCGGGTCACCAAAGCTCCTTTGCATCTTTTATGATAAAAAATTCTTTAAAATGGTATGCTGGGCTTATTCTGCGGCACTAGTTAAGAGCAGCACTGGTTTCGTCTAGCCAGAGCAGGTAGGTGTGAGTAATCGTGGATACACTTTCCGCGGTGCATTTGATCTGACTAAAGGCCACAATAGGACCGTTTTTGGGGCGCATTCTAATCATAATCATCCTTATCATCATCATCATCATCAAAATCATCATCATCATCATCATCATCATCATCATCATCATCATTCTTACTACACCCACTGCAGGGCAAAGGCCTCTCCCATGTATTTCCAATTAACCCGGTCCTTTGGCAGCTGCGCCCACCCTATGCGTCCAAACTTCTCAATCTCATCCGCCCACCTAACCTCCTGCCGCCCCCTGCTACGCTTGCCTTCTCTTGGAATCCACTATGTTACCGTTAAGGACCAGCAGTTATCTTGCCTTCGGATTACATGCCCTGCCCAAGCCCATTTCTTCCTATTGATTTCGACTAGGATGACATTATTAACCCGCGTTTGTTCCCTCACCCACTGTGCCCGCTTCCGGTCTCTTAACATTACACCTATCATTTTTCTTTCCATAGCCCGCTGCGTTTACTTTAACTTAAGCTGAACCCTTTTCGTTAGCCTCCACGTTTCTGCCCCGTAGGTGAGTACCGGTATGGTAAAGCTGTTGTATACTTTTCTCTTTAGGGACACTGGTACACTGATATTCATGATCTGAGAGAACCCGCCATATGCACTCCACCCCATTCTTATCCTTCTAGTTAATTCCCTCTCATGATCTGGATCAGCGGTCGCTACCTGCCCTGAATAGACGTATTCCTTTACCACTTCCAGCACCTCGCTGCCAATTGTGAACTGCTGTTTCCTTTCTAGACTGTTGAACATTACCTTGGTTGTCTGCGTGTTAATTTTTAGACCGACCGTTCTTCTCTACCTGTCTAACACATTCTAATGCGTCGTTGCAACTCTGCGCACGGGCCGAACACTGGGGTGGATGGCCGCGTGCGCCCGGGCGACATGGTCGGATGCGACCGGTAGCTATTGGCTGCTGTCCCATGACGCGCCATAATATGATTCAGTGAAAATGCTATATGCATATGCTTACGCATGGGACTTTTGTGCGAGTGTATGTAATTTAATCCTTAACCTCATCTGAAATGGCCAGCCATGTATGTTACGGGGCTAGCATTTACAGCTTTCTTTTTCATATATATAATGTGACTAAATTTCACATACAAGTTCTGTCGCCTTGAATAGAGTCTAAGGACGAAATTAATTGCCTAGAACGAAATATTGCGCGAATGCACCGTGTTTTTCAGATGTACACTACTGGAACGTTCCTCGAAGAGCGACTGAGATGTCCACTGGCCGAGGGCGCCAGCTATGCGCGTCTTCAACCGTTTCATCGTCGATGCCAATTTACCCATTGTACAGTCGGATAAATCTTTAGCTGGTGTGCTTCACGGCCGCGTTTTCCGTGCTCCTGCTGCTTATGACGGAGCAAATTTGCAAAAGCAGCAAACCTAAGCACAGGTTCAATAAGCCCGTGCTCAATATTGAGCTTTCCGCAAGTTTGCTTCATCGCAAAGCGCTGGAGCGCAGGAAAAGCGGCCGCTGCGCACGCCAGCTAAAGATTTGTCTGGCTGTACGCCGGCAGACTATGCTCTAGCGCCGCATTTCTGCAGCTATGTTGTCAACGTCAACGCGTATTGCTCCAGTGCCGTGTTTGTGCCCCAGCGTTGTCCACGCCAACGCATGCAGCGGACATCTCCCAGTCACCACCGCCACATAGTTCAAAGCGCGAATATTACTTTCATAGTGGCATCATTTAATGCAGACGACGCTGTGAGAATGTGTTGCAGCTTAACACGAGGCATGTTCCGCTGCGGCGATAGGATCTACGTTTCTGCTCGACTGTTATCTAAAGGGCATGGCTGTACGGCCGATTTTCTTTAGTGATCTTGCATGGTGTCTGCTCAGATAGGAAGTTGCAGCCGTCGTAATCTCCAGCCTCGGTGGGAGTTCTGGTAGCTCAGAAATTCTCCCCTGACAGATTAAATTTATCAGCGTGCGGTAATTTCTTGCTTAAAAGATACACGGGCCCGTGGGGATCTTTCAGTCTTTCAGAAGTGGGATCTATTCAAGCAGGAGGCTAAAGGCTTGGAAATCGAAGCGTCAGCGCGAATCGAATTTCTGAAGCGTCATCACCTTCATGAGCTTGGAGATGTACATTAAATGACCTGCATGAGCTAGAAAAAACTTAATCCGGGGGCTTATGTTGTTGACGCAAACAATATTAAAGAACAGTTGCAACAGTTTACCACAAGAAACTATCAGGGACCTTTAATTATATCTCGGACGCGTAGGTTTCTTGAAGAGCAACCATTTCGACGCGCATTAAGTGATGAAACGTAGGCTGCAAAAGAGGTATTATAGTTCAGTACGATGGAAATACTTATAGTGACATCCCGCAGATTCTCGCGTCTCTTTATGACTATTATGCGCGCCTTTTTGGAGGTACTTGTAGCCAGATTGGTGGGTCAGACTTCAGTCGCTTCTATCACGCGTTTCCTCGACATGGCGAAGAGCAGCGAGGCATAATCGAGGGTTCCCTTTGCTTGGACGAAGTCCAACTGGCTATTTCCGCTCTGCAGCGGCAGAAGTCTCCTGGCCCGGATGGCTTGAGTATCGAATTCTACAACACGTTTCCTCCTTGCTTGGCGCCTGTCTTGTTGGAAGTCTTTGGAGTTGCTTAGTATGTTGGCCTTTTACCTCCCACGTTTTATGCTGGTCATACTCATTCAGAAAAGCACAGACAAGAGCCGGTTGAAGTCCATTGAAGGTACGGTCCAATTTTATTGTATAATGTAGGCTATAATATATTTGCTAAAATCCTTTCTTCCCGCTTGCAGCTTCTGATGCTGGATTTAATTGGCTCACATCAAACATGTGGCAATTCATATACATATTCATATACACGTTCATATACAAATATACACGTTCGGTGTTGGAATTAGTAACAGATGAGGCTGATCAGGTTGCTCTAATTGAGATCGACCCTGCGAATGCCTTTGATAAGGTGCGTCATGAGCTCTTGTTTGCAGTCTCAGAACGTGCAAACAGTGGGCATGTATTGCTTAAGGGCATTAGACTAACCTACAAACAGTCCCATACAAGGTTGATCATAAATCATGAACTTGTCAAACCAATTCCACTAATCTCGTCTGTCTGGCAGGGCTGCCCATTATCACCACTGTTATTTGATTTATATCTCGAACCCTTGTACTTTAGTATCATATGATCCCAAGCTATTCGGGTATTTTCATTTGATCAGTCGGAAATTAGAATCATAGCCCATGCTGATGATGTCGCCTTTTTCTGTTCAGACAAAAGGAGTGTGCTTAAAGCTTTGCATTTAGCAGCGCAGTTCTGCGACGTCTCTGTCGTGGCTCTAAATTTGGAAAAATCTAAAGGATTCTGGCTGGGTTACGAAACCTAATCGTTTTGGTGGCATCAGCTGGGACTCTGATTCTCTACAGTATCTTGGTGTCCCCTTTCATCGGTTCCTCAATAATGGGTCCTATTGGGAGTCACAAATTCTCTCTGTGAGGAAAACGCAGGCGTGGATGGGTCAGGAGCTCTCAATGTTTGCTCGGGCACAAGTCTGCAACGTCTTCTTGGTTTTGAAACTCGTCTATGCATTGAAAGTGATGCACTGCGCGAGGAAAAAGTACAAGCGCTGCACATACTATTCGCGACCTTTGTTTGGCGCTCTCAAGAGAGCCTATGCGTCGAGACAATTTTTTTTTCGTCCTCTCGAGTCTGGGGGAGTTGGCCTTATTCACTTGTTTGTTCATCAGCTTGCTTTCAGATTTTTCTTCTTCAAAGCTGCAAGCCACCCATTTCTGCTAGCAGTGCTTAGAAGGCGACTGGGTTATCGCCTGCCTTATCTGTTTGCTTCGACTGGTCATGGCCGAGAGGGGCTTTGTGGGTTTCCTGAAGGAGGTTGCTGATACCTTTGATTTTCTTACTGTCCGTTTCTCGTTGCAATAATTACTCGACCTGTCAAGGAGGCAGATGGCAAAAGTACTAATAGAATCTCTATTCGCTATTCCCGTGTATCGCAAGACTTACCTTGGTTCTATGGATTCCAGTGCATTGAAGCGAGTTCAGCGTATGTATATTCAACTTGCTTCAAAATCCTTCTTTTTTGAACCTCCACACTTCGACTCGACCCATCAAGGCCTGGCTTTGGTCCCAGGGGACTTTTGTGCCATGGTCGGCGAACTGTCGCTTGTGAGACCAACCAGAGACGATCGATCATTGCTTTTTGTGGTGCCGTGATGTAGTGTTTTTCTGGGACATACTCCAGTGGACACTCAAAAAGGGCATTGTGATCTCGCCTTACAGTATAAGGTTCTTGCCTGCCAAAAAAAAAAACTCCTGGATTATGTGCGATCTATTAATGCTGGTCGGACTTTATAGCCCGTGGAAGAGCCTCATGATCAGTCTACACGCAAAACCACCTCGTTCATCTAAGTATGTGCTCAACGAACAGTGCGCCTAGTCGTTTATGCTGCGCAGGAAGGACCTGCAGCCTGAAAGGTTGCCGATTCTTGACGCATGTTTATGTCCCCCGAAATTTTGCTGTGCTGGTGGTGTGCAGTGTACGAAGACATGAGAATGTGTGTCTGCATCGCGGAGTAGTACGAGTGTACGCAAATGATTTGGTAGCTCAGCGGGTTTGATTTCCATGCAATAAAGAAAAAAAAACTGTGGCGTTAGCCTAATGCTTTCGCGCAGTGGCCAGTGAAGCTGATCTGTTCGCGCGAGTCGCGGATATTTATTTTTATTTATTTATTTCACTTGGCACAAACCCACACACACTGCAAGCATACAAACATCGCAAGACCTTGCTCAGGGTTTGTCCATCGGAATAGTGCTTTCGTAGCAGACTCGCATGGACTATGCGACTTGGTATTTTTGGCTGCAACATGGGAGTCCACTTACTACGAACTTCGGATACAACGAACGCAAACCACTCAAGTGTCAGGTTCGTTATAAGTGGACTAGCCTGTATTAGCGAAAAAAATTACTTTCAACGATGTCTTTCCATGCATCCTGGAACAGATGTATGTAGCCTAATTGTGACTGCGCGAATTGCACAATGAAGCATTTAATCATCATCATCATCATCATCATCGTCGTCGTCGTTGTTGTCGTCGTCATCATCATCATCATCATCATCATAATTTATTTTCCCTTAAAGGCCCCAATGGGGCATTGCATAAGAGGGTTACATTAATCTCATGGGATACGCCTCGAATGCCATGAAATTAATTTTTTTTTCTGACAAAGTCACCTTTTATAAACTTTTGGCGGCGAGTGCGCGCTCTTTCAAAGCTTAGGTTTTGTCTTTTCTCTATGTCTTCCACAACCCATTCTCCTCTCCGCCGCATGTGATCAACTCTGCTCTGACATTGCACACAAATTTATGAGAGGCTACAGGAACCGCCAAACACGGGAAGCACTGAAAGGAAGGAATCTTAGTTCATTACGTGAGAACACAAAGAGGCCCTTGCGAGCCTCCTCCGGTAGCCCCCGATTCGCCTTCACTCGAAGGGGTAATATAGCAGACAATGACGTCTAAGTGACCTCCTCCGCAAGGCCCTATCGCGAGGAACTGCCTCAATGAAACGCCGTCTTTCCCTTCAGTAGGATGTTATTTTCCTAATGGACTCACAGGCTGTTCTTTCCCGCGTTTTCGTTCTTACTCATTGACGCAACTACTGAACCGTTGTCCATGCATGGACAAGCGAGACAACCTTGGTTAATTCTCCTGCACTAGGTACTGCCCGCGTGCTTTCTGCGAGTATACGAGAGGAAAAACTACCAGCCGTGGCCGTTTATACAGTAACACCCTGCGCATGCGCATAGCTTCTTCGCCATCGTTTCCGCGGGGCATTCCCAGTAGAATTGCGGACGAGTTCTTCGCGTACGTGTTGTTTCACGAACGGCGTTTTCGGGACCAACGGCACGACGGACTGCGGGAAAATAATTACGTGCAGCGCTAGCGTCTTCTACGCTAACGCCGATGCTCACATGGTCCCCACACGCACTGGCCTCAAGCGAGAGCACGTGGTCCGGCTCTGAGGTGTCCTTGAGTCGGGGATTAAGCGCATTATGAGCAGCGCTGACAGCTTACGGCGCCACAGGCGTGTCCGCAAATCAGTCACGCATACCCCTAATGGCTAGACGAAGTCGGTACTACTCTTCTACTCCATCCCACAAGTTGTCTGCAACACCACGAAAGGTACGGCATTCTCGTCCAATAAGGGCCGAAGAAGACTACAGATATAGTCCCTCAAGCATTTGAACAGTGTTGTTATGACTTTTTAAACGATTATTGCAGTAATTGAAAAGGAAGTTCAGGATGGTGTTTTGAAAGTACAGCGAGCGTTTTATTCACTGGTTAAATTTGCAGAGAGAACACTCACGGACACAGCACTGCGGAGGCGTACTGCGATGTTGTGCGCCACCAGTGGTAAACATGGCGCCCGCAACTTCCTCAGCTTCTGGAGGGGCTAGGGGGGGGGGGGGGGTGAGGGGGGGGTTTCTCGAATTAAATAAAGATGCGGCGGCGCTGCAGTCGATCGCACTTAAAAGCGCGTCAGCTTTGGGACTGCAGCGCAATACGATCGTCTTGCCGTGCGCAAAGCAGCTGCGCAGCTGATTTGGACTATTTACTAGAAGAAATGGAGAAATGGTCCGTGACTAGAAGGAAATAAAATCATGAGCTTTTACAATTTCATCAGGCCGTCACGGGCGGTTGCGTTTAGGTTTCATGCAAACAATGCAAAGTTGCTTCACATTCGCACTTTGACTCTACCGCCAATAAAAACCGCAGAAGAAAAAGAACTGTTTTAACTGTGTACACGAGTTTTGGATTACGATGGAAAGCGTTTTTGATATATATTGTTAGCTGCAAACACTCCACGATTTTCGCGGACTGCGAGACTGGAGTTTTGATCACAATATACACTCCTCGCTCATCAGTACGCATATTATGGTAAGTCTTTTCAAACTGACGGCGCACTTCCACGAAACAACCTTTCTTCACCTGTATATGTTTATTTTCCAACTCCTCCTCCCCCTCCTCCCAAAAAAATGATTTTCATGCTACAAATGCAATTCTAGTGGCGACACAGCTCAGACCGAGACAAACAAAAAATTGCTGGCGGTTTAGCATTGCTAATCTCGAAATATTGCGCAAAAGCAGGTTTTTGCAGGTGGACACCAAATCCACGTACCTGAAGGTGCAATTAAAAGAGCCTTTCCTTTCCTTTCATGACTTGCGCACAGATGGAATTTGATGAAGGCGACGCCGTGCAATGCACAGCGCGAGAGTGCGTTGCAGTGTAAAACCAGGCGTGATTGGGTGCGGCGATAGCATCGTGCTCTCGTGCAGAGACCAACGAAGCTGCCCCGTTCGCGCCGTTGATGAAGGTGAAGGTGATCTGATGAAGGCGTGATAAAACGCTCGATTTTCTAACCAAGCGTACAATGAACACGGCCCGTTGCTCAATCCCGACGCCCTAACCAAGAAGTGGATAGCGGCAAAGAAGTCCTTCGACTCCCCCCTGCTTTTGTGAAGCCGTACAACGTCTCTCCTTCGTCTCTTGTCTTTTGATGCGCTCTGTACGGTTCCGCAAAAATTAACGAACAAGCTCAAGGTTCAACGTTATACGTATATCTGGATACTGCAACGGACCGTCTCCTATGTGCTCGCCGGGGTCCCCAGCTCTCCTTCTCGGCCGCGCAAGTGTCCCACACAAAGTGCAGAAACCATTCCGTCCTTCGGTTGGCTTCCAAGATATAGATCTACTAACCCGCCCCGTATGCAATGTCATCGCAGAAACTGATCATTTACTACCGGTAGGCTCGTAGCCGGGCGAGTGGGTCCGCACCTTCTCGCCTCCCCTTTCCCTTCCTCTCACCCTCCTGTTGGTTACGCATGAATCGCCCAGCGATTACTCCTAATAAGATAGGCGGGACAGGTGAAGAGGGATTGAAAGAGGTTTCTATAATAATCTTTCCCACTCTCTCTCGTTTCCAACCTATTAAAGCAAGAGTCCTGGCCACTGCGTCCGTGAAGGCTTTTAATTTCAAAGGTTACATGCAGTTCGTTCTCTTGTTTCTTAGTGGATCTCGGCCTTTGGGAAAGCGGTTTCAAGGTGAATGCTATTATCGCTTGCCTCCACAGGCAGGTATTCCCTCCAGCAATACGCCGACCTTTTGTAGTATCAGCACGACGGCATTTGGTATCGCATTTTTAGAGGCAGCCTTGCCTGTATTGTTGCATAATGTCGCAAGCTGTAGCGTAATGCCGTTGTCGGAAGGACATGGGAACATGAGAAGGTTTTCAATGATGCAGCGACTGGCAAGCGCGATTGAGCGAACAGCAACGGCACAAGGCGAGGACTTTTGCTGAGCAGATACTGCCTGCAGTGCGTCCAGAATTACAGCTGTTGGCAGTGTAGCCGACTCTTTTGCGACTGACCACTTTGGGCTTTCAGGACTTTAGCAGGCTTGGTAGCTTACCTGTCTGGCCACAGAGCAGATGAAAGGCGCGGCCCATCGCTTAGCAGTTGAGAGGTTTCGATCTCGTTAACCTTGTACCTGAGGCTGCTATCTGCATTTTTGGTCATCTCCGTTTGCCAAGATCTTCTCTATAGTCTGAACCTACGGTGGAGATGATCCCCCTTTCCGATGGTTATCTCTGAAGTAGCTGCGCCTGACCTTTATGTAACACTATCTTGACGAGCTATTCTCAGACTGCTTTCACATGCGCGAGGACGACGTTATCCCTTCAGTACTATGCGTTGTGTTTCTTTCTTTATTATTTTAGCGCTCTCTTTGCTTTTTATTTTGCGTGGAATTTTCTTTCATGCTCTTCCTGACCTTTGCTTGGTGTCCTCGGAGATTGGGCTGCTGGAAACTTGAAGCCAACCTCTCTTCCCCTCAACTACTTTTAGAGGGCGATAATTCCGTGCTGGCGCCGCGCGCTGCCGTTCATCGCATCCTTGGAAGATTAGGCGAAATATGAGCGCAGCACTGACGAGCATGCTGCCTTCGTCAGGCGGATGAATGGGAGTTGCGTTGCAGGCTGCTTGCGATGCAGGCTAGGGAAATATGACTCCTTGAGCTAAAAGCGTATGTGAAATTCTATGCAACCAAAACGAGTATCTCAGAGAAAAACAAAAATGCAATTGCCTTTTTCCCGACTGGTGGACGAATTTGTTAGAGATGCAGTTTTCAGGACTGACTAAGGCACCGCTGCGGCTCAGTGGCTTCGGCGCTCGGCTGTTGGCCCCGAGGTCGCGGCGGTCGCATTTCGATGGCGGCGAGACCATAGAGGACCGTCTGTTGTGCGACGTCAGCGCTCGTTAACGAGCCGCAGGGGTTCTAAATTAATCCGGAGCACTCCAGTATGGCGTATCTCTTAGCCCACGTGTCGCTTCGGGATATTAAATTCCAAAATTTGCAACTTAATTTTTTTTGCAGGCTGGACGTGTTGAGCGCTTTGATATCAATTGGCCTGCTGTGCTGTTCAAGAGAAGTGATTTGGTACATCTGTTTTTGCATTTCTCGAGTCCTCGTTATCTTACAAAAATTTGTGACCACGTTAAAAGGACATGGTGAATAAAGTGCAGCGACGACCACTGCACCGTACTGCATCGCTCTGTTGTTCTTCTGGTTTGATTATCTTTCGAAGGAAGAGCGGTCATGTTCATGTTCGAGCTTCGTCTCTACAGCCAAGGGGGGCGGGGGGGTTGCTCAGCAGCCGAATGCCCCATAGTCGCTGACGAGGGTCATTGATCAGGTTAGTTGATGTTCAGTTGAAATTACGGAGCGCATGGACAGGACGCGGGCAAATGGTAGGACTACACGGACGATGTCAGTGCAGGTTATAGAACCCCAGGTGGTTGAAATTTCCGGAGCCCTTCACTACGGCATCTCTCACAGTCTAAGTCGCTTTGGGGCGTTAAGCCTCCATAAACTAAACTAACTACACGGACGACCGATTACGTGATTAATAGCCGCCGAGACATCTCTCTGCATGAGCTACGCTGAGAAAAAAAAGCACGAAAGAAAAAAATGGCTGTGGTTTAGCTCTGGTTAAACCTGGAGTGACGCGACAGCTACATCTGGCCGAGTAGAACTATAGCTCAGTCGAATTGCAAAGTCAGTCTTCGCCGCTCCGTTTCACTGGGCGTTCCTTCATCTTCATCCCACTTGACACGGCGCATGCGCACAGCTGTTGCAGCTGTAGCGCGCCGCGCCGCCGGCAGCAGCAGCTGCCCCGCACCACGTGACCAACCCACGTGACCAACCACGTGAACAACGGCGCCGCCACGGAGCTCATGTGGTGCCACGCTGAAGGGTCGGAGAGGTGGTGTAGTGTAGCTATCGCTACAAAAAAAAAAAAAACTATCAGAACGGTTACCACTTGCAGCATGCGATTCTGAAGTAGCTGTATTCAAGGGCGAATATTGTTTATTATTATCTGCATACTTTTCTAGCAAGGTGCGCGCGACGTCACTATCCGGCCACTCGTGACATTACTGTGTGCGAACCATTCAGCGTGATGCTTTGCTCTGACACCTCGCGTTACGTCACCGCGCGCTGACTGATGTGCGCGACGCGGTGTGACGCCAACCACGCCGTGTCGCCGCCGCCGCAAAACAGGAAGACGCGCCGTTAACAGCTGTCGCTGTAATAAAAAGAGCCAGTACTGAGGTTCACTTCTGTCAGTACTAACAGAAGTGTAAATTCGTGGGCGGACGGATGGAAGGATGACATTGAACAGGCGGTTGAGTGGGCGGCTGCCTTACTCATTGTCTTAGCTGGTTGAATAGTCGTGGGGATCGAGCAGATGGTGTGGCTGGCGAGCAGTATGAATTAGAAGGATCAACTGCTTTATCAAAAGAAGGGCTAGTCGAATGTTTAGGGAAGTCCCCCAAGGAGGAGTAAATTTGTAATGTAGGAGTAAATTACTCATTGGCTGCGCTTGGGTGGATGCCAGTGAGTAACGTGCTCCCTTATTACGAAAGAAGGACTAGACACCGTTGTGAGGAACGTGGTGTGCAGTGTGCAGTACGCCGATTTCGGCTATAAACTGTGCCTGATAGCTACCTCACGGCCGCACCAGATGTCAGAACAGGCGTAGAGGGAACTGATTTTTTTTTATTTGCAGAGTTGTGAGCTCCTTCAATTCGATATGTCGCACCCTTGCATGTTGAAAATGCCGAAAACTGTGCGCTGCGATGCAGTTTGGACGAAGCTCCCCTGCTTATGGTCTCAGCATAAACAGGTATACACCACCTTCACTCCCGCGAGTAGAATGCTGAACTCAGATGCCGGGGGCCAACTGACCTGGCATATGAATGCCACTGTGCTAATGCTGCAGATGTGCACATCTACAAGGATCTCCTTGGCCATAAGCAGCCGCCGTAGTGAATCCTGCAGTGAACTGTGCACCGAATTCTACAAAACACAAGATCCACTGGCATTTTTCGTCGCTCCGTTGCGCCTGCTGAGGTGCCGATGTAATGACATCCGCAATTGCTGCTCCGCGTCTATTAAGCGGAACCTAACCTTGTGCATTGTTTCATAATTCGCAGGAAGCTACGTAAACGCTTGTGATTCGGTTCCGCTTAGTGATTCTGTTACGTCTGAGGGAAGCGACAAAGCATCGGCGAATGCCCTTCACGCAGCGAAGGCCCTTCGTCGCCCAAGGAGGAAAAACACGCTTTTTCCTAGTTCCGACCTGCGGTGAGGGCTCTGTGGAACGCGCCCCCTATGACGTTCTGTCATCGCATTTCCTGTCGTCACGTTTGCGATCGTCATCGTGCCGCCTCTGAAGCTCTAGACTGCGGCACAGTGGGCATTACTACGGAGAGAATGTAACGAATTAGCTCAAGCATAGCGGGGAACTGAAAGAAGGAATATTGGGCGCCTCCCTCCGAACTCCTCGGTGCCAGAAAAGGGGTAGGTTTTTAACGTAGTTAAACTGAGTCTACGTGTGAAAACGTGTGTTTAGTCTGGCTGGCTCAAGGTCTTGCTTTGCTGGGTTGTCGACACATTTTTATTTATTTATACAAGTACCCGCAGCACCACAAGGGCATTATTGCAGAGGGACAATTGGAGGAAAATGAACACGTGACAAAAACTCAAAACAACTAAGCACAGTTGGTAAAAGCAAGAAAGTAAGGGAATACGTAACATCGATAAGTCATCTCGACGGCAAACAAATGGTCTTCAGTGTACCGCCTGTCGACTTAGGTTGATCGAGGTTAAGATGATCAGATCTGTTCGCGCTGCATATGGTATCGTTGATGACGATGACGATGTACAATGCACAGCGCGAGAGTCTGTTGGAGTTTATCACGAGGCCAACAACAACAAAAACAACACGAGGCGTCATCGGCTGCGGCGTTAGCATGGTGCTCTCGTGCAGTGGCCAGCGAAGCTAATCTGTTCGCGCCTTCGCGGTTTCGAAACTCAGTCGCTGCAATAATTATTGCATTTCTGCACCCTCAAGGGCAAGGACGCCACAAGAATCTTGGTTGGGTTTGGCCCCGTGAAGTGGCGCTTCCGCGCTAAAGCGCGATAATGAACAGGGCCCGTTTTTAGTGCGATTGACATTTGAACCTCCATCGGAGAAAAAAAGCGACGTCGTGTGTAATCAATATAACTGATGGAATGAGGAAGTGTGACGTCGCAGTGAAGTAATCAGATCACGCAACGAGGAGATGTGAGGTCCCAATGACGTCATCAGACTGCGTGACAAAGAGATGTGGCATCACAAGGGCATGACCAGACCGGGATAGTGCATTTTTCTTTTGTAGTAGAAACCAACGGAGTGAAATGGAGGCTTTGCGCAACAGCTTTTCGCTCAGATTAGGCAGCGAAAGGCAGAGGGTAGTATTTAAAGAACGCTGTTTTTTCTGGGGCACATTTTGCACCGAAGCGAGGCAAGACAACGACATTTTTTCCTCTCTCAACGGTCCAGGTATTAGTCGTGAACAGCCTATAGAGCGTTGCCGTCATGTAAAACGTAGCTTTGAGCACCTTCGTACCTTCTGTTTTCAAACACTTACTCGACAGCAGGGACCAAAGGTTGGGACCACGCTGTGTCAGGGTAAAGAGGTATGGGACGTTCCGAGCCCTCTTTTTCTTTGAATTGAAGAAATATATAATGTGTTAATTGCTCGATTAGAAAGCTAGAAATACAATTGAAAAACAAACTAATGTGAACAAAATGTGTAGGCAGAAGATATTGGATGAGGCTGAATAGATTGAATTGAGGCAGTCCGCACGGTCCTGCACCAGTTGCTAGCAAATTTAAAGGGTCGACATTCCAAGCTCTAGTAGGAAGTTCTTGCGGGCTAGTTGGTGCATAGCTGAAGAAATGTTAAAACTGCGCAAAAGACGAGGACATAGGCAACGAGGAACACACAAAACACCACGGGCGCAGACTGCCAACTGTTTATTCAAGGAGATGCAATACAGTCTATATCAAGCGAAAACCCCATCACGTTACCGCCTCGTCACTCGCACATGTACCGGTGCAATAGATATGAGAACACAGCTGAATAACCGCATAATACTGCTGAATACTAAAGAACAAGATGAACTTGAGCCAAAGGCACACTGCGCTTATTTAAAAAAGAAAAAAAAGCAATATTATGTGATTATGACAAAGATGAAAACAAGGCAAATGACATTCAATGGCATTTACATTCCAAGCTCGCGTGTTTAAAGTGTATATCATTGTTTATAAGTGTGCTTTGAAATAAGGACATAAAATGGGGTGAAAATTCTGTGTGTAAGCCCCAGAATTCATTCCTTCATTAAACAAAACGAATACCATGCGTAGTTCTACGACGGATTCATCAGGAATAAATGTGGCGATGGGCAGCAGAAAAGATGAAAAAAAAACAGTGCTTTCTGCCCCGCTTCTTAATACGAAATGACGGCCAGCCTGTCTGGAAGCTATAGACCAGGGAGCAATGGGCGCCATCTAAGAGCTGATTACCGTTCTTTTCCCTCATTCATTTTGTCAGTCACCTTCGCTTGTGCCCTCGACATTCCGCGGTGTAAGTGGCTTCTGCTCTCCCCTTCTTTTCCCCTCACCTAACACGCACGTGCAGGCAAATCTATACTCGAACTTCAGCGCATGCATGAGACTGCCGGTGGAAAGTAGAAGGACATAAAATGTGACACATGCCTGCACGGAAACCACGGCACTGCCCTTACACGTTGTCATCTGGAAATTAAACCTGCCTGAATGATTATCACGAAAGTGTATACTGCATCCTAAAGAGCCTCTCAAGGCAGAAAACTGATGAGTGTCGAAGACAGGAGAAGAGCCTGTCTCCTCTCCTTGTCCTCGCCTCTGTCCTATCCGGCAGTGCAGAGCTTCCTGTCTTGAGAGGCTTCACCAGATGACCCTCGAACGTACGCTTTTGAAATTCTGAAAAGCATCCTTCTTGGACCGACAGGCAAACGGTAGGCATCGTCCGTTGCTAACAAAAAGGCAGATTTAGTCACTGTTTCGTCCACCCATAGCGGAGTGCTCCCTCGGCCCACTTATTCCGCGGCATGAACAGGGGAGACCGAGCTGATGTTTCTAAGTTCCTGTGTATGCGGGTTGCAATAAGCGCGACCAAACTGTGGGCAGACAATATGTAGGAATAAAAATGAAGAGATGCTAAGAAACTGGCAGCTCTTTTCTCCCTCCTTGCAAGAAAAGAGAAAACAAAATGTTTTCACGGCGATTGATAGCGCCGACAGAAAGTATTCGGCTATGGCTTGAGTGACTTGTTGGCAACATGACATCCTCGCGCGTCGGTTTACTCCTGTGGCTACTGTACAGCCGTGAGAAGTTAGCGAGGGAACAAACTTTTTGCAGAAAATTTAGAATTTTAAAATATTTCTCCACTAAATTTATGAACTAGTCTTGAATCTTATATGCCAAGAAGGAAACCATGGTCGTCACACATTGTTATGCAGTAATCAATTACTGTATGCTAGATGCTTATTCCCTCTAATATCACTCACGACTGTACTTGCATTAGAGTGTGATCCATTTTCAATGTTCGCCAGTGCTCACTATGAGGAAAGGTTTGTTTTTATTAATAGGCCTTTTCCCAGTAACGCCAATGAGCATGCACATAACCTCCTCGCCAACGTCTCCGCAGGGCATTCCACCCAGAATGGAGGACTGGTTCGCAGCGCATGCCTTCTTCACGAAATGTGTTTTATTCACGATGGAAGCGACAGACTGCGAGGTGCGTCTATGCCCACTCATACGCACACGTGTTACACACACGTACCGGCCTCAAGCGAGAAGACATGGTCTGGTGCTCAAGTGTCCTTCAGTCGGCGATTGAGCTGATTAAGTGCAGCGTTGACCTCAGCTTCCCGAAGTTTCCTTGCAGTCGTTCATGTTGACAGCACGCAGATTTGTGCACAAGGACGAGCGACATACATAGTGACAGGGACGTTCCATGTCCACTCGTCCTTTTGTGTTTCACATTTCGCAGTCAACATGAGCGATCATCAACTGGCCCAAACGAGACTTTTGGTCCTTGTAATCCATTTGGCAGCGCATGTAATTCGAAGGCAGGATAACCGCCGGTCCTTAAGGGTAACGGAGTGGATTCCAAGAGAAGGCAAGCGTAGCAGGGGGCGGCAGAAAGTTAATTGGGCGGATGAGATTTAGAAGTTTTTCAGGGATACGGTGGCCGCGGCTGGCGAAGGGCAGGGTTAATAGGAGATGCATGGGAGAGGCCTTTCTCCTGCAGTGGGCGTAGTCAGGCTGATGATGATGATGAATCCTTTTGGCGCCGGCCGGATTGGAAAGCCGTCACCTGTTCCCCCACCCATCTCCAACCCCTCATACTGTTCGCACTTTTTTGGTAACGGAGTGTCGTGTTTTTTTTCTCGCCCTCTGTGTATCGGCAGTTTGAACAACAGCAGCGCTCACCTGCACGATAGTTTGAAGAGAAAAAGAAGGGGCTGTTCCTTGCATTAGTTCTTATTTGTTCTTGTTAGCTTTTGTTGCTTTTTCAGTTTTTTTTTCATGCAAAAAGCTTAGGGTTCACTCAGAAAGATCGTATCTTAGATGGATTTCCAGTACATAAAAAAAACTAAGTTCGAAATGGACGCCCAACAAGTCAGAAAGGACGCACCCAATCTGGCTGCCACCTCATTTCCGCTGCCGAAAATCGCCGCTACGTTTCGAGGATAATGGCCAGAAGCGAGCGTTTCTTAAGCAGATTCAAATATTAATAAATACTACGATGACCTCCTTGGGCGTTCGGGCACATCACGATGTCCCATACTCTGTACGTAAAAAAAAAAAACACCACATGCTCTATTTGCATCACAAAGGCCCTTTAAGAAGCCTCCCCATCTCCGGGAGCAGAGACAGCGTTTATTAACCTTCATGTGTCGTCCAGGGATCTAAGCCCGAAGTCCTTTGGCTCTCGCCAGTGCATCATTAGGCGCCCGATCCATGCTCCCGCTGATCAGCTGCTCTTAAGACTTGGCTTCCCGCCAGATGATGAGGGCAGTCGTTGTCTGTGTCAGTCACGCTTAAGGCCTTTAGGAGCTGCTTCCATTAGTCAGAACAGACACCACAAGCAGGACAGTCGTGTTTCTTTACAAACGCGTCTTTAGACAGTCTGTAAACAGTCCGTAGAGTTTTGTTCACAAACTCTCTATACACTGTCTAAAGACAAACCTTTGAGAACAGACTATAGGCAATACAAATCCTATAGACAGTCTATAGACAATCTATAGATTTATGGCCGTACACTTTTAATAAACGTTTGTTTATAGACAGTCTATAGACTACGAATGGACATAAAGAAATATAGGAAGGAAATAGAGGCTGTAAGAAGTCTATAGATTGTCTATAGACCATTTTTGTAAGGGTGGAGAGGGGGCGCACGTTGCTGCCCTCTTGTCTTTGTAACCTCGCACGAATTGAGCCGTCTCATTCGTCCCAAGAAGGGGCTTTGTTCACTTGAACCTGGCGTTGGCACAACAGCCCGACATGTTTCGCAAGCGAGTTCAGAGGTGCATCCCGTGGCCGATGCGGACGCCATTTTCGCTCCCGTGACCTACATCGAAATGAAGGGACGCTCAGGAGAAAATTGAATTGAAGTCGGCCTGTATCGATAGGGTGCCGCATTCTAATCAGAAAGAGACCACTCTCGCCAATAATGAAGCTTTTATAAGCTGTAGCGGAATACAACGAGAGAAAAAAAACGGCACTTGATAAAATGGGCATGGAGCTTCGCGGCAAAAGTTATAACTGACTAAGGAAATGACCAAGAAACGAAATACAGGCGTCGCCATCACCGGTCGATTACGCAACTAAAATGCTTGCGTCAACACCAATTTTTATCGCATATATCCCAGAGGTTACACTACGCCGCTAGTCACTTCGAAACGGTGGAAATTCGCCCTTTTCGGGAAGGATGTTAAAAGTTTGAGTCGACTGGCGGGAAGATTTTTTAAATGCAATTTTCTCGCCGGAAAAATGCGCCTCTTTCTGCCATACAAACGGGGCAACCGTGGTGAGACCGCTCAGTAGTCATTTCCGGCGGCTATTACCGAAGCGAGAAGGCACAAACATGCCGACTTGCGCGCAACTACTGCAGAATCCTGGCCCGCAGTTTTGAGTTGGCCTTCTCACTGCGAGCCTTGCGGACACGCGGTCCACTCGGCTGGCTCATGAATTACGAATGCTGTGGAGTCACCTGCACTTGGCTCGGTTCTCAACCCTGCACGACAACAGGGGGCGTCAGTCACCGTCGGACTCTGCCTTCCAGACAGGGACCTCGGCATGAACATCGCTTGCCTGAGACACCCTACCAACAAGATATTCTGAACAGGCGAATTCTCCAACGGGAAATCGCTTGTAAACGCATTTTTTTCATATTTAGTAAGATTTCACTATAAAAATCAATATATCCGTAGATCTCCCTTCTGTAAGCTTGCATTCTTTTTTGCTATTAACATTTTTTCCATCGTCAAAAACGTTCCCAGTTGCTTTTTTATGACAGTCCTAACTACTCGATACGAGCGATAGACAAAGTTTAAAAAGAAAAATTTTGCTACGCATCAGAAGAATGGACCATTGCCTTCACTATTTCCGTAACAGTACCTTATATTGTTATAATACTGAAAATTGATGTCTCAAAATCCTGGACTAGATGGAGCCGCCTGTACTGCGTCCGGCGCTGTTCCGGACCAGTCGTTGCTTCGTACGGAGTTCACAAACCATTCCAGTCAACCCTGTGGAGATCTTCACGGTACTTTCGGCGCACCACGGAAGTCGGCGTATAGGCCAGGCCTCACGGCGTGAGCAACGAACGTCAGTACGTGGACGGCATAGGCGCGACCTCCGCTGGAAGACTTGCCTCATGTTCATGAAGACCAACAGACGTGTGAGCGCCAATCTATTTTCGAAGGTGTGAGGGTTAAAGGGGGATGGGGGGATTCTAGCGCTCCGCTTTCTTAGGTTGAACTACCCTACATGGGCTGGTTGGCCTGTTGTTACTCTATCAAGTTAAGATGCGTGCGTCGACGTTTCACTATGCTGCAACGACCGGCGTACGCGGCGGCTCCAGAGGAACAGCACAGCCTTTGGCCTTGGGAACTCATTGCCTGAGGACGTTTCGGCGCAGCTCCGCTCTCCGCCAGGGAGACAAAGTTTAAAACGTATCATGCAACCTTGTCCCGTCCAGCCTAATAGCGTCTTCCCTGCCCTGGCGTGGGCGAATAATCGTTCGTAACTGCTTTAGTGTGTCACACGTCTTCGATTCCTTAGCGCATTTCGCTGCTAGCCTTCGTGTTGTTGTATTTTGCTGTCAACCCGTATTGCTCCCTTGTTTCCATAAACACTGCCTCCCGTTCTCTGCTTTCATGCGGTGGAGCTCGCTATAACCTGGTAGGGACGGCGGTTTGAAATGTTAGCCATGAATAAACGTGGAAAACAAAGATCTCTTCGTATTAAAACCTCACAGATTTAACTTAGCTTCGTTGGCGATTACCTAGAAATGAGAGAAAATTATAAGAGGGTTAGTTGGGTACTGTGACCAAAATCTAGCGTTGAGTTTTAATTTTTTTTTCTGTCTGGACTCTCGGTACATTAGTGGAGCGGGGAGTCCTTCCTTCTTTCGGACTCACCTACTTTATGCCTGGAATGCTAGAGCAGGGAACAAAGCGGAAACTCATTATTTCTTGTAATTTTACTGAGTGGGATTTGTTTCCATTCCCCAGACCGGGGCCCATTGGATATCACATGTCAGTTTTGTTTTAGTTGTGGCTAGAGTCGGTTATTTTTTGTTGTGGGGGCACCTCACTGTTACGCAGGCCTCGCACTTGTACGCTCCTCACCAAAAAAAAGAAGAAAAGAATGCGATTTTCTAGACTGCTGTGATACATAGCATTTTCAGCAAGAAAGCTCCATGGATATATTAGCATGGGTGTTCCTTTAATTAGAGCTCAAGTATACGCGTGACTAAGCGGGCGCAGCGTTTTCATGACGACTGAGAAGCGAAGAAACCTTGATTATGGCTGTCCACAAACGTCAACTTTGCCGCAGGCATATGAAACTGGTCTTACGTGACGCTCATCGCACCTCCGAATGTCCGCGGCACAGTGCGCTCTTACCAGCCCCAATTACTTCTGGAATGGGTTTCCATGTGTGTTCATTGTTTGTCCCTTGGTGCATTGGTGAAAGATTCCGAAAATAAAATATTAAAAGGATACGGGATAAGTGAGGAAAAGAAGTTTGAGAATACGGCTGCCTGTCCTTCGTTCTACTCTGCACACAACGCAGAGATCCCGATTAATAACGCATAGCTCAAGTCGAAAAAAGCTGCCAATGACTGAAAACTCCGAAAAAAAAAACACAAGTCTCAGGGTCCTGAGAAGAAACAGCGCAAACCTATGAACCCCAAAGAAAAAATCAGTGTAAGAAGCTATAGCCGCTGTCATGAAACGTGCCGTCTGAAGAGTGCATCGGCTTTCCGGCCATTTTATTTCGGAACTATACTGCTGAATATTTGTAGTAAACGGGAAATGCTTTGAAAATGGTCAAGTTGTCTCGGATTTGCAGTTCGTCAGTTTTGAAATATTTCTTGATTTTATTATATTTGTTCCTGCTCACTGTTTTAGTTTTCATCTCATGTGCTTTGTCGCCTGGCAACGAACGATCGACAAATAGCGTTTGTTTCACTCAGTCACGCTGCTACACAGCAGTGCACACTAGCAAACAGTTTTCCTTTTGTTTGGTTTCCAATTACGCTGCGGCCCATGAACCGCTTGGAGCTATTACCGAGACCTCCAGCAGTTAGTTCTCTTTGCGATACGTTGTCGCTTGCGGATTTAAAGCGACGTGACGTGAACTCCGTTCCCGGGCAGCGCAAGGTTAAAGATCGGCTTGATTAATTAATGGCAGATGATTCATAGTCAAGCTGGTATGAACTAGTTATTTCTCGGGGTATCGTGTTCTGGCCCATCATCATCATAATCATCACCACAAATCTAACTACGTCCGGTGTAGGCCAAACGGCTCTCTATAATCCTGCAAATGACCCTGTTTAACATAACTTGGGCTATGTGAACTTTTCTTGATTGACATGCTGCTTATTGTTCCGATCATAAACTTATAAGCTGAATATTCAAATCGGTCATAACTTGAAATCGCAGGGGAGCATATATGTAACAGCCCAGCATAATTACTCCAACGGAAGTACTTATCGAAGAAGGAACATTAATTGAAATTTACGTTGTAGGTTCAGTAGTGGGAACAAGCAAGAACCGAAGTTCAGCCGCCACATACATGGATAGCACTGGCCGTGTTTCGGCTACAGGTGAAGTAAACTGTGGCTGAACGTGTTGTTAGGCTGAGAGAACTATGCGTACCAGATTACTCAGTAAAATTCTTGCAGAGCAGTGACAGTGCTCCCCTCCTTCACCGAGCCTCTCTCTCTCTCTTCCTCTACGGCACTCACATGCGCTCAAGTGCATACTTTTCATATAGAACGCCGCTGGTATTCTGCGGATAGGTTTTGGGCTACCTTATTTTGCTGAAGTTGGTCAAGACGAATATTTTTCATAAAAATAATGCCTATTATGGCAACGATAATCACGCACGCAGGCAGACACATAAAAACTCACGCACAGATATGCATACTGTATGTGTACTTATGTAACTGGGTGCGTTTCGATAAGGACCATACCAAAAATTCTAGACAAAAGTATTTTTCAGTGGGAAACAGTTCGTGAACGCAATTTTTCATATTATGTAAGATTTCGTCATAACAGTCTATATATTCGACGACCACCCGACGGCAGTCTTGAATTTTTTTCTCTCGTATTAGCGTTCTTGCCATAGACAAAAGCGTCCTCCATTGGTTTTCTATACGATCGATGGAAACTCGTTAATAGGAAGATTTTGTTAGACATTGGAAGAATAATATGAACCATTACCTTCAATATTTACATAGCAGTATCTTACAATTTTTCAATATTCAGTTTTTGCCCACGAATGTTGGAATGTACGATTGACGTCCCATGACCATATTTGTTTTCAAAATAATTTTTTTCATATCATGGGCGCATGTGTCAAAAGGAAGGAATAGAACTGCTGTAGTTTTTGGAAAAAAATTATATATCACAAGGGTTGAAAAGCGTCGCTTTTGCGGCTCGTGTTCGTGGGAAGAGAAAGGTCCATTGGCTAAGATAGGCAGCCAATGGTGAGCTGGTGCGTGCGGCGAGTGACGAAGCCTATCGTCAACCTGGGGACCCGCTACCTTGTGACTTCTGTAATTGGCCGCTTGCTGCTTTCGGCTGATGCTTCGACACGGTGACGTCACGCCAAATTAAATGGAAAACTGAATATGGATACTTATTGAATACGACCCCATAATTCGTCCATTGTTCCGTTACTGAATGTGTGGTCTGTTAACAGTAGTAAATTTTGCGAATTCGACTTCGAACTGAATGCATACGGTTGCATTTTAGTTAATACAACGCCAGAATCTCAGAAAATACTGTGGAAACACGTTTTTGTTTGTAAACTTCGTTAATAAGTCTAAAGGTGAGTAACTTCGTTTCTTAACGTGGCTTCTATAGGCCTGTCTAATGCGAATCGGAATTTTTCCGCGCTTCTAGGGTATTTCAAGGCAATCTGACCAAGAATCAGGCTTCTAAAAATAAAACCTAATATCAAACTTTCGTGGCCTTTTTGTCAGGCATAGCCCCTATAATAAAACTTCAACAAAAAGTGCGCGAAATTGAACTGCTTTAATTTATGCTCTTGGCTCATCCAAATGTGCGGGGAAGTTCTTTATGCCAGGATTATGAAGATTATCCGCATATGTCGGAAACCTAGCGCGCCTCTGTCCTCGATAACTGCAAGTGTTGTCGAAAAGATGCAATTTGCGCCGAGAAAAGAAGTGTTGAATTCAGTTGTGAGCACGAAAACCTAACGGCAACTTTGATGTCGAATTAGATGGTTTAAAGATTAGACTTTTTTGTTATGAAAATAAGTTTGGAGGAAAGCCACAAAATTGCTCTCCAGAACTACACCAGAAGAGCCAAAGATACGAGAAGAAAACAGTGTTTTGCATTTTCACTTCGTGAAACGTAAACACTGGACAACTTGCTCTCAATTGGAAAAAAAGACAGAAAAAGCAAGTGGCATCGGAAGCTCACTGAAATAAAAGCTAAACGATATCAGCGATCAGTATCTCCTGCACAGTCAGCTTACTGACTTGCAGGACCGGATGGAAGACTGGAAAAGATGCAAAGAAAATACGCGACAACCAGATGCTCCGCATTAGAGGTAATAAGACCAATTTAGGCAAAGCTTATCAGGCCAATTGACACCACCTTTTGGGAGTATTATGAGGGGACATTCGTTTTGGGAATGGCGACATGAACGGTTCCTCTTTCTTTTATAATACAGTTTATGGGAACAGAGTCATACGCCTCTAAAAGCTTTTAATTTGGAGATGTTCGCGCTTCGTCTAATAGCATTATTGATAAACCATATAGGTGCACACTCATGCGCGCCAGAGATAGATTTTATATTCGAAAAATTGTACCATTGCGCATAGAGCTACAACAACTCCTGTGCAAGTTTATCTAAGGTGCCATGTAAGACACCTTCGTATAGGACATTGAAATTAAAATAACTAACTCAGTGTACAGCATATTTTGTCTACGGACTTTGCCATGTGGGATCACCGTAGCCCTAAACCCTATATCACAAAGGACAATCTCATTAGTGAACTAATTTGCCCTGCCAAATGATATCCTGTTTAAACATACTCTAGGAAGTAATACTGTCTACCAATGCGTGAGCCAGCTGCAGCGTTTAGATCAGCCTAAATTTACTGCCCAGTTAAATTACAAGTCATAATGGAATGTGCAGCACTGGCAGTAGACGAGAAGGACACACAGCTGTGCAGCTCTGAGTCCTTCTCGTCTACTGCCTGCGCTGCACATTCCATAAGGACAGAACCCAGCCAGACGGCCCACCAAACATCCCCTGCCCTGTTCAAAGTTTGTTTTCACATCGAGGTATTGAGATTCGCATTAGAAAAAGTCACCGCCCTAAAAAGCATAAACAATATTTTCTATGGGGAGACAGTGGTGATATAAAACTAATATAGACAATAAAAAAACAAATATATACTTTAATTACCCATGCTAAAAGTATATAAAATTGAAATAACATTAGAAAATACATGTTTGTAGGAAATGATATTTTTTTGCTTGTATTAGAGATATCTGGTAAGAGTATGCAAAATAGGCGCTTAACGTTGAAAGCATTAAAGACTTGGCTACTAATCTAATGTAAGCTTTAAGATTATTCATTGGTTTTCTGTGGTCGCTCAACCAACAAATTAAGCCAATTTTTCCCACTACGAAGTCGTATTTGTGACCGTTACACGTTTTAACGGACAATATCCTGTAATGGTTGCTGAACAAAGAATGATCTGCATTAGGCGTTTCATTTTGCAATTTAAAACAGTTTAATGGAGCATTTTACTGTTGCCTTGAAATTACTAGGTACCAAAGGTATTTCAGGCAAATTTAACAAAAAAATTAGCGATGATCATTTTTTAAAACTCTGATCCAAATTTTGCCATTTTTCGCCATTTCTAAACTTCAGAGAATTTGAACGCACTACTACTATAAAAAAAAACTTTCCAGTCTTGAAGTATGAATCTTGTGCGACAGTAGTTGGAACGACCAATGATTACGGAGGAAAATTTTCAGCCTCACGTTGCCGCTTCTTCTTGTCCCATTGTCGTCCCGAAAAGCGCGCTTTCCTAGAACACAACTTCTTGAACCATGTTAGCGATTTTTTCCTTGCAAAATTCCAAGAACCAAAAACATTATTAGCGCTGCTTCCAACAGAAAAGTATGCATGAGTCATTGAAAATTGAACTAGGTTCCACATAATTTTTCGTTTCGTGGGGATCCAAACTTGCGATTTGACGAATTTGCAAAAGCGGCGTTTTCCGAACTTATGAAGTACGATTTTTTTTCCAAGAAAAATGCAGCATTTTTCGCATAACTAAGGTTCGCTCCTTTGTGTCCTTTGTGTAAAAATGGCCATGGGACCTCGATTGCAGTCCTTATTCGAGCACAGCCCTATATGTTCTCTCCGGCCCATAAATAGTTCGGGACCATCAGAAACAGCTCGGTACGACCCCGTATGACGCGGCTTTCCTTCGCGTCTTATTCGGCAGCGTCATCATATTCTGTTATTCGTGGCTTCTGACCTTGCGTGCTCCGGCGTACGTCATCGTACCAGCGTGCGCGTCAGTTATATTTACTTACCTTTGCAGCTGGGCAAAGGTAAACCACATCCATATCGAGCATGCGTGGGAGATGTCGTAGCCAACAAAAATCTCGGCCATCACGTCAGGTGGCGTGCACGCCTAGATTAGGGCGCAGACGAGTCACACGCGATCGTCTGGACCAGTCAACGTCGCTATTTTTTTTTATCGCACGCGGATTCCTGACGTCACAGGCACGGATTTAGGTCTTGCAGTGGGCGAAACGAAACGCGACCTTTCATATGAAGCCGCATGAGTTCTGTTGCCTGCTTGTAGCCGCTGTCAGCAAAACAAAGCCTTAGTCGTTGTGGGGCAGTGTTGTTTCGAGCAAAGTTAAAAAAAAAATCTAAGTCAGTTCGACAGTTCCTCTACGCCGGTGGCCCATATGCCGACGTGGCTCTTATTGCTTATCACAATCAACAGAACTGTTGTAGTGGCACGGCTGGAGAGTCTTGTCATATGCTTTGTGCGTCATCTGCTGAAGTTCTGTCTGACGATGTTGAGTCGTACGTTTCATGTCGCTGTACGGCTAATCTTTAGGTTTGTATGGGAACGTTTCATCGCCAAGCCTGTTGTTCCAATAGGCGGTGCAGGAAGTTCTTTTAAGGCCCTGCTAACGTATGTCCCATCATCAGTTATAGCACGTTTAAGTACACCGCCAGAATTGTTTTATCGTAATCAACTTGCACTTCGTTAATAACACAAGGGCAATAGCAGGGTTAATTCTCCGAACCAATGTGCATCAATATCTGCTACGCAGCCACTTTCACACAACGACAGCCTGTTGATGCACCTCGCGTTAAATAAAATTTCGTAAGTTCCGATCGAAGTGCTCTACAGTAGTGTAAAAAACTGTCATCCCCGTCTATAAACACAGTGAGCTGGTATATGTGTCAAACCTAAGTAGAGCACATAACAACTGCGGTTATTAGTTATGTGTAGGAAATTCACTGCAACGCATTTGTTTCAGCACAGGTTTTGACGAATGGGTTTGACGAAGACGACTTGAATTAGCATTTGAAACACGCTTTTGCAAGTTTGTTAAGATAATGTCTTTTTTGTTTTGTTTTGTTCTGTACCAGATCCGTGTTGCCCACACCGTTTTCCTTTTTACGGATGCAGAGCGTGATAACATGCTGCTAAATTTAGGTCTTTGGCACGGCAGTTAGTTTGGTCGGTCGGTTTCTGTTTCTTTCATTGCATATCACAACCTTTTAAGGCTCAGCAGAAAAGTTCCGTGTCTCTTGCCCTAGCGTTATAGCGAAACCAGTCAGCTTATAGCCCCTGGGGGTCATTTCAACATTCGGAAAGAAAATAGAGACACAAATATGCTAATTGCGTAGCACGTTTTTGTTGCCATTTGCATGCGGGTGGCATGCCAATTACGGGTGCTGTCTACCGCTGAAATGCGAGCCCATATTGTGGCTCTTGCTCTCGCCTTCAGGTTTAGAAAATAATCTTACATAAATTGAGAACAGAATATAAAAATGCGGAACAAGAACAGAAGCAAAACTGCTCAAAAAGCTACACAATACACTGTTCTGTGAAAAATCCTTAAAAGGACATTGAGGAAAAATTCTTGTTGGCTTGTACGGATATAGCACGGCATTGAAACAAAGAAACCATCCATTTTTGGAAGCTTTTTTGGAGGCTTTTCACATCCGCTTGGAATCAGATAGCTGCATTGGTGATCCTTCTGTCACACTAACCGATAAAGAGATGATGTTCTTATCCGGCCAAGATGTGTAGTCTCGCGCTCGTGCCGATTGTCACCGTTGTGGGCATGATTAGTAGCTTTTGTGTTGTTTTCTTTTGGTTTTTCTCTCTCTTGTTTGTGTTTGGCGTACTTAGTATTTAAGATGCTTTGACGTGAATTAAAAATCTAGTTGCGAGTCAGCGCTTGTGGTGTCCTTTCTTCGTTGTGTCCCGTCGTTTTTATTGCGCTGTTCAAATATGAAAGAAACCATTCGTGTTGGCTTGTACGGATATAGCACGGCATTGCAACAAAGAAACCACTCGCACCTAAATCGGACTATTATATGCTTTTATAGCCACAAATGTCTCTTTTGCTGCCGGTTGAGCTCTTAACTTACCCGAGAATGACCCAGGCAATCAGTTTTCACTGAACAACAATTCGATGGAGTTGTGCTCAGTGGTCGGGCGGTCTCCATTTTTTCTGTCCCACCATCGGGTGGCGCTGTGATATGAGGCCAGGACAGCTATGACGTATAAATCGCAGCTGCCTGGTATGTTCGCAGAAGATTAGGAGGTTGAGTGTGCCAGTTTGCGTCCAAATAGGCCTGTTTAGAGCAGGGATTCACGGCATCAACTGGGCGAGGTTGGTTTGAACGCGTGGGGAGTGCTAAAATTCATGAGTGTTATTACCTTATCTTCGACAGTATTTACAGGGGGTTGATGGGGCTTCCTGGATGCCGTGCATGTGGTGGTCGGCGAGGAGGGAGTAAGTTGGAGTGCCCAACCAGTACGCGCTAATAACATTGCACGCTAGCATGCGCTAGCAGCACCGTGTCTAGTAACTTACTCAGCCTTTCCACTTAAGCCGTACTATTTTTGTCTCGCAGCTGCTAGCGTCAGTTTTACAGTTTGGTACACATTAGCTCCTGCAGGAAGTCGTACTTGGAGATTATAGGATGCACTTTTAATGAAAGTCTATAGAAAATGTGTTTGTTTAGTGTCAAAGGGCGCCGCTCAATGAAATCTTCGTTCACTTGCTTCTTTAAATCTTCTTGAAGTGCGCGGTTACTCTGTCTCATTCTTTATATCGGCTCCTGCTTCTCAAAGGGGGATTTGCAGCGGTAAGGAACAGGGCACAAAGAAAATAACAAGCACATATTTTTTTCCTCTTTCAGGTCCTAACGCCACGCTTGCTACGGGCGTTTTGGCTACGCTGCTATTGCTTTCTTGTCCCGAAAGAAACCTATAAGAAGTCTCTCTCTCTTTTTATTTTAATCGGAGTTAATAAAGCTGAAGTTGTCTGCGTGACTTCGAAGATGGGACACTATGGTAAGGTCTGCATTACAAAGTCGGCGTAAAGGACAAAATGTAGATTGAGGCATCAAAATGAACAAGAAAACACAAGCCTCTCCCGCACCACTAACGCATCGCGGCTATAATAAACGATATGGGTCTTGGGCAAATGGGGTTTTGCCTCCTGAAGGTGGAAAGAAATCAATTGGGAAAGGCCACTATAGGGGCCCACAGCCAGGGGAGCGGGCCCGGGGAGACTCCCCTGATGTCCCCAAGGACAATTTGCTTTTTTTCAATAAGTGCCTTAATTACATTACCGACCGGCACGAAGTGTGTATTGTTCTTGGTCTCTAATATACGTGCCGCAGTCTTAAAGCTGGCATTGGAGGGGGGATGCTAATATCGACCGCTGTCTGACTACGTCAGATGGAGATGTAAGCGACGGTATTTGGCAGGGCTACCTGCGTTGCGTTTAATTTTATGGACACATGAATAAATAAGAAAATAGTTTGGAGGTTCAAAAGATCGGAGTAGGTCTAACAGGGTGCATAACTTGAAAGGCGGGAAACAGCGAAAAAAAAAGAAACGAGGACGGGAATAAGGTGGAGTCGGTGTCACCCCTTCTTCCCGTACTTGTTTCCCACCTTTTAAGTTTCCCACCTTTCAAGTTCGCAGCTTCATAGCGGCGTGCACCGAGCATTTCCTGTCACCTAAGGAGGCAAAAACACTATAAACTTACTTATTAGGCGAGGGAAAAGCTGGAGGGCGTTATCAGTAGCTTCATCCTTTCCCCACAGGGCGCATTTCAGGAGCGCAGTCAGAATGAGATAGTTAGCGCGCCCTTCATTTCTTAACAACCTCCTCCCTCTCTTTCATCAATAGCTGAAAGCACAGATCGTAGGCGCGCCCCCTTTTGTCAGCCTCTTCCAACTAGCCACGGAGCACTCCCGTATTTTGGTTCGCACTATTTTGGAATGTTGCATGATGAAACAAGCGCACATATCTCCTGCTGCTACTCATATAGTGAGTAAATGCAGTACTCCTCATTGTGTAATGGAATACAGGATTTTTAGGGGACAGAATTAAATGCCGTTATTTCCATCATAAGAGGTTATTTAAAGGGACAATAAGAATAACTCCATCCAATTATTATTCTTAGTATAAATTGATTGTCTAGCTCTTTCTGGGAATGTTAACGTTTGTGCGGCAGAAAAAAAATCATTATGGCTGAGAAAAGGTGGATTTAAAAATTTTCCTGCCAATTGATTAAAACTCGTCACGTCCACACGGAGAGAGAATCTATTATTCAAATCTATTATGTTTCATTTCTTGATGTATGTTTAGCGACTAATTCAACATGTAAAATTCATGCTTTTTTTTTACCTGTTATACACTTGTACGAGAGCCGTATCTGTATGTGTGCCAATTTGTAAGGGGGCAGGACCCAAGTCAAGCCTCTGTCACGGCTTTTAGTACTGTCTCCTTCTCTCAGGAAGGGAAAATAAAGAGTTGAATTGAAATGAATTATGGCGTAGGCTTGGGCAAGTTGGTTGACCATACTTAAAAAAAAAATTGGCGGTGGTTTAGCGCTGATTAAACCTGGAGTGACGCGATAGCTACAGCTGGCCGAGTGGAACTTGGTCACGTGACCAACCACGTGATCAGCCACAGCACCGCGCCACCGGGAGCTGCTGCGCACAACGTGACAGCGTGCCGGCGCAGCCACAGGGTGGCGGCGCCGCCACCGCCACGGTGCCGCCACGCTGAAGGTTCAAAATGCTACCGTAATGTAGCTATCGCTACAAAAATTGGCAGTGGCTTAGCTCGGCTATGCTAGGATATACGTAGCGAGAGGTACAGGCGCGGACATATGTAAACGGAGCGCTTCATTCCGTTCTAATTGCAATCTCGCCTTTAATATAGGACACGAGGAAACATTATTTGTTAATCAGGAAGCGAACTATCGTCTACTACTAGCCTGCGCATACCATAGTTGCCAGTCTCAATTAGGAAGCGAGTGGGAAATGTTAGAAGTCAATGGGGTGATCCGTTTACTTTTGGCCGCGCCTGTAAGTTTCCCTGGCTGAGCATGTTGTCGTCACTGTATGTTCAGCAAAGACATTGGACTCCATCTCGGAGGATATATGCGCCGTCTATTACGCTCGGCAGTCTGGCATCTCCGTTTGGCAAGGCGTTCCTCTCTCTGTACGGGCGTCTCCGCTGCTCCCTTCGCCTTCCTACTCTCATTGTCTCTTTGTTGAGTAGCCAAGTGTCAGGCGGCAACGTCAGGATCGGAAGAGTTAATCTTCTCTTGTCTATACCGCCGTTTAGCAGCGGCTGGACTCTCCTTCTCTGCATCCATGTCAAACGTTGTGATACAGCCGTCCATTAGATCTCCGCCTGTTATACGCAATGCTGCGCATGCGACGCGCGGTTCGGGTGATAGAGCGGCGCGCGGCGAGGCGGCGACGAAGCGCGCGGTGCACGGGGTCTCTCTGGTTACCATGGTAACGGCGTATGCGCACAACTGTCCTCTCCCATGCACCGCGAAATGCTCGACTGGTAGCCGAGTGTAGCTCTCGCTACAAAAAACAGCGCAGAAACACAAAACATGAATTTCATTTCAGTTATTTTTTATTTATTCAAGTTTTTTTCATTTTCATTCATTTCATTTATTATTTTGTTCAAGAGAACAAAATGATGCAATGCGCTGACTAGCAACTCGTTCTCATTCCGCCAGCGAAATTTATACATATAGCTGGAAAAACATCCAAACAACAAAAACACAAAGAAATATAAGACAACGCCGATACAGACAGTGCAATCATTTCAGGTGATTTGCACAAGTAAAAGGGAGGGACTTATTCCTTTATTTCTTAATTATTATTTCTTTGTGAATCAGTCTCAAGGTTTAAGATATAATAAGCAGTTTGCACCAAGGAGGAATAACGCGCAGTGACCAGATTGTTTTCGCCGGAGGGTGTGAAAGAGGCTGAAATTCATCATCGGTACTGCAACACCCTGCCTACAGTCGAGATATCGCTTTCTCTGACTCTCACCTGTTTGGACTGCTCAAGGATGTTTTGAAAGGTGATAGATTTTTCCCAAAGCTGGACCTGCGGGAAACGGTGGAAAAGTGGCTTCACGGCCAACCGAGAACCTTCATAAAAAAAAACGAAATCTTGTGGCCTAAGGCCAAGTGAATTGAAAATGGAGGATATAATTTAGTACGCGCATGCTGTACAGCCACATTTGTGTAAATAAACTGTGAAACGAAAAGTGTAGACCAGTTCTGACTTATCCTCGTTTAATACGAGTGAGACTCTGCTTCGCCGCTTAGGGTATCATAGCCGAAACTGTCACTATAGGTGAAACTCACTCTCCTTAAGTGCACTTAACTTGCACGTGGAACAAGGTTATTACAAAGCACTAATTTTACTCGTGATAAGCTCACGTTAAGGGATGTCGATTTCTTTAAAGGGGAAAAGGGCAGGTAAGGTGCTCCCATGAAACCTGCTTATGAGCTCAGATGCGTTTCTGGCAAAAAAAAAAAACCTAGATTAAGAACAAGCTATTGACCTCCAACACTTGGGCCCACAGATTAGAATAAAGGTATCCAAAGGCTAGTACAGGCTTGTTTTCAAGAGGAACCGCACGTAAGGATATAGATTCATCAGTCATTCGTGCAAACGTTGAATGGTGTGTTTGTGTATTTCACTCGCGTGCCTTTTATTCCTTAATATTTTTCTGCTATCACAGTCTCACCAGAAATTTCTAGAGTGTTTCCCCACGTGCACAGTGAAACCGGTCTTTGTACCCAGAATGACATAAGGCATTTTAGGCGTGATGCATTGTGGCTGCAGCGTATAGAATGCATGACCATTTTAAGGGCATGCGATGTATAACGTCCAGGAGCGTCACATTGAATGGCTATGGGCAATGCCGTAGGGATTAGGCTTTGAATCATTTTTATTTTATTTTATTTTTTAGCACTTTAATGTGTACTGACTTCGCACAGCGCGCTCCCTTTCCTGAATTCGGCCTCCATAGAAATGAGGCCACCGCGGCCGGGACAAGATCTCACGACCTTGGATCCAGCAGCAGAACACCACAGTCGCTGATCCCACAGGACAGTATACATTCCTTCAAATACCGCTCATTTGCGCGCGATAATGATGCAACCGCCCTTACTGGGGCTCAGGAAGATGTTCTATAGTACGTGTTAAGCGCCCAGTGTGCCATCTGCAGTGCGAAGACGCGTTGCAACGCGCGTCCGTCTGCTGTCATCGGGGCAGCGCCGTTGAGTACGCCGCTGGGCGGGCATTGCACGGCGCGCCCCTGGCGGTGGCGACGGCAGCAGCGCAGGCGCAGTGCACGGCCCTCTGTGGGCCAGTGTGTCGGGGTGGCGTGACTGACCTCAGCCTTGTTTCCTGGCGTGCCGCGAGGGAGACACTGAGACGGGACGGCGGTGGTGACGCAATCAGACCTCGATCGTGGCACGTCCTCCGTTCTGCTGCATCGTACGCGGAAAGGGTTCGGCCCTGCAGGCGCCAAGGCTGCCGCTTCTGTGCCGGATGGCAGCGCATAGTGCATATGCTATCCCAGGGGCCGCCGCCGGGGCGCCAAATGCATCTACACACTGAGACATTGGTGGTTACAAGCCATCTGGGCTAATAGCGCGAATCACGGAGGGTACAGGGAAGTGGGTATAAGGCGTGAGCGTCTTGCATTAAAAAAAATTAGGGACATAACATCAGATGAAACACCATTTTAAGGCAAGTGTATGTATAACGGCAGAATCGGCATATTTTCACTCCGGGAAATTCTGCACGTCGATTGCTACGCGCAGAATTTTATGGGTGGATTGTTGTCAAAACCATATTCACTGAAATGTCGGGAGGTAGGTACGCTGAAGGAGTTGCAGCGTCTAGGCAGTGTGCCATATGTAGTCACGGGGTAAATTGGGCTCTGGGAGTGGGACAAATAGGCGCCTGAAGAGGGTCATGGTTTTATTTGCGTAGTTAAATAACACTGAACGATGGAGCCGCCGCGGTGGCTGATTGGTTATGGCGCTCGGCTGCTGGCCCGAAAGACGCGGGCTCGATCCCGGCCGCGGCGGTCGAATTTCGATGGAGGCGAAATTCTAGAGGCCCGTGTACTGTGCGATGTCGGCGCAAGTTAAAGAACCCCGGGTGGTCGAAATTCCCGGAGCCCTTCACTACGGCGTCTCTCACAGCCTGAACCACTTTGGGACGTTAAACCCCCTTAAACCAATCCAAAACAAACTTAACAATGGAAACGCAGTCGCTGGCATGTTCACGTCCCCCGAGATGTGGCACTGCTATTGCCACGTAGTGGTGACGGCGCTCCGGGAGTCAGGAATGCACCGAAAGGCTTCGAAAAGAAACTACCGGGCTGACTTGAGACCAGAATGAACTGAACGGATCGGTGGCTCCGATCGATAATAACAAGCGTGCTCGGCAGTAGTCGAAGAACAGAATCTCTGCCTTCCTCGGCTGCTCTCAATTTAAAAGTGTGTCACAAAGTGATAAAGCCGCGCGCCGGCGGCTTCGAGCGTAAACAAATAAGCATTACAAGGCTTGCGCCACTATCTTAGACACCGCATCTACTCGCTGAAAGTACACCTTGCTCGCAGATTACTAAGATATCGCCACGCTGTTGTCGAAGAAAAAAAAAGAGTTGTTGGTCCTTGAGAATCAGGTCTCTATGAAAAGATGCATCTATCAGGCAACTGACATATATACGGACGGACTTGATAAGGGTGTCCGGGGCAGCTTCATATCCTGAGTGGATTCAACGTGAGGTGGATGTTGCAGGGTTTCCACTCATTCCTGACTTTCTTAAGCCTGCAAGTGAGTCTCCTCCAACACCGGAAGCAATTAAGGCCTACGTCTCTCACACCTCATAGGAACAACGTGCAGTTCTGCGATGGTGACGTACTGTTCTGCGAACACAGTACGTCACCGTCGTCACCTTCACAACCCAGGTCACTTGGCGCTTCGCCTTGTTCTGCATAGTTGATGTTCTGGTTAAGGAACTCGAGCGATGGCCATGCAGCTGCGAGACAACGTCACCTGACAGCGCACCACTCTGCCGATCCCCAGAAGAGCAGCCCAGCAGCTGCATTTGAAGCTGATGTGTGCACTGTGGTGTTCAAGTGGAGTAATTTGTGTGTGCACATACAGGGCCAATACTACCTGCGTGTTCCAGAAGGATCTGTAATTCGACAAGCCGGAAATAATTAGTGATGAACTTAATCGTGCGTGCATGTTTGTGCGGCCCCTGCCTCTGTCTGTGTGGCGTAGTTACGTTGCTACAACTAAATATCGTATTTAATTTTTAAGACGACAGATTTTCGTATTTTTGCAGGAATGTGCATTTTCTCCATCTATTCAGTTTCAGTTGTCCGCCGAAACGGGGCGCTGTAATAGGTAGAAGGGGGGAAAAAACGAAGATTATATGTTCTAGGAAAAGCCCGAATAAGCTACTAAATGGAGAGGATATGGAAATGGTGCAAAAAACTACTATGGAGGTGCCATAGGTATCAAGTGCTGATATGTATCCGGGACTGAGTCATGGTACCAAGGCTTACTTTTGGTAATGCTATGTTGTACATAAGATTAGAAATGCAATCGGGGCAAGCAATCATTCAGAGACCTGACGGTAATCAGCGTTAAGCCTTCAAGACGAATAGACAATTCAGCGGGAAAAAAGCTGCGCGTCGATTTCGAATCACAATTCCGAGAGGAAAATTTTGTGTGGAGAACGGCTGAACAAGGCGGTCGAAAGCAGATTAGCAGCGAATAATTTTAGGAATTTTTTACAGAAGCAGAGTAGACCCACAGTGGAGGAAAATAATAGAAAACTAACAATTTAGTGTACAGGAAACCTGAATGAGGCTAAAAAAAAGCGTTAAGCGCAACTTCAAAGAGCCAGACAGTGCAGACTAGAAAAATTTGATGAATAAAAAGCCCATTGTCGAGCAGTACAAAATGGCAAAATTGAAATCTGAAATTAACCGTTTTCTCATAACGTAGACGGCAGTTACCTACAGTTAGGAGCAAGACCAGGGTTCCAGAGGATAACTTCTCCCAATTATTGTTCTTGATTTCTGGCTTTTTGTGAGTATGGTAATGTTTTTCCGGAAGCTAAATTTATTTATGACTGAGAAAACTGAACTTACAAATTTTTCTGTCGCTCTATACAAATCCGTGACGTCCACACCATGAACGGAAGGTCGCCCATGTTTTGAAGAGAATGACTGTGTAGCATAGTCTCGGGGACTCGGCACGAAAGTTCGGTGTCGACGCACGCAGTCTTGCTTGCGAAATCGGCCGGTGATGGCGGCACCCGTATCTCGTTTTTTTTTTGCATTTTCTAGCTTGTAAAAGCTTCGTTTTCGGCGACAGCATTGGTTTATTTGTCGCTGGAATGCCGTAATCTATCGAGACAGATCACATTAAATTTGTTCGCTGTGCCCCGTTGCGGGCATAGGGTAGCCCTTGGGATTTCTATGCGTTCTGAGGCATATTTAAGACCCGTTTTCTCAGAAACTACACAACCTAGTTTTTTCGTGTTTCATTCATTTTATTACTTATTCTAACTTCTTTCAACTGAACAAGGCTGATTGTTTTGTAACGAACATTAGGTTTTGCAATGTTTTTCGAAAACATAAACATATTTTGGTGTTTTCGTAGGGCAAAACACTGTTAGAAAAAGGCGCAGATTTGCGCCATTATGTTCAGTTCAGCAGCTATGCATCTCTATGCGGATAAATCTACAGATAGAAATATAAGCACTCTGAGTTTTCTTGTTTCTTTAATAATGCGCCAAGTGCAACGAAAATCGACATTTTGGGGTATTTAAGGTCAAAGGCGAACAACATATATGCTTCAGTTCTTTGGCAGGAACAACGCACGATGAAACTTCCATTTAGCAGCCACTAGCAATGTAGCGAGTACCAGTGTTAATCTTGCACTCCTTTGCTTGTCCCCTTACTTCTGTAGGGCCCTTTATGGCGTTTTCTGCACCTCTCTGAAGTGCTTTCGACAACGGTCTACATCACGCAACTATATCGTAATGTAACGCCCCTGTAATAAACTAACTGCTTTGGAATGTTCCTGGAAACATCACAAAACGTTAACTTGGGCCGCGATGCCACACTGAATTTGAGCGCGGCGTCTAAGGTGGTAATTCGCTGATGTGCATTCGAAGGAGGACAATCTTTGGTGCGCACCCCTCGACTCGGCTGCGTTAGTTCACCTGGCTGGACATTTTTTGAGAAGCTCTAGTTGTGCTAACATCTGGAAAACTGGCTTTATGGCGTGATAACTTATTTGGCGAGTACTTAAGCGCAAAAGGCCCATTGGTCAGTTGAATTTGTGCGTACAGGAAATGTCGCTGTCTTTCAAAGATAACACGGGACAGACACTGCTAGCGGCAGCAGATATGTGCAAATACGTGTCTCGAACAGCCTTACGCTTGTGTTTTAACTCGCCAAACAAAAACAAAAGAAAAGGTTTGGAAAAACCGCACAGGAGTGGAGAGGTCGCGTGTCCCAGAAAAGCGCAAAGTAAAACGAGCGAATGTTCGACAAAACATTCAATGTATCTTCTTTTCATTCTTTGTCTGACAGAGGTTAGAGTATCAGCGGATCTTTGATCAATTCCCAGTTTTTGCTTTGCACAGCCTTTTTAAAGAACATATGCGAGTGCGCGTTCATAACTCCGCTTTAAACATCAGGCACTTAAAGGTCTACCAAAAGGTGAAAAAGCACGTGAGACACTGAAGAAGTTCATGGAGGTTTCGGGATACGATTTTTGTAGAAAACTGAAGATCGATTTCTTTCCCATTTAGTCTGCGAGTGTCCTCAACGAGCCTCGAAGAAATCAGAAGTGTGCGTTCATAACTCCGCTTCAAACATTAGGCACTTGTAGGTCTATCAAAAGGTGAAAAAGCACCGTGAGACACTGAAAATGTTCATGGTGGTTTCGGGATTCGGTTTGTGTAGAAACTGGAAATCGATTTCTTTCCAATTTAGTCTGCGTGCGTCCTCAACGAACAACTATAAAAAAATATAATTCCCCGATCAGGCGTCATGAGCAGTGTGTGTGTGTGTGTGTGTGTGTGTGTGTGTGTGTGTGTGTGTGTGTGTGTGTGTGTGTGTGTGTGTGTGTGTGTGTGTGTGTGTGTGTGTGTGTGTGTGTGTGTGTGTGTGTGTGTGTGTGTGTGTGTGTGTGTGTGTGTGTGTGTGTGTGTGCGCGCGCGCGTGCGTGGGTGCGTGCGTGCGTGCGTGTGAGAGCAGTCGCGACACACTATAAGATTTTGTTACAATGTCGCAGTATCCATTAAGCGCTGAAGCTGGCACGATGAGCATCTATGAAGGTACGATGTTCATTGGTAACCTAGTTAACGTCCGCACAAGAATGCAGTAAAAATTGCAGTACGAATGTCCTCCCTTCGTCCGTCGTCTGCCAGCGCTGCAATGTTCAGACTGTCAAACCAGCTTGCCCCGCAACACACCCTGCTCAAAAAATGCTTGCAGAAATGACGGCTCAAAAGCCGGACGCAATCGTAGTATATCAGGAGTCGAATTCCGCCCTGCACAAACTTTATTAGGATTTGTTATCGAAGGAAAGGGGAATTTTAATCCAGTACTTGGTAAGGTATAAAAATGTGAAAGGCAACATCAAAAATACCAGCTGGCACCCGACACCACTCCGTTTCAAATAGGATGTACATACTTGTAATCCGCCCATATATACTCATATATGCAAGCCAGCTTACAAAAATAAAAGTTCTGTGCTCAGGCGTTATGTCTTTATTATTGTTGTCGTCCTATCGGGCATGCAGTTGCGTTCTGGCGCCGACATGAAAATAATATCACAGTCACAACATTGTTTAAACTGTAACGTAGTTTAATTACAATTACGCGGTTGTTATATTCGATTTATTTATTGCAGTTTTTGCTCTTTGAAATGTTGAAACATCGAACCCACTACCTTCTTTAGCGCCCGAGGTCATGAGCGCAGCATAAAGTCGCCATCATCGCAACTAAAAAAAAAATTGTTTTATTAATTTAGATGCCTTCAGGCGACATGCACTCACAAAAGCTGCCCATATCATCATTGTTTTGCAACTTTATATATTGTACACTCTATCATAACTGTTACTCGCAGCCGTCGGTAATTTTCTTAGGGACCAGGTAAATAGAAATGAAAGCATTTAAAGACAAAATGATGATATGAAGGCCAATTTTAATAAAATTTGAATAATTGAAAAAACTGTATTCTGAATGAGGTCCTTGAAAAATTACAGCGCGGAAAACGGGGACTTCAAGGGTAGAAAACACAGGTCCTGTGTTTCCTACCCTTGAAGTCCCCTTTTTCCGCGCTGTAATTTTTCAAATATGTATCACCAACTCGCCCGCCTTGCTATCGTATTGAATGACGTCCCCAGTGAAGAGGAGTAAAAAAGCGGTTTGCTTCTTCGAAACCAACTTAATCGTCGACTGATAAATTTTGTTTAGGACTCGTCGGGAAATACTGCTACATAAATTTCCAATTTGGGGTAATTTCTGCTCACCTAAGGAGGAACGCGGTTGATGCTTTCCAACATGAAGCTTTTGACGCGACTGGATCCGACTGCTGGGAAATTTTATTATATAAAGTAAGTGTAATCTTGTAACTTTAAAATTTGTGCAAAGAAAAAGCAGTACTGAAACTTGATGACAAGTTTTCGTTATTCAGAGGAATACAAAGAACTTCATTGAGAAATGAAGCTGTAAGTTCTAATAGACTCAAACACCAACAGGGGCAACAACTGGTGACCTTTTACTTGCGAAATAGTTAATGAGAATCAACCACTATTTAACTAAAAATTGACGATGGAATACACGGCATAGCTTTGCTTACCATTTGGAGTAGCAAAGCACTAGCGGAACAATGGAAAAAAGCCGACAAATAGTTCTAGTTAGGGTAAAACTGAACTTACTTGTGCTCTTGCGTATATGAATGGGTATATTTAAACATTACACTAGTTGCAATCTAAATTGAAGCTGGTATTGAAATATACGAAGACTCGCGAATATAAAAGTAATAACAGTCTTTGGAAGACTGCATAGTACAGCACAGCATACCGCATTTGGGTGCCTGGAACTCTGCAGACTATAATTATAAGTGACAGTGGTGCTCCTGACATAATCACGTGGACCCAGTAGATGGACATGACATAAAACTAGTTTATTTTATAATACTACGCGCAAATTCACGGCGAAACTTATGACTTAAACTATCTGTTTAGCTGGAGTTCTAAGAAAAGTATAGTTGCGGTAGTGGAGAGATGTGAAGAGCCGCCACGTTTGCGGTTGACAATGCCCGGCTGTGGATGCGACTGTGTGGCGAGCTGGGGAGCTGAAAAGACTGCCGTTCCGTATCTTAATCAAATGTTCGATGTGTGACCAAATTTCGTGACCAAAGTTCGTTACCTGTGCATCAGCAGTTGAGGCGAAATTCAATTGATCAGAAACTGTCAGCAACTGCATTATTGCTCTTTCCTGTATGTTTGAAATGGATCCGTAGCTATTTGAGAAGACATGACGAGTTCAGACATGCCGTATTCGAAGACGCTACTTGTGGGGAACAGCATACATTTTTGCATAATAACAGCGAACGAAAGGATTAGTGTTGTCGTTTAAAAGAAACGAAGTAATTCAGTTAGTCGCGTATATGAGAAAAAAAGAACAGGGAAATGAAAGACCGAGACAGAAAAAAACTTGAAAGGAAAAACCTCGGGATAAATATACAGCCAAGGGGGAAGTCTACGCGCGTGCACACAGCGCTTAGCGAGGAAATTTATAAGTTTATTAATTAAGCAAGGTGACATGCCCAAGGAAAATTTTGTGGTCAGCATAATACTGTGTTTCCAGGTCGATAATTTATGGCTGCTGTTACATCTGGGATAAAGGAGGCATTGCATGACTTCTGACATGCGGCCGCTCATTCGTGTGTCTATGATTCAAGCGTGAAGATGGCCTCGTTAGCTGTTTCAAAAGCTCCTGGCGTGGCCACGGGTGATTAAGTGTGAGAAGCTAGGCGTGCAATGACCCGGAGCGAAGGAAGCGAGGACAGTACAAGTGTTGAGTTTCAATGGCTTGCCGCCAGAGTGGTTCCAGTATATACCGTGTGCAAGCAATAAAATAAACGGAGTGTTCCTGAACGGCGTGTTAATGGGAGAGGTGCCAAAAGGATGAAGCTCACTGCAGTCAAGGGTAGATGGCTGCTAGAGGAGTGACTTCTAGTTTTATGTCTGGCGATGCAGATGTAAGATTGGGTCGTATGTATCCTAGTGAGCGTTAACCGATAATGGAAATGATTCCTATCTGCGTCATTTATGCTAGCGATGGTTTCAGATGCCCGTCGAATAAAAAAGTACTCTGTGTCCAAGATAAGGCTTTCAATATATATATACAAAACAAATGATTCAGCAGCACACGGAGGCCATTTTTGTAGTAATGTCAGGTGACCAGGCGGGTGCCGAGTGAGGGGGTAACTGTTGCCTTCATTTGATTAATTAACTAAAGCTAAAGTATTAGACTTTTTATACTCTGTATTTAGCACGCAAATTTATAGTGGAAGCTTAGATGTGGTTGAGTTCTCAGACAATCCCGTTTGATAGAACTCTTGCAGCACGCCTGTATTTCGAGATATTCGTCTCCAGATTAACATCTCAAACAGCGTAATTAAGCATCCAAGGAGGAAATGACCAATGGAAAACTGCTCCCTGTGTGACGCAACGCTGAAGCTGCATCTGGCGTTTCGTCTGCCGACGGAGTGGAGCAACGCTTGAGACTGGTAACTTTTCTCGCTTTCGCTTGCGGGTTAATGAGATTGAAGAAAAGCAATACGCAGTAGTTAGTTGCTCACACCAGTTCACAGCTTCGCGCCACTCGTCACCACTTTGCACGCATAATTACGCGGACTGAGATGGAAACTTGAAGGTGGACTTCTAGTAACATGGTCGTGCTAAGAGAATTTCACCAAACTGAGCTGTCTATGAACACGGCAGCTTGTGAGTTTTCAGTATAAAACTGCACGTTAACAGCTGTCATTTAAAGCTTCGTCAATGACTTTTTGTCAATTAGGACGCTGACGACGAATGTAATCCCATCACTTCGCGCTCGCCTGGTCTCATTACCTATGTGCAAAAACGGCTTTCCTGCACTGTTTATAATTTCCTTCTAAAAAATTGTGAAAATTAAAGTTTGAACACCGCTGATAGCCATAAATGTTGCTGCAATATCCTCGCGAAATGGGAACGGAGTTCATAGGAGCAGGAATCAAGGACGGGACTCTATGCGGTGAACACTTCAACCCTATTAAGTTGTTCAAATGTTCTGTTATTTCCCGCATAGAGTGGTAGTGGTTGTGGTTCCTTTCCCCCCAAAACCAACCGCAACCACTACCACTCTATGCGGGAAATAACAGAACATTTGAACAACTTAATAGGGTTGAAGTCTTCACCGTCTGCAGTTTTCCCTCATTCGAATTCAAACCATTTATTATCAAAGTTGTCAACATAATGAACTAAAAGTTAAAGTGCCAAGTTTCGTTGTACAGATGGCAGGCTCTCCGTGTGTGATTCTTTCAAATTTTTGATGTTCTGTATGCAAATGCGCAAGAAACAGCGTTGAGCAGCTAGCGCCATCTGGAGAGTATCAGTTGAAGCGAAGAAACCGGCAATTTTAAACCGCGAGAATCGAATTCTTCCAGTCACTGCTTCCGAATTATTCCGAATTATTTCTAATCAGAATTAGTCCGAATTATTTCTAATCAGGTACAAACCAAGGGGCCCTCGAGCAAAAAATTACAAACCTCCACCTCCACTGAAAATCTGGGTGGAAGGGCTGCCTGTAAAGGAAGTTCAAACTATAAGAATCCTAGGACTCTTCCTTCAGTCGAACCGGAAGAACAAGAACAAGGCAACACTAGAAAAACTCCAGACAAACGTCAATATGACGGTAAGACTAATTTGACGAATTGCAAGCAAAAGGAAGGGAGTGAAGGAGACAGAACTTTGCAAAATAGTACAAGCATTTGTAATAAGCAAGCTTGTGTACGCACTCCATACTTAAAATTAGACAGTAGTGAAAAAGCCAAAGTAGAGTCTATGATTAGAACAGCACACAAGGTAGCATTAGGGCTACCGAACTGTACCTCCACCTAAAGTTTTCTGGGCTTGGGAGTACACAACACCTTAGACGAGCTTACAGAGGCACACTTAACAATGCAGAGAGGCCGGCTTTCCCGCACCAAAGCAGGAAGAACCATACTTGATCGTTTAGGACTAGGCATACAGTTGCCACCCCAAGATACCGAAACACAGATACCTAAACGCATCGCTAAGGTAATAAGAGTTAAGCCACTAGCTAAGAATATGCATCCTGCTTACCACGAGGGGAGAAGAAGGGCTAGGGCAAAAGCTCTACACAACATATACAACCAAGATGAACATGCAGTATATGTAGATGCCGCAGAATATCCCCAGAAACAAGCGTTCGCACTAACGGCGGTGGATACGCAAGGTAGACTGCTAGTCTCCGGCACTACCATAACGAAATCCTCGGAAACGGCAGAAGAGGCGACAATCGCCCTTGCTATCATTAACACAGAAGCTACTACCATACTCAGCGACTCTAAATTTGCCATGCGCAATTATGCGAGGGGCAGAATTTCTGAGGCAGCAATGAGCATATTGGGTCTAACCAAAGACTTAGACAGAATTATTGAATTGATATGGGTCCCGGCTCACTCGGGGAACCCTGGTAACGAAGCGGCACACATAACAGCTCGAGGATTCGTCAGCCGAACAGGGGACGCTGTCGTTGCTGAGAGTTTTTCGAAGGACGGCCTATCATCTTTTCACGATACTACTAATCATTTTAAACTTGAAAGGAGGATATTCCCTACTCCAGACAAAACCTTTAATAAGGAGCAGGAGGCCACTTGGAGGCGACTCCAGACGCGATCCTTCATGACGCCTTACCTGTTGTCAAAATTCTACCCCGGTGAATACGACCCTGCACGTACATTATGTGGTGATTTAGCCACTGATGATCACCTATTGTGGAATTGTAAAGAGGAGCCGCCCCCGAAATCTCTAATACAGGTTCCTACTCTCGAGCAGTGGGAGGCCGTGTTGGTCAGCTCAGACTTTGGAGTTCAAACCCGGGTCATTGAATGGGCTACCCAGGTCGCTGTCAGCCGTGGACTGATAGCCACCTAGCACGGATCGTCTGCATTCTGCCTTTTCTGACGAATTAAATGTTTTCCAATCCAGTCACTGCTTTACATCCGGAGGCTGCTGCAAGCATTGCTTCATGCGTTTGATCATCCTGAACGACAATGACTCCGCTGAACTGTCCGCAACGGCATGCAGGCATGAAATTTTACAAGGTATACCCTGCTTGCTCAAAAGCACAGATTGATTGAAGAGTTGTGTAGCATTGCAGACCACGTACGAGCGCACACTAACGCACACTAACGCACACGAACGCAGACAACACAAGCGCTCTTTTCTTCTTATTTTTTTTCTTGTTGTCTGCTTGTGTTTCTTGAGCACTAGTGTTGTCTGCGTCTTTTCCTGCCTTCGTTCGTGTGCGCTGGTACGTAGTCTGCGGCACTGTTCACGTTAAAAAAAAATATTTTATTTTCTCCATTCTGCATGCTTTGAATTATTTGAGAGTTTAAGCGATTTTAGTGTTGGCACAAAGATTGGCATAAAAATATTGCTTTCATGGCGATCAAGGCAACTGGGCCATTCACGAAAGCCACCTTTAGTGGAACAGAGACTAGATTGGGCAGGAAAAATAAAGAAAAAATAATGTGCTCGGCCCGCACTGCCAGAACTCACAACGGGCTCGTTATTGGAACAGTTGGGTTAAAGAAAAAACAATTGCCCTGCCCGCACCGTCTTGCGACACAACGGGCTAGTGGAACATATATTAGTATGGGCAGAGAAAAAAGAAAGAAAATTAATGTTGATAAGGGGCTAGTGGAAGTCAGTTGCTGACCCGAAAAACACGGGCTCGATCCTAGCTGTGGCGATCACATTTCGATGCGGTGAAATGCTCGAGGCTGTGTACTGTGCTATGTCAGTGGACTTTAAAGAACTCCAGGTGGTCGAAATTACCTGAAGCCCTCCACTACTGCGCCTCTCATAGCTTCAGTCGCTTTGGGTCCTTACATCCCATAAACCAAACCAAATCACCACTGCAAAAAAAAAAAAAGCCGTGGGAATGATCTTGATGTTGTGCTTCTTCCCGATCTTTTTGAGATTGTGGGTCAGCCCATGAACGTAGGGAATAACGGAAAACTTCTTTCTTTGAGTCGATGCTTCAGGGGCACTTTCCTTTTCCCTGCCAAGCTTCTTCGGCAGCACGAGGTCTTCTGCTATGTTGCAGAGCAACGCCAAAGGATATCCGGCTTCCTGAAGGCTAGCAACTTGCCTCTGAAGGCCCTGGCTCATCTGGTGTGGACACGACTTCTTTAGAGCAGATTGCAATGCTGCCCTCACAATTCCTCTTTTGACCGTCTTAGAGTGGTTCGAGCTGAAAGGAAGAAACTGCTTCTTTGCTCGAGGCTGGTATGTCCAACATAGGTGCCCCGGCGAGAACTCAAGGCGTATGTCTAAGAAGCGTAGGACGCCGTGCTCAGGAAGCTCCCATGTGAACTTGAGCCCTGGACAGCTATTCTGAAAGGTGGTCAGTGTGTTGTCTTTTAGGGTGTCCGTGTCCTCTTTTTTCTGCTCGCATAACACCAAGTAGTCGTCGACGTACCGGACGATCCTCACGATGCGTCTGTCCTTGGTTGCTTCCTGAATTCTTTTGTCGCAGGCCGCGAGGTATAGATCACTCAGGGCTGGAGCGACTCTGGACCCGATGCAAACAAACAAGCCCTGCTGACCTTCACCACGTGCAGGTAGTGAAAAAGAGCAAAGACAAGCTGACAAGAGAAATCCTGGAAGCCTGGGCCATCCGTGAATCCGGAGAGCAATGCGTCAGCACGCCATCGGTTGGCCTATCGAAAAAAGAAGTGAGATATCTGTGCCGGGATGCAAGCAGGAATTGATAAGATATCATTCGAAGCACTGGCTGGTCTCTAAGTATAAATATGCGGCCTTTCCAATAAACGTTCAGTTGTCAGTGCAGCATCGTCCTCGTCTGTGTGTCTCTTCGATGTCTTCGTTTACTTTCCGCTGCCATTTATTCGTTCAACCTTCTGTGTACTTCGAAATTAAGTGTGTATGGTTTATTGGCGCAGTATTCATGATGACAGTCATTATTCGCGGTAATTAAAAAGCAGTCAAATGAGGAGTAACGTGGTTGTCTTTTACGCCGACAGCTAAGCGTCATGATTTCTTTTTTAGTTTCTCGACACCAGTCGGGTGCGCGTAGGGAGTGAAAGTCGGGGGGTTCAGTTGCGGGCGTCAGCCTTCTCTAAAACTAAATTGTAAGTAGTTGAATTTGGCGTTCGAAGAGATTATTGGCAGCGGAGACGCCGTAGTGGATGGCTCCAGATTAATTTAGAGTACCTTGGGTCCTTTAACATGCACTGGCATCGCACAGCGCACGGACACGTTCTGAATTTCGTATTCACCGAAACACGGCCGCCGCAGCCGGGAAAGAACCCGTGACCTTTAAATCTTCCCTAAAACGGCACACACGCTTGGAGACTGTGGCGCGGACTGCCGTTTCCACAAAGCAGTTTTAATTATTAAGATTCCAAAACAATGATTTTAATTATGCGGAGTGCAGGTACACCGCACAGAAAGAGTGAGGTCCCATGAACTTTAAAGTTCACCTTTAAATATTTTTGAAAACGTAATAAAGATAAGTTGCAAGCTTGCATGCGGCCTTGACGTATTTAGCTGGAGCCCCAAACAAGAGAAAAAAAACGGCTATTTTTAGGCACTGCACTTGTCTTCGGGTATTACCGATCTCTGCAATAGGCCATAAAGAAGGCAACAAAGATTTCGGCCAGCCTCGCGACTCCTTGCGACATGCCAACCTCATCTGAGCGCGTTACCATAACACTCATCAGCTCTCATTCTGAGCCTTTGAGTCACTGAAGGCGTATCTCGCTATTACAAAAACTTTTCTAAATGTTTCATCGTTCGCGGTTAATCGGGAACCTTTCAATGGGGCAAGGTGGATGAGTTATCGCGGCCATGCTCGGGAGACAGGTCGTTGCACACACGTACGTGGCTGCGTCAATAAATGAATCTTCCGGGCAGTCCAGTTTCTGTTGACGCAGACCACGTGGGCAACGAAGCCACGCCGCAGTTTCTCGGAGCGGAATTGATCGATAGGCTCGCTGTTGCGTGCTTACACCGGGAGGTTTAAGCCGAGCGTTTACACACCGGCGAAGCTTTCTGCGATCTCTTCGGCACGTGCGTTTGTACAGCCGACGGGAGAACCTCCAAACGCACAAGCAATGACGGGGGCTCGATGAATGATCTGTTGACCAAGCTGCGCATTGGAGGAAAACTGCAGTGATCACCTGATTTTTCGTCCGACCTTGTCGTCTTACTCCCGCAAGTGCATTTCGACCTTACTCAAATTCATGGCTTTTACATTTCCTTTTTCTTTAACCTTTTTTCTCCAAATTTGCGCCTTCTTCACAAAATTATCCAATTATTCCACTCCTTACCCATGTGTGTATTTGTATCAACAATGTACCCTGTCCAATCCCCCACCGTGGGTACGTGCCATTCAACCAGAGGCCATTATTGTCGTCGTCGTCGTCGTCATCATCATCATCATCATCATCATCATCATCCTCTGTAGGTTCAGGCTTTTGAAGCGGGCAGGAAGAGACTGGACCATGTAGCTCGTGACGTGGCTTCACCTCGGTTAAAAGCGACACAGAGCATGTTAGCTGCCATGTCAATCAGCATATATTGGTGCCATTTTCACTGCTGTTAAAATAATAAAAATAGAAGTCATTGTTGAACAGTGCAGCTGTTTGGCTGGTTCCACAGTTAAAACTGGGTGTATGTACGTACGGTGTTTTTTTTATATGTGCTGTCATTCGTCCCAGTTCTCACCATAATCCCATACACACTTTCAAGCATCCCGTTAGACGTATCCCTGGTTGAACCTAGCCGAAGTAAAAAAAAATACATTGAAAGACACAGGTGGTATTCTCGCCAGCGACATGACATCAGCAACTGCTGAGAGCCCCACAGTGACGATGACGTGGACAGGAGCAGAGCGAGCCAAAAGCGTCGCTGCTTCCTTGGCTCCAAGGCCTTTAGAAGCATGCCTCGTCCTTTTTGTATGTGATAATAATGCAGCCTTCTTGAATATTATGTAACCAGTTAGTTTCGAGTTGTACGCCAACTAGCTACCTGTCTCATTTAAACTCCTGTTGCCCTGCCCATCGCCGCCGCAGGTGAGCCCTGTGTGTGACCCTAGAAAACTATAGTACAGCAGCCGATTCCTTAAGGTAATGGAGGAAGGGCTACCAGTTTGGTTGCGCACGTCACAAGAAGACACTCGTTGGGCAGTAACGCGCAAACGTCCCTCACTCAGAACTGCAGGCTTTTACATATACTGCCTGCAAATGGTCACTGTTGGCATCTTTTAATCCATTCATTAAGGGGAATATTTTATTAATCTGGAGACTTTTCTGATATTGTCTTCGAGCGTAGAAAAATTGCGCGTCGTATGGTGCAACATATTGACAAATTAGCAGCCTTTATGAAATTGTGGACATTATGGTCCGCGAGTTCAATGACTTTCGCTTGTACATCAGCTGATTCACAGAAGACTGCTTCCCTGGGCACCGTCCTAGAGATTGGGCCAAGTTGTTAAATATCAGGCTATATTCGGTACTTAAAAAATTACATATAATTTTCCTTTCGGGCATACAGCAAGATTTTCTTCTTTCCGTCATCAAAGCGAGAATTAAGGGAGCTTGGGAAGGGGGAGTTCCCGGGTTCGAACCCAACCGCGGCGGCTGCGTTTTTATGGAGGCAAAACGCTAAGGCGCCCGTGTGCTGTGCGATGTCAGTGCACGTTTAAGATCCCCAGGTGGTCTACATTATTCCGGAGCCCTCCACTACGGCACCTCTTTCTTCCTTTCTTCTTTCACTCCCTCCTTTATCCCTTCCCTTACGGCGCGGTTCAGGTTTCCAACGATATACGAGACAGATACTGCGCCATTTCCTTTCCCCCCAAAATAATAATAATAATAATAATAATAATAATAATAATAATAATAATAATATAATAATAATAATAATAATAATAATAATAATAATAATAATAATTATTATTATTATTATTATTATTATTATTATTATTGGGAAGGGGTGGATAGTGCAAGGCAGTTTATCGCAAAGCAGCTGCTCACCACCAAACAACACGAAGATTTTCAAGGGGACCGGTTATAACTACCCCTTTACTAACACTTACCCCGGCAAATAGGAATTTCTGGGCTCTGTCGATCCATCACCACCTGCTCACAGGTACAGGGGTCTCGTGAATGAAAGAACCGAACGCAATCAGGTAACAGCTTGCGTTCACTGAACGCATTTATTTGAAGTCTTCATACGTGCGGCCTTGAGGAACAGGTGCAGGTAAGTAGATACCTGGGTGCTTCGTGCGAAGTTCGTTTAATCTCATTTCTTCCATCGCAGTGTCACAAATGGCGGACGCAAGCAGAGTTGCGCCTTAATGCGGTTTGATCACAGTCACGTTTGTGCGGTTTCATGCACCTTATTGGCCAAAACAATGTTTAGAGGCAGTTTCTACTTTTAGCGCCCGAAATCAATGGTCCAGGCAGCTAGCTGTATGTACGTACTATACAGATAAACTTGATTGCGCCGCCTTCTTCGCAGCAAATCCATGAAAAAAAAGACATTGTGCAAGTTACAAATAAACTGCCAAATGCTTACTTATGCATACCGTAAAATATGTATGCACGAACGCAGTAGGGACTCCCCAGAGGTCTATCTCGTTGATTTCCTCAAGCCGAGGATAACTCCATACTGATATCGTCCGTAGTACTGAGATGTCAGCAAAACACAGAGAGATCAGCTGTATCTGTTGTCTTAGGTCAGTTTCGTCATTTTATTGACAAGACGCTCACGCACGTTGAAGTCAGCTACGAAGACGAGCCACAAATCATGAGAGTCAGTAAGCACAGGGTAAGTAAATGCACCATCCCCTTATGACAATGCGCCTTGCGCGACAGTTTCGTTGATACATAGACACGAGAGGTGCGTTAACGTTTTAATGCAGGCTTAACATAAGCCGGATGTGCAGGTACTTGCGCCGTTAACGTTTTAATGCGGGCCTAACATAAGCCGGATGTGCAGGTGCTTGCGCTAGGGGATTTCTTGGGCTCAGAAGAGGACGTTCGGGGCAATAAACGAGGTGTGTGCTTTTCCTACTAGGATATCTAAGTCAACACAAAGGGACAGGTATAGGCTTGGTCAAATCTCTCGATGTTACAGGGCCGGCTTTTGAGGCGTGTAGTGGTGAGTTTACGACGCCAAAAAAGTTCAAAATCTCAAGGGGGGGAGTGAGGTGAAGCCTCATCTCCACACCTGCGGACCTTGTTACATCTTCATAGGCGCCGAAAGAGCCCGATTACACTGCTCAAAAGCAGACCGTGAGGTCTGGGAAGTGTTGATCAACCCTGCGCTGGTGGAAGCTTCAAGTGCTGCCGTGGCGTACCCGCCGTCACCAGGGCAAAACGAATAATGATAGCCAACGCGCACTACACATCGGTTTCAGCGCCCCCCCCCCCCCCCCCCCTGAACAGTTCACTGCATCAGCATCGCGAGATCACGGCGTTGTTGTGTGCACGCATTCAGGACACCGCGCGCACCGCGGACGGTTCCAGGAGCCGCACTGAGTAGGACACCTTCTTGGACGTGAACGTGCTGAAGCTGTTGTCGAAGTTGAGCACGTCTGCAGGACAGAAATAAAGAAAAAAGCAGCGAGCAAATGCTATAACGTTGCAGCTCGCTGTACAAACATGCCATGCACAAATGTAAAAACACTGTAATGAGAGATAAATGCGTGTTGGTAATGCGATCGACTTGGTTGAGCAAGAAGCAGGTGAAACATAACATTGGAAGCACTAACAACAAAGTTACTTTGTCCGAATTAAATAAGAGGCAATACAACTATATTTAATTAATTGAACTCATGCCCCAACGCTGAATGGCCTGTACACGGGAGGGTAAGGTTGTGCCAAGCGGATATTGATTCCATGTATTACCTGGGCCTGCCATCACCGTTTTGAAAACGGGCTGGTTTTTCAAACACGCCTGTAACCAGGTGGCTTCAGTAAACCTTTCCACAAATGTAGCCTCCTCAGACACGGCAATGAACTATTTGCCCTATATACTGTTCAACGTGATCGCAGGTGCGGCAGCCATAGGAGGAGGTTTAGGGCCATAAAAAGCCCTTTCTCAGATACTTGTGCTGCTTGTACAGAGAACCAGTACTGCCATCTAGCGGGTATGGTCCAAGCCTATCGTTTCCTTCCTCTTCAGGAGATCTCAAAAAGGTGTGAGTAAAAAAAATTCAAAATGATTGACATGCAATTCAGCACCTTTAAACCCTTGCTAGAATTCGCACCAGTAGAACCAAGACACTTAAGTGCACATTTCAGAGAAGAAAGGGCCGTAATACTCTTCTGCGCTTCGGAAATTTTGTAATTTTCTCTACAGCGGACACCCCAGCACAACGCCATAAGTTCGAAGACGAAAATATATTTAATCATGTCTTGGAATTGTAATTATCATAAGGTGAGCATTTGAAAAAAAAACAATAGGCGGCACAATTTACACTTCGGGTGTAGAGTATTGCGCAGGTAGAACCGTGAGTAAATGGCGCGACGTTGTGTGGTCTAACTGCGCTAGTACGCGCTATTACAGAAGTCTACGACGGTTTCTTATTATTTGTGAGCATACAGTTAAAAAAACTGCTGCGACCACTGAAGCCCTCTTTGTTCTATGGGGGCTGATTCCGTCTGAAGGCGAATGGCCCTTTAAGCTATAGCAGAACAGCCTTTCACCTGCTATGTGAAAGGTCTTGCAAAAATAAAATAGTTCGAAGAAATGAACGAACCCGTTCGCCTTCCTACAGTCCGTCATACGATAAGATGACGTGATTAATCTTCTGTCATGAACTATCAGACTTGAGAAGGAATAACTCAATGTGTATTTTTATTGATTGCTACCAGTTGGCCGTTCAGATTATGCGGTAGCACACACCTTGTGCAATGAGTAAATGTTAAGCAGATGATTTGCATGTTGGCATGTTCGATTTCATGGCTTATAAGCAGCTAGGGCTATCATGTCATAACCATGACACGATTGTCCCCTGTGCGATTTTTCCCTACGGCTGCCGTTGCAAAGATATAAAGTACACGTACACATTCCTGGTTTGGGGCACGTCAGAGTGCCGGTCTCGGGCATCTTGATGCCGGCCTTTATGCGTGAAGGCTTGAGGACCACCTCTGCACTGCTGGAGACGGCGACATCTTCCTGGTAGGAGATCCCGAAAAGCACATCATCGGAGGCGATCTCCCAGGCAAGCAGCGTGCCCGACTGATCCACGCGCACGGGCACGTCCAGCGTCGCCTGGCGGCTCACCACGGTGCTGGAGCGCGCCACCTCGGCTGGGATCTGGTCCGAGCACTGCTGGTCCACCGGAGGACATGCCGTCCCGTTCGTGGTGCGGTAGTAGCGGGTGGGGACCTCGCCACCATCAATGACCTGGGGACAGGGAGAGACGGCAGCGCAGGGACCTTGAATTGTGAAAACTGAGGTCGTAGCCATGTTCTCAGACATCAGTCGTTTGGCTGCTTAGGTCCCTGGCGTATGGCGATTTGGTTTCCAAGGAGGCTTCGGTTAGGGAATGCTTGCAGTGTCCACGACTAACTACTACCACAGATGTAAACGAAGTTATCAGAGCGTCCATCGGCACTAACTTACACTGGATCGACATTGTACCGCTGTTAAGGCATTCCAGTTTCCTCCAGCCAATTCATATGAACCCCGATTCACCCGCTAACTCAGATGTCGCCGATGCACCGATACTGCTGATGTTATAAATCTTGCCATACCACATATTTTGGACAAGCGCATATTTTCGTCAGGAAGTTGTTTATGAGCGCATCTTTTTCGCATATCGTAAGATTGCGCCATAACAATCAATACATCCGCAGATCCCTCCTTGGGACACTTGTAGTTTTGTGCTGTCTATTGTCAAAAATGCACCCTATTCGTTTTCTGTGGCGGCCTTACTCGGTGCGAACGCAGGATAAACTTTGAAAGCAACATTTTGCTACGCATTGAAATGTTAGACAATTCCCATCAATATGTTCATAACAGTGTCTTAGAATATTCCAAACTTAAATTAAAAGTGATGTAAAAAAAAGCTGGACTCGAGAGTGGGCTCCAAGTGAATGAATTCCTCACCGAGTTGTAGCAGAAGCTTCTTAAACTTTGGTTTCTTAAAGGTCTCCTCTCTTCAAGCTGCCAGTATTGCTAATATGTGACAATACTAAATGAAGAAATGTGCAAATGTATTGAAAGAAGACTATCTTTTTACAATGAGGGCACAAAAGTTCAGGCTATCTCCTTCCGTGTTCGAGGCGCTAACTACTGTTATGTTTGACCTGGTTATTACGCACAACGGAGTCGAAAAGCTTCTTCAGGTTATTAAAGCTGGCTCTGCAGGCGGGCCTGGCGGTCTTTTCTTTATGACCTGCGGGCCTGTTCCAATGCATTTGCGTATTATTTCGTTAGTTTGTTTAATAAATCGCTTGAAACTAGCCTTCTGCCTGAGGAGTGGAAATTAGCCAACGTAGACCTGATTAACAAAGGCGGTTCAGGGAAGTGTTGTTCCTATCTCTCTTACTTTCTTACACAAGTATGATTAAACACCTGGAATCGGAAAAATTCTTCACCGATTCCAGCACTGTTTCAGGGCCGGCCGTTCATGTACACAATACAATTAGCTGAATTCAGTCATGACCTTTTCTCTGCCTTTGACAACCGGGATCAGATTAACTGCGTATTCTTAGACTTCAAAAAGGCATTCGACACTGTTCCCCAATGTCCTGTTACTTCATAAACTATCGGTTCTTGGTATCAGAGTTTCAATGGATTAAAAATTGCCTTGAAGGGCTCAAGCAACGAGTCTTGGTCAACGGCCACTTTTCAGAAATTGCAACGGTCACATCTGGTGTTGTGCAGAGATCTGTGTTGAGCCTTTGCTGTTTCTAAATTTATGTCCGACATAGTGCAAAATGTTACTTGCCAGGCGCGGTTGTATGCGATGACTGCGTTTTGTATCCTCCTATTAAATCCCCTTGTGATATAGAAAATCTGCAGTAGAATTTGGATCACATTCAAAGGTGGTGAGAAAACTGGGACATGGATTTTAATGCTGAAGAATAATACTGTGTTTCTTCCTTTTTTGTTTCATGGATTGTATATTGCACAAATTATTAGCCCATGCTATATGGTCGACTTGTGTATATGTATGTATCCCCCGCGCAATTATGCCTTCACAGTGCTGCAGCAAATGTAAATAAAAAGATTAAATTCAAAAGAGAACATTCGAAATAGGTCTGTCTGGTTGGGAAAAGGCTGGGAATGAAAGAACAGAGTAGGTTCAGAAACACCGTGTGTTTTTTCAGTCTTTTGCAGTTTTTTGGTGGCGTTCTTTCCTAACTTAAATCAAATCAGTACGACAAGGAGCGTGAACAACGCCTAATACAGTGCTAAGCCAGCAGTACACGTTCGCGGAACCTCATAATGCACGGCGGTAGACTGAGTAAGTAAGAAACCTTTAAATTAGTGGCTTGCCAGTCTCCTGTCTTGCACGGTCCACACAAATTTTGTGAGCTTGCTGCGCTCTACCCCATTTCTAACAGTTTCGCCTAACGCCCTGCCTTTGTATTCGCGGCAGGTGGGGCTCAGCGACATTAACGTACACTTGTTATCCCATTTGGACGACAGAAAACACAAGAACCGAGGAGACAAGCAAGACATTGAGGGAGAGAGAGCAGCGTGTATTTGAGAACAAATTAGAGTTCCGGTCGTGACACCTAGCGGAAGCCAAGAGAGACTTGTGCAGGCCACGCAAAGCGAAGAGCATATATCCGTTGGCCTGTTAGAGTAATGCACTGTATACCAAGGGAAGGAAGCCACATCCGGGAGTGGTGGAGAGACAGGTGCAGACACGAGATTTGGGCTGCAGTAAAGTGGCAGCTGCTGGCGCGGAAGAGGCTTAGTTAGACGTCATTGGTAGAAGCCTTTTACTGGAATGAACGTGTCTAGCTGATGATGATGATGATTAAGAGCAAGAAAGAAGGGGACCCCAGTGCGCAATGTGACCGCTTAGAGGAATCTCTACTAGGTGGCATATAGTCTCAACTCTACCGTCCTTAATGGCACGCGGTCGCTTCTGGACTCATCCCAACCATAGCTAGCTGAAGAAACTACGTCTCGGGGCACACTGTGAAGGAAACACGCTTACCACTGATGGACACCGGGGGTTCCCGTCGGGATCGGTCTGCGTCCCTCCCCAGAACTGCGGGAGCTGGTCAGCGTCGATCTCCTGGAGGAGCGCCTTCTTCCAAGCCTGCTCGTCTGCACGGGCCCAAGAGAAGACCAAAGCGAATGCGTCATTTCTTCTGACCCGCGACGAACGCGGCTCGGTTAGAGACCTGTTATAATAGTCTGCTCACGTCGTACTGTACCGCAGCGAGACTACATGTTCGCTCCGAGTCGAGTTGCTTCCTACGCGGGCAAGCTAAGAACGGGTGCACATGAAAAAAATCGTGACAGACCGGAGAGAACAAGACTTCAGTAGCCGTGAAACCAACAACAGATTATAGAGATGCTCACTCGCTAAGCTGATTATATCCAACTGGTCGACGTGATCCACCGATGCCCCTGCTTTTATGTCGTCACAGTAAAAACTTTGTAGATGCAGTGCTAGACTTTTTTGTGAAGCACTCAAACATGAAGTTAGCGCTAAACCGACTGCCTCGGGCAGAAAGACATAGGAGTGTTGAGATTCGTGACTGTGAGCAGTCATGTTAATGTACACCTACCGGTTCTTGTAACTCCATGAAGATTTGCGAAAAAAAAACCACGACACATAAAAAGGCAGGACGACGGGAAGAGCGCGTGATGCTAATGTTAACCAGAAGTCATGATTGTTGTGCGTTTCTTCAGCTCGACGGATATCCGTAAACCTATAGAAACCATTTCAGTTTGTTAGTTAAATAAAATAAGTTACCTTTTCTGCTTGCGCTTTCAACATAAATGCCGCAATCGCAGTTTTGATGCAGCTAGTAGGGGAGCTAATTCAAATGGCGAATTTTTGTAGAAGCCGGCGAGTCGTAACTAATCTCTTGACAATCTTTGTCCTTTCCCACTCCGATATCAAAATTTTATGCATGAAGGATTTTGGAAGCATAGCCCAAATTATGCTTCTAAAAGAAAAGAAATGAGCACAATTTTGAGACATGCAAATCATCATCAGCTCGTCGCTTTCTTATGTATTTGGTCATAGTGCCGATTGTCTGTCGATGGAAGATCCACTATGCGCTTCGTATGATGAGATACAGCTGCGCTGATGAGTGCGCACGTCGGCTTACAGAAACAAACAGTCGCTTGCGGGTAGCGAACGTAGAGGCGAATTAAGGTAGATCAACAACGATCGGAAGTTGAGACTAAAACATGGTCGAGAGTCACCTGCTAGTGACATCACCATGAAGGCTGCACGATTTTGCGTAGCTACGAAATGTGCGGCAAAATTACTGCTTAGGCAGACTTCTATATCCCCCCGCACATATTTCTCTCACCAAACCCCAAGAGGTTGCGTGGAGGCCACTCCAAACGAACACCTTCCCCAACCCCGCGATATATGCCCGCATATACCCTGGGGTCTACTCTCCCTCCTGTCAACTATGTGGCCAACATGCCACTCTGTCCCACATACTCTGGGCTTGCCCTCAGGACTCCCCTCCGCGAGGTTTGCAGCTATCGAATCAAGACCAGTGGGAGGCCGCATTGATCACTTCCGACTCGGACACACAGATCCGGGTTGTGACAAGGGCCCTAGAAGTCGCCGAACGCCACGAGCTCATGGCCACTTGATGGGGCTATAACCCCACACCATCTGCTACTTTTGTCGACGGAAATAAAGTTTATTCTCCTCGTCCTCCTGTGCGACAAAAAAAGTTGGAAGTAACATTATGAAATCAGTTAATAAAACTTATTGTATTCTGCTAATTAGAAACCTGTTGTTTACTACGCATTTCAATCAAAATAAACTAGAATTTTAAAAATATTTGGCCATTTTACTATTCGTGACCTCTGTCTAAAGGACTGCATTTAATTGCATCACGTTGGTAAGTGGGCTTGGACTGACACCTTTATTCTCTTCGGTTGTGCGTCGCCTCGTTTATGTCTTACATTCTGAGGCCAGGTTCTATTTGATCTCCCAATCTGGCTCTTTTGAATTACTAACCTCTCACTAAGACTGCTGCGCCGCGTTTCTCATTGCGTCTCAGTGAAATAGTTGCAACGCCCTTATACTAAAATTACTTGACGCTCTTTAAGATCATTGACCCCACGGACGGGAAGAAATGGTGTTCCGTGGCCGGATGCTCAAGTACTGCTGGTGATGTGGCGTCACAGTCATTGTATCCCACTGTTTCCCCGTGGGTTATATCTGACATACTCTAGATGTCACTCGTCTCTTGCTCTGCTTCTTAGTGCTTTTTCAACACGATTGTGTAGAAATTATTTTGTTTTCAAAGTTGCTGTTGCACTAGCCATTCTGTGTCCTTCAGAGCATGCCGCATGAAAGGATGTGCAACATGAAGCATTGTGGGCTCCGGATAATTTCGACCACGTGAGGTTCCTTAACCCGCTCTGACGTCGCACAGTGCACGGGGCTCTAGCATTTCGCCTCCATGTAAAATCGACTGCCGTGGCTGGATTCGTATCCGCGGCACTAGCACTCTAGCAAGCTTTCTTTTTTTTTAAGTATAGATCGCCAAGCTAACGGCATTAAACATTTTCCATTTCGGGCGACAGTTTCATTTGTAAACAAATATTGCGAGGAAATGTGGTACTCAGCCCGGCAAGCGTTCACTAGGGGGTCAGCATTTTCTTTTTGGAAACCGTTTTTGGTAGCTTTAACTAGACTCCTTCATTTTTGTAACATGCACTGTTTGCTGGCCAGCTCGCTCTGTGAAATACTGATCAATGCGGTTGCAGACGACTCACTCAGTGTGGAGGTTATTTACACGTGCCTTTTATGAAATACTGTCTCTGTTGTTGCGACCTCGCAGTTCACTGTACAAAACTTCGGAAACTGGGAGCATATCATACGCCCATACCTTCCGAGTTGCTGTCTAACCTTTTATCTTCCATTATACTCCCGGAAGCGACACTGACAAAGAATTTCCGCCGCATAACCACGTGTCATTCTCCACGAGCCACTATAACTGGTACGTAAGAGCTTCTGCGCAGGCTCGGCTACGGTAACCTGTACGATAAATGAAAGGAACAATTTCATTCCTTCATGGTGTATGCGTACACCTTACTAGTAGGACACCTTGCTGTGCGGCACACCGTAATATTTCGATCATGCGCGTTCTCACTGCAGGCAAGCCCAGTGGCTTCTGCGCCGAGGTGGTGACAATTTAAACAGGAGGAAAGCGCCGTTTTGGGGAAACTTCTGTGGGCAGTTCTCTCGGTGCTCTTTCCGCGCTCACGTTTCAAATCAGAGACCAGCAAGGCAAGAAGCCTTCGAAAAATGAAAAAGACACGCTCTTTTTAACTCGCGTCAATCGCAATAGAGCGCCAAGACTGCACCATTCAAAACGATTTGTAACATTAGCCCCAGGACTAATGATTAAAGTGGTTCGGCCTTCTGGTACAGCCTTTGCGAGCCTAACCAGCATGTGCCGCGGAAACTCAGTGCTGCTGGAAGACAACACTGTGTTTATACAAAAGATGATGCTCGGACTTGTCAGCGAGAAAGAATGCGATGAGCAAGGAATAAATTAGCACATCGAATGCCTGTAGGCGCTGTTATCTGTAGTATTTTTTTTTGGTCTAATGTGCGATACTGTTTTCTCGTGTGGGGAAACAGTACATGCACTAATGCTGCAAAAATTAGTCGTGTTCAAAGTAAGGTTGTAAGAATGATCTCAAATTCAACCTCACAATGTTCAACGGGTACACTGCTTAAACAACTGTACTTAGTAGATACGGAACACTATTACGATTTCTCTGTGTAAAGCCCCAATGAAAGATAAAAAGCGAAATAACTTCGCATCACAGTTGGCTAACATAGGTAAAAACTATCAACCATATCATAAACGGCAGAGGAAACACTGGGAGGATCGATCCTTCGTCAGGAACAAATTACGGAATGGAAGTGCTGTCGAACATAATTTCAAGTCTGTTAAATAACCTACCTACTAATGATACCATCCATGAGTAAATTAGAAACGTTAACGTGTTGTACACTTGATTTATGTAATCGCATATGTATTCTGATGCATGTAGATTTGGTTGTAATATGCTCTATGTGTAAGTATTTTCTACTTTAAAAAAAATTGTAACATCTCAGTGAACGACGCAGCTAGCTTTTTGCCCTGGAAAATTTGTATATTATTGCTATGTTTATAGAATCATGTCATGTCTCTCAATATCAATCGATTATTTTTTTTTCAGGCAGTTATGCTCACAAATTGTGTTGTTTCTTCATGTTTCACGTACCGCTTGCACTGTGTCTGCCATTGCCCTCATGTATTAGGGGGTGCGAGCGTGTCAAGCTGCCCACAAGGGAGGTTTTCTTCTCTCGCCTCCTCATGTGCTCCAGTACGTGGAATAAATGAAATGAAATGTCACACGTAGTCACGTTTCCGTCTGCGAAACAGGCTGCCCATTCATTTGCGATTAGCCGCCGCGGTGGCTGAGTGGTTACGGCGCTCGGCTGCTGGCCCGAAAAACGTGGGTTCGATCCCGGCCGCGCCGGTCGAATTTCGATGGAGGCGAAATTCTAGAGGCCCGTGTACTGTGCGATGTCAGTGCACGTTAAAGAACCCCAGGTGGTCGAAATTTCCGGAGCCCTTCACTACGGCGTCTCTCATAGCCTGAGTCGCTTTCGGACGTTAAACCTCCATTAAACCAAACCAAAAATCATTTGTGATTAAACGCCATGCTAACCTTTGCCGAAGAGGGCGAGCTTGCGTGCGGTCAGTTCACTCAGGAAGGGCCGGACAATCTTCCAGAAGATGGGGAAGTACCTGGGAGCTGAAGACGACGCACAACGACACATGTATACAACGAACAGGTCACGTCATGTCACACACGCGGAAAAAAGAAACTATGCAGTTATATAGAAACAGCGTTACGAGATCAAGGTGTTTTTCTCGTAGAATTGCCCGCTGGAAATCCTCGGTGTATTACTCGCATATTGACACACAAAAAGGCCTGAAAATAGGATGATCAAACTGAATCGCAGAAGATGATCGAAAATTACGAAACGACGACCAAACCTGGAGTAGGCGCAGTCATCAAGTGAGAACTGTAGTCGCTGGGAGGCCCCGAGGAACACAGAAATGAATATCATTTAAGCTCTGATTTTATTTCAGCTAGTGCTGAAAATTCTGCAGACTGTATAATATTATGAACGAGCGAAAAGTTGAACGATGAGAAGCCCATATATATCTTTCGGTCCGACAGCACTCACGACGCGACAAGCGCCACACAAAGAACGAAATATAACAGGAAGATTACCGATAGGACTAGACTCCCAAAGCAGATTGCTTTAAACACGATCTGCGCCATTTGACGAAGCATAATGCGCGTTTATCGTTCCCTCAAACCATGAAATGAGGTGTCGCCTAGTGCTGTTAGGCTCGTAGTGGCACAGAGAATATTGACATGCTTGACATGCTGAAAACGTGCCAATGGTTTATTTCCCTCTTCGTGTTCTTATATCTCCTCTTCATGTTTTTTTTATTTTTGCTCCCCCCACACTGTAGAGGTGACTGACTGTTCGTTTCAATCTTTGTACGAGTACTTATTTTCCTGCATTGCTGTCTGCTGCCACGCACTGTGGGGGTCGATGGACTAGTGAAGCTGATTTCGCAGCTTTTTTCTTCGGCCCTCCCCAAGTGACACGGGGAAAATAGACTCAATTCAATTCAACTCACGTTTGCATCTTCGCATCATCACTTGTAATTGCCGTAAACAATTAACCCACGCTACAGCCTCTTGGATGGCGCGTGGCTTGATTGTTTAAGTGTACTGTCTTCGTTTTTGTGCCTCCTTGATCCTTTAGATTTGTGGCGCTGTTTCTTTTCAAACGAACAAGTCTTAATAGCGTAAACTGTACTTCTGGCGTCAGCAAGGACTCACCGTTGACGACGAACGCTTTGTTAAGCCTCTCCGGGTAGTTGTCCTCGAAGACGCACATGAGAGTTGTGAGGTATTCGATCACTGCAGAAAGAACGCACACCAGCAACGCTTTTAGACGATGCTCCATACTGCTCTGTATAAGAAAACTGATCGGAAATGAATTATAGGCAACAATGCTCTAACAGCGGTCTGATTATATATATATATATATATATATATATATATATATATATATATATATATATATATATATATATATATATATATATATATATATATATATATATATATATAGAGAGAGAGAGAGAGAGAGAGAGAGAGAGAGAGAGAGAGAGGAACAGGGAAGGTAGGAATGTTTACCAGAAGGGTGTTCTGGTTGGCTACCCAGATACACAAAAAGCCGCTGACTGAGAACTTCATATTTTAACTAAGTATGCCTAAAGGGGGTTCAGCCGGTATACCAGATTTCTTTCTCAGTTCGCCTTCTTCCGCGAATAGCTGCGTGATTTCGCTTTCAAGGTTCCCTGTCATGTACAGACACTGACAGAAAGTGAATCAGCTTGAGCAGGAGTCGCCGTTCCTTTCCGACATGGTTTCTATCAAGAGTCTGAAGACAGATTCAAATTCGGCATCAGAAGTATCTGAGTGGTCGCTTGCACCAGCGGAAGTTGTGCGTCCACCACATATGCTAATCTTCGGTTGCACCGTTATATAGCGGGCATTAAAAGCTATTCGCCTCTCCGCGCTACTCATTTACCAGAATTGCGCTCACTTTAGTGAATGGTTAAATTATTTACATCGAACATTTGTTTCCGAGCTGCAGCTTTCTTGCTTTCGTGTCTGGACCATGTAAAGCACTGCACGGATAGAGAAATTCAGTTTGCGGGACTATACATCTCCGCTTTCATGCATGGCATTATTTGCTTGGCAATGGCTGCAGAAACGCGTTGACCACAGCGGTAGCCTTGAGTCTCATTAACTAGGACATCAATGCCAGTCAGTTCTGTCTAACGACCGTGCGCAGCGCTGTGTATCAGAAAGGCGAAGTGGAAGCGCGAAAAATCAGGACATACGTAATAAACACTCCCCGCTGCACATAGTTTTGCAATAAAGATAGACTTCACGAGATTAGGAAAGTGAGAGAATTGTGCGAGTATTGTGCGAAATAAATGACGCATACGGTGCAAGTTCCTGAGCATACGAGTCGGTCCTGCGGCTTCCAGGTTTTATGTCAATTTTGTGGACAAACAGCTCACTTCTGGCTGTGCAAGCCTGCTTTCGGCTACTTACACAGAAAGTATAGGCGTTGAAACCGGCGGGAATCCAGTGTAAAGGTGAAAATTTGGCTTCACAATTGCACTTAATGTTAGAAGTTGACAAATGCGTTAAAATGGGGGACAGGCTAAGAGTATACTGGACAGAACAACGAGCAGCTGGAAGTAGTTATCTAGGGACCATCAAGGACAGTCTGTATATACCTTAAATCTCTTTGCTAAACCAGATATACTGTCATAACACGTGACATGGTAAGTGCGCACCTTGACAGACAGACAGCTACGCATCCTCAGACATAACTCTACAAACTTCAACCTCCATGCTGGCGCAAAGCTAGCAAGTAGACCTACCCCTCAGGTGCACACGCTTCATAATCCCTCAACGGCTTGCCAGAATAACGAATTCGGGGCAATAAATAATGCGTTATTTTGGTACTGAGCAGCTGATTGTCAATTACCGCGTCTCACATATGTGCGGATTGCGTAAACGCACTGGCGGCAGGAACGTGGCTTTCTTGCAAGTCATCGAGTCGGGCTCACCTTCCTGCTTTCGATGCTCGCTTCTTCGAAGAGATGCCAACACTCGAGCAAAACAACACAAAAAGCGGAATAGCTTGGAGCGAAACAGCGCTGACATCGGATGGGCCATTGCCGAGCGACGCGGCCGCCGGGTGTCGCAATTCCCGACTGCGCAATTCGTGCATCCCGCATGACCTCTCTCTCATCCATATTCGATCGGGGGAAATTAATCGGAGGATTGGATCGTCTAGCACGTGCTTCGTGCTTTACGTAACTCACTTCAAGGTTTCCAGTGTTTCTCGGGCCATCTCTGCGCCACGCATTCGTAGTTTTCTTGCCAGATTTCTTTCTTTTATAGCGGACACCTGCGGGCCATCCTGACAGACCATTTCCGCTGCCTCGTCTAATATGACTGAGCAATCCGGTCCTTCGGGATCCGGATGGTGCGATGCTGGCGCAAGTTGCATGTTTTCCTCGACTCTCTGCTCTTGCTGCATCAAGAATGAAGGTGGGGCCTTCGGACTTCTTTTATGCTGTTCTTTTTTTCTGGATACTTTTTTATCATTTGCTTCAGAAATTGTGCACAAGTCCACCATTATACTGACCTAAAGCCCCCTTCACTCTCGTCACCTTTACTTATAGTCTTGTACGAATCATAAATAATGTTTTTATATCAGTCCGTGTTTATTTTGCCCACAATATACCTGTAGTCGCTTTTCCATCCTACATTCATGAATGTATGAGCAGACATTTTACTCCCCACGAAGCACTCCATTACGAGACACTGGCACGGCAACTTCCTGCAAACTTACTTAGCGCATAACTAATTATGCCAGCACGAAACTCCATCGTGCATTATCACCTCCGCCTAGATTTTTTTTTGTTTTAGTTGCCCATGTGCTACAAAAAAATGAAGCATCATCATCAGCTGCACTATGTTACAAAATGGCGAATGGTGCGCTAGCAGAATGGCAGCTTACCAATATACAACAGAAAAGTGTATAACTGCTGTATCTTACCAGTACTCACCTACGGGGCAGAAACGTGGAGACTAATGAAAAGGGTTCAGCTTAAGTTAAGGACAACGCAGCGAGCCATGGAAAGAAAAATCATACGTGTAACGTTAAGAGGCCGGAAGCGGGCATAGTGGGTGAGGGAACAAACGCGGGTTAATGGCATCCTAGTCGAAATCAAGAGGAAGAAATGGGTTTGGGCAGGGCATGTACTGCGAAGGCAAGATAACCGCTGGTCCTTAAGGGTACCGGAGTGGATTCCAAGAGAAAGTAGAAAGTAAGCGTAGCAGGGGGCGGCAGAAAGTTAGCTGGGCGGATGAGATTAAGAAGTTTGAGGG
>JARKHS020036703.1:0-110803 GCA_030143305.2 Amblyomma americanum
TTTATCTAACAATGAGTTTCTCCAACACGGAGTTTCTACAACAAGGAGTTTCGCCAACACGAAGTTTCTACAACACGAAGCTTCTGCGACACGGAGTTTCTCCGACACGGACTTTCTCCGATACGAAGTTTCTCCAACACGGAGCTTCTCCAACACGGAGTTTCTCCATCACGGAGTTTCTCACACACGGAGTTTCTCCAACACAGAGTTTCTGCAACACGGAGTTTCTCCAACACGAAGTCTCTCCAGCGCGGAGATTCTCCAGCGCGTAGTTTCCCCAGCGCGGATTTTCTGCAGCATGGAGTTTCTCCAACATGGAGTTTCTCCAACATGGATTATCTCCCACACGGAGTTTATACAACACGGAATTTCTTCAACAGGTAGTTTCTCCAACACAGAGTTTCTCCAACACGAAGTATCTACATCATGGAGTTTCTCCAACACGGAGTTTCTACAACATAAAGTTTCTCCAACACGGAGTTTCTCCAACACGGAGTTTCTCCAACACGGACATTCTCCAACACGGACTTTCTCCAACATGGAGTTTCTCTAACGCGGAGTTTCTCGAACACGGAGTTTCTCCAACACGGAGTTTCTTCAACACGGAGTTTCTACAACATGAAGTTTCTCCATCTCGGCGTTTCCCCAACACGGAGTTTCCACAACACGGAGTTTCTCCAACACGGAGTTTCTCCAACATGGAGTTTCTCCAGCAAGGATTTTCTCCAACACGGAGTTTCTCCAACACAGAGTTTCTCCAACAAGGAGTTTCTCCAGCACGGAGTTTCTCCAACAAGGAATTTCTCCGACACAGAGTTTCTCCAACACGGAGTTTCTCCAACACGGAGTTTCTCCGACACGGAGTTTCTCTGACACAGAGTTTCTACAACACAGAGTTTCTCCAACACGGAGTTTCTACAGCATGGAGTTTCTCCAACACGGAGTTTCTACAACATAAAGTTTCTCCAACACGGAGTTTCTCCAACACGGAGTTTCTCCAACACGGACATTCTCCAACACGGACTTTCTCCTACATGGAGTTTCTCTAACACGGAGTTTCTCAACACAGAGTTTCTCCAACACGGAGTTTCTTCAACACGGAGTTTCTACAACATGGAGTTTCTCCAACACGGAGTTTCTACAACATGAAGTTTCTCCAACACGGAGTTTCTCCAATACGAAGTTTCTTCGACATGGAGTTTCTCCAACATAAAGTTTCTCCAACACGGAGTTTCTCCAATACGGAGTTCTCCGACACGGAGTTTCTCCAACACGGAGTTTCTCCAACACGGAGTTTCTCCAACGCGGAGTTTCTCCAACACGAAGTTTCTCCAGCGCGGAGTTTCTCCAACACGGAGTTTGTCCGGCACAGAGTTCCTCCAACACGGAGTTTTTCGAACACGGAGTTTCTCCAGCGCGGAGTTTCTCCAACACGGAGTTGCTATAGCACGGAATTTCTCCAACAAGGATTTTCTCCAACACGAAGTTTCTCCAACACGGAGTTTCTCCAACACATAGTTTCTACAACACGCAGTTTCTCCAACACGGAGTTTCTCCGACACGGAGTTTCTCCGACACGGAGTTTCTCCAACATAGAGTTTCTCCAACACGGCGTTACCCCAACACGAAGTTTCCCCAGCACGGAGTTTCTCCAACACGGAGTTTCTCCAACACGGAGTTTCTCCAACAAGGACTTTCTCCAACACGGAGTTTCTCCGACACGGAGTTTCTCCGACACTAATTTTCTCCGACACGGAGTTTCTCCAAAACGGAGTTTCTCCGACACGGAGTTTCTCCGACACAGAGTTTCTCCAACACGGAGTTTCTCCGACACGGAGTTTCTCCGACACGGAGTTTCTCCAACGTGGAGTTTCTCCAACACGGCGTTTCCCCAACACGAAGTTTCCCCAGCACGGAGTTTCTCCAACACGGAGTTTCTCCAACAAGCAGTTTCTCAAACAAGGTTTTTTCCAACAAGGAGATTCTCCAACGTGGATTGTCTCAAACACGGAGTTTCTCTAGCACGGAGTTTCTCCAACACGGAGTTTCTCCAACACAGAGTTTCTCCAACACGGAGCTTCTCCGACACGGAGTTTCTCCGACACGGAGTTTCTCCAACGTGGAGTTTCTCCAACACGGAGTTTCTCCGACACAGACTTTCTCCGACACAGAGTTTCTCCGACACAGAGTTTCTCCAGCACGAAGTTTCTCCAACACGGAGTTTATCTAACAATGAGTTTCTCCAACACGGAGTTTCTACAACATGGAGTTTCGCCAACACGAAGTTTCTACAACACGAAGCTTCTGCGACACAGAGTTTCTCCGACACGGACTTTCTCCGATACGAAGTTTCTCCAACACGGAGCTTCTCCAACACGGAGTTTCTCCATCACGGAGTTTCTCACACACGGAGTTTTTCCAACACAGAGTTTCTGCAACACGGAGTTTCTCCAACACGAAGTCTCTCCAGCGCGGAGATTCTCCAGCGCGTAGTTTCCCCAGCGCGGATTTTCTGCAGCATGGAGTTTCTCCAACACGGAGTTTCTCCAACAAGGAGTTTCTCCAACAAGGATTTTCTCCAACAAGGAGTTTCTCCAGCACGGAGTTTCTCCAACAAGGAATTTCTCCGACACAGAGTTTCTCCAACACGGAGTTTCTCCGACACGGAGTTTCTCCGACACGGAGTTTCTACAACACGGAGTTTCTCCAACACGGAGTTTCTAAAACACGGAGTTTCTACAACACGGAGTTTCTCCAACACGGAGTTTCTAAAACACGGAGTTTCTCCAACACGGAGTTTCTTCAACACGGAGTTTCTACAACATGGAGTTTCTCCAACACGGAGTTTCTACAACATAAAGTTTCTTCAACACGGAGTTTCTCCAACACGGAGTTTCTCCAACACGGAGTTTCTTCAACACGGAGTTTCTACAACATGGAGTTTCTCCAACACGGAGTTTCTACAACATAAAGTTTCTCCAACACGGAGTTTCTCCAATACGAAGTTTCTTCGACATGGAGTTTCTCCAACATAAAGTTTCTCCAACACGGAGTTTCTCCAATACGGAGTTTCTCCGACACGGAGTTTCTCCAACACGGAGTTTCTCCAACACGGAGTTTCTCCAACGCGGAGTTTCTCCAACACGGAGTTTCTCCAGCGCGGAGTTTCTCCAACACGGAGTTGCTATAGCACGGAGTTTCTCCAACAAGGATTTTCTCCAACACGAAGTTTCTCCAACACGGAGTTTCTCCAACACGGAGTTTCTCCAACACGGAGTTTCTCCGACACAGTTTCTGCGACACGGAGTTTCTCCAACATGGAGTTTCTCCAACACGGCGTTACCCCAACACGAAGTTTCCCCAGCACGGAGTTTCTCCAACACGGAGTTTCTCCAACAAGGAGTTTCTCAAACAAGGTTTTTTCCAACAAGGAGATTCTCCAACGTGGAGTGTCTCAAACACGGAGTTTCTCTAGCACGGAGTTTCTCCAACACGGAGTTTCTCCAACACGGACTTTCTCCAACACGGAGTTTCTCCGACACGGAGTTTCTCCGACACTGAGTTTCTCCAACACAGAGTTCCTCCAACACGGAGTTTTTCGAACACGGAGATTCTCCAGCGCGGAGTTTCTCCAACACGGGGTTGCTATAGCACGGAGTTTCTCCAACAAGGATTTTCTCCAACACGAAGTTTCTCCAACACGGAGTTTCTCCAACACGGAGTTTCTCCAACACGGAGTTTCTACAACACGGAGTTTCTACAACACGGAGATTCTCGAACACGGAGTTTCTCCAACACGCAGTTTCTCCAACACGTAGTATCTCCAACACGGAGTTTCTCCAACACAGAGTTTCTGGAACAGGGAGTTTCTCCAACAAAGAGGTTTCCAACAGGGAGTTTCTCCAACATGAACTTTCTCCAACAGGGAGTTTATTAAACAGGGAGTTTCTAAGACATGGTGTTTTTCTAAAATGAAGTTTCTACAACAGGGGTTTTCTCCAACACGGAGTTTCTCTAACGTGGTGTTTCTCCAACACGGAGTTTCTTCAACACTGAGTTTCTCCAACACGGAGTTTCTCCGACACGGAGTTTCTCCAGAGCGGAGTTTCTCCAGCGCAGAGTTTCTCCAACACGGAGTTGCGATAGCACGGAGTTTCTCCAACAAGGATTTTCTCCAACACGGAGTTTCTTCAACACGGAGTTTCTCCAACACGGAGTTTCCCCGACACGGAGTTTCTCCAACACGGAGTTTCTCCAACATGGATTTTCCGACATGGAGATTCTCCAAGACGGAGATCCTCCAACACGGAGTTTTTCCGACATGGAGTTTCTCCAACACGGAGTTTCTCCGACAGAGTTTCTACAACATGAAGTTTCTGCAGCACGAAGTTTCTCCATCACGGAGTTTCTCTAACAATAAGTTTCTCCAACACAGAGTTTCTCCAACACGAAGTTTCTACAACATGGAGTTTCGCCAACACGAAGCTTCTACAACACGGAGTTTCTCCAACACGAAGTTTCTACAACATGGAGTTTCTCTAACACGGAGTTTCTCCAACACGGAGTTTCTCCGACACGGAGTTTCTCCGACACGGAGTTTCTCCGACACGGAGTTTCTCCAACACGGAGTTTCTCCAACACGGAGTTTCTCCGACACAGACTTTCTCCGACACAGAATTTCTCCGACACAGAGTTTCTCCAGCACGAAGTTTCTCCAACACGGAGTTTATCTAACAATGAGTTTCTCCAACACGGAGTTTCTACAACAAGGAGTTTCGCCAACACGAAGTTTCTACAACACGAAGCTTCTGCGACACGGAGTTTCTCCGACACGGACTTTCTCCGATACGAAGTTTCTCCAACACGGAGCTTCTCCAACACGGAGTTTCTCCATCACGGAGTTTCTCACACACGGAGTTTCTCCAACACAGAGTTTCTGCAACACGGAGTTTCTCCGACACGGAGTTTCTCCAACGTGGAGTTTCTCCAACACGGCGTTTCCCCAACACGAAGTTTCCCCAGCACGGAGTTTCTCCAACACGGAGTTTCTCCAACACGGAGTTTCTCCGACACAGACTTTCTCCGACACAGAGTTTCTCCGACACAGAGTTTCTCCAGCACGAAGTTTCTCCAACACGGAGTTTATCTAACAATGAGTTTCTCCAACACGGAGTTTCTACAACATGGAGTTTCGCCAACACGAAGTTTCTACAACACGAAGCTTCTGCGACACAGAGTTTCTCCGACACGGACTTTCTCCGATACGAAGTTTCTCCAACACGGAGCTTCTCCAACACGGAGTTTCTCCATCACGGAGTTTCTCACACACGGAGTTTTTCCAACACAGAGTTTCTGCAACACGGAGTTTCTCCAACACGAAGTCTCTCCAGCGCGGAGATTCTCCAGCGCGTAGTTTCCCCAGCGCGGATTTTCTGCAGCATGGAGTTTCTCCAACACGGAGTTTCTCCAACAAGGAGTTTCTCCAACAAGGATTTTCTCCAACAAGGAGTTTCTCCAGCACGGAGTTTCTCCAACAAGGAATTTCTCCGACACAGAGTTTCTCCAACACGGAGTTTCTCCGACACGGAGTTTCTCCGACACGGAGTTTCTACAACACGGAGTTTCTCCAACACGGAGTTTCTAAAACACGGAGTTTCTACAACACGGAGTTTCTCCAACACGGAGTTTCTAAAACACGGAGTTTCTCCAACACGGAGTTTCTTCAACACGGAGTTTCTACAACATGGAGTTTCTCCAACACGGAGTTTCTACAACATAAAGTTTCTTCAACACGGAGTTTCTCCAACACGGAGTTTCTCCAACACGGAGTTTCTTCAACACGGAGTTTCTACAACATGGAGTTTCTCCAACACGGAGTTTCTACAACATAAAGTTTCTCCAACACGGAGTTTCTCCAATACGAAGTTTCTTCGACATGGAGTTTCTCCAACATAAAGTTTCTCCAACACGGAGTTTCTCCAATACGGAGTTTCTCCGACACGGAGTTTCTCCAACACGGAGTTTCTCCAACACGGAGTTTCTCCAACGCGGAGTTTCTCCAACACGGAGTTTCTCCAGCGCGGAGTTTCTCCAACACGGGGTTGCTATAGCACGGAGTTTCTCCAACAAGGATTTTCTCCAACACGAAGTTTCTCCAACACGGAGTTTCTCCAACACGGAGTTTCTCCAACACGGAGTTTCTCCGACACAGTTTCTGCGACACGGAGTTTCTCCAACATGGAGTTTCTCCAACACGGCGTTACCCCAACACGAAGTTTCCCCAGCACGGAGTTTCTCCAACACGGAGTTTCTCCAACAAGGAGTTTCTCAAACAAGGTTTTTTCCAACAAGGAGATTCTCCAACGTGGAGTGTCTCAAACACGGAGTTTCTCTAGCACGGAGTTTCTCCAACACGGAGTTTCTCCAACACGGACTTTCTCCAACACGGAGTTTCTCCGACACGGAGTTTCTCCGACACTGAGTTTCTCCAACACAGAGTTCCTCCAACACGGAGTTTTTCGAACACGGAGATTCTCCAGCGCGGAGTTTCTCCAACACGGGGTTGCTATAGCACGGAGTTTCTCCAACAAGGATTTTCTCCAACACGAAGTTTCTCCAACACGGAGTTTCTCCAACACGGAGTTTCTCCAACACGGAGTTTTTACAACACGGAGTTTCTACAACACGGAGATTCTCGAACACGGAGTTTCTCCAACACGCAGTTTCTCCAACACGTAGTATCTCCAACACGGAGTTTCTCCAACACAGAGTTTCTGGAACAGGGAGTTTCTCCAACAAAGAGGTTTCCAACAGGGAGTTTCTCCAACATGAACTTTCTCCAACAGGGAGTTTATTAAACAGGGAGTTTCTAAGACATGGTGTTTTTCTAAAATGAAGTTTCTACAACAGGGGTTTTCTCCAACACGGAGTTTCTCTAACGTGGTGTTTCTCCAACACGGAGTTTCTTCAACACTGAGTTTCTCCAACACGGAGTTTCTCCGACACGGAGTTTCTCCAGCGCGGAGTTTCTCCAGCGCAGAGTTTCTCCAACACGGAGTTGCGATAGCACGGAGTTTCTCCAACAAGGATTTTCTCCAACACGGAGTTTCTTCAACACGGAGTTTCTCCAACACGGAGTTTCCCCGACACGGAGTTTCTCCAACACGGAGTTTCTCCAACATGGATTTTCCGACATGGAGATTCTCCAAGACGGAGATCCTCCAACACGGAGTTTTTCCGACATGGAGTTTCTCCAACACGGAGTTTCTCCGACAGAGTTTCTACAACATGAAGTTTCTGCAGCACGAAGTTTCTCCATCACGGAGTTTCTCTAACAATAAGTTTCTCCAACACAGAGTTTCTCCAACACGAAGTTTCTACAACATGGAGTTTCGCCAACACGAAGCTTCTACAACACGGAGTTTCTCCAACACGAAGTTTCTACAACATGGAGTTTCTCTAACACGGAGTTTCTCCAACACGGAGTTTCTCCGACACGGAGTTTCTCCGACACGGAGTTTCTCCGACACGGAGTTTCTCCAACACGGAGTTTCTCCAACACGGAGTTTCTCCGACACAGACTTTCTCCGACACAGAGTTTCTCCGACACAGAGTTTCTCCAGCACGAAGTTTCTCCAACACGGAGTTTATCTAACAATGAGTTTCTCCAACACGGAGTTTCTACAACAAGGAGTTTCGCCAACACGAAGTTTCTACAACACGAAGCTTCTGCGACACGGAGTTTCTCCGACACGGACTTTCTCCAATACGAAGTTTCTCCAACACGGAGCTTCTCCAACACGGAGTTTCTCCATCACGGAGTTTCTCACACACGGAGTTTCTCCAACACAGAGTTTCTGCAACACGGAGTTTCTCCAACACGAAGTCTCTCCAGCGCGGAGATTCTCCAGCGCGTAGTTTCCCCAGCGCGGATTTTCTGCAGCATGGAGTTTCTCCAACATGGAGTTTCTCCAACATGGATTATCTCCCACACGGAGTTTCTACAACACGGAATTTCTTCAACAGGTAGTTTCTCCAACACAGAGTTTCTCCAACACGAAGTATCTACATCATGGAGTTTCTCCAACACGGAGTTTCTACAACATAAAGTTTCTCCAACACGGAGTTTCTCCAACACGGAGTTTCTCCAACACGGACATTCTCCAACACGGACTTTCTCCAACATGGAGTTTCTCTAACGCGGAGTTTCTCGAACACGGAGTTTCTCCAACACGGAGTTTCTTCAACACGGAGTTTCTACAACATGAAGTTTCTCCATCTCGGCGTTTCCCCAACACGGAGTTTCCACAACACGGAGTTTCTCCAACACGGAGTTTCTCCAACATGGAGTTTCTCCAGCAAGGATTTTCTCCAACACGGAGTTTCTCCAACACAGAGTTTCTCCAACAAGGAGTTTCTCCAGCACGGAGTTTCTCCAACAAGGAATTTCTCCGACACAGAGTTTCTCCAACACGGAGTTTCTCCAACACGGAGTTTCTCCGACACGGAGTTTCTCTGACACAGAGTTTCTACAACACAGAGTTTCTCCAACACGGAGTTTCTACAGCATGGAGTTTCTCCAACACGGAGTTTCTACAACATAAAGTTTCTCCAACACGGAGTTTCTCCAACACGGAGTTTCTCCAACACGGACATTCTCCAACACGGACTTTCTCCTACATGGAGTTTCTCTAACACGGAGTTTCTCAACACAGAGTTTCTCCAACACGGAATTTCTTCAACACGGAGTTTCTACAACATGGAGTTTCTCCAACACGGAGTTTCTACAACATGAAGTTTCTCCAACACGGAGTTTCTCCAATACGAAGTTTCTTCGACATGGAGTTTCTCCAACATAAAGTTTCTCCAACACGGAGTTTCTCCAACACGGAGTTTCTCCAACACGGAGTTTCTTCAACACGGAGTTTCTACAACATGGAGTTTCTCCAACACGGAGTTTCTACAACATAAAGTTTCTCCAACACGGAGTTTCTCCAATACGAAGTTTCTTCGACATGGAGTTTCTCCAACATAAAGTTTCTCCAACACGGAGTTTCTCCAATACGGAGTTTCTCCGACACGGAGTTTCTCCAACACGGAGTTTCTCCAACACGGAGTTTCTCCAACGCGGAGTTTCTCCAACACGGAGTTTCTCCAGCGCGGAGTTTCTCCAACACGGAGTTGCTATAGCACGGAGTTTCTCCAACAAGGATTTTCTCCAACACGAAGTTTCTCCAACACGGAGTTTCTCCAACACGGAGTTTCTCCAACACGGAGTTTCTCCGACACAGTTTCTGCGACACGGAGTTTCTCCAACATGGAGTTTCTCCAACACGGCGTTACCCCAACACGAAGTTTCCCCAGCACGGAGTTTCTCCAACACGGAGTTTCTCCAACAAGGAGTTTCTCAAACAAGGTTTTTTCCAACAAGGAGATTCTCCAACGTGGAGTGTCTCAAACACGGAGTTTCTCTAGCACGGAGTTTCTCCAACACGGAGTTTCTCCAACACGGACTTTCTCCAACACGGAGTTTCTCCGACACGGAGTTTCTCCGACACTGAGTTTCTCCAACACAGAGTTCCTCCAACACGGAGTTTTTCGAACACGGAGATTCTCCAGCGCGGAGTTTCTCCAACACGGGGTTGCTATAGCACGGAGTTTCTCCAACAAGGATTTTCTCCAACACGAAGTTTCTCCAACACGGAGTTTCTCCAACACGGAGTTTCTCCAACACGGAGTTTCTACAACACGGAGATTCTCGAACACGGAGTTTCTCCAACACGCAGTTTCTCCAACACGTAGTATCTCCAACACGGAGTTTCTCCAACACAGAGTTTCTGGAACAGGGAGTTTCTCCAACAAAGAGGTTTCCAACAGGGAGTTTCTCCAACATGAACTTTCTCCAACAGGGAGTTTATTAAACAGGGAGTTTCTAAGACATGGTGTTTTTCTAAAATGAAGTTTCTACAACAGGGGTTTTCTCCAACACGGAGTTTCTCTAACGTGGTGTTTCTCCAACACGGAGTTTCTCCAACACTGAGTTTCTCCAACACGGAGTTTCTCCGACACGGAGTTTCTCCAGCGCGGAGTTTCTCCAGCGCAGAGTTTCTTTAACACGGAGTTGCGATAGCACGGAGTTTCTCCAACAAGGATTTTCTCCAACACGGAGTTTCTTCAACACGGAGTTTCTCCAACACGGAGTTTCCCCGACACGGAGTTTCTCCAACACGGAGTTTCTCCAACATGGATTCTCCGACATGGAGATTCTCCAAGACGGAGATCCTCCAACACGGAGTTTTTCCGACATGGAGTTTCTCCAACACGGAGTTTCTCCGACAGAGTTTCTACAACATGAAGTTTCTGCAGCACGAAGTTTCTCCATCACGGAGTTTCTCTAACAATAAGTTTCTCCAACACAGAGTTTCTCCAACACGAAGTTTCTACAACATGGAGTTTCGCCAACACGAAGCTTCTACAACACGGAGTTTCTCCAACACGAAGTTTCTACAACATGGAGTTTCTCTAACACGGAGTTTCTCCAACACGGAGTTTCTCCGACACGGAGTTTCTCCGACACGGAGTTTCTCCGACACGGAGTTTCTCCAACACGGAGTTTCTCCAACACGGAGTTTCTCCGACACAGACTTTCTCCGACACAGAGTTTCTCCGACACAGAGTTTCTCCAGCACGAAGTTTCTCCAACACGGAGTTTATCTAACAATGAGTTTCTCCAACACGGAGTTTCTACAACAAGGAGTTTCGCCAACACGAAGTTTCTACAACACGAAGCTTCTGCGACACGGAGTTTCTCCGACACGGACTTTCTCCGATACGAAGTTTCTCCAACACGGAGCTTCTCCAACACGGAGTTTCTCCATCACGGAGTTTCTCACACACGGAGTTTCTCCAACACAGAGTTTCTGCAACACGGAGTTTCTCCAACACGAAGTCTCTCCAGCGCGGAGATTCTCCAGCGCGTAGTTTCCCCAGCGCGGATTTTCTGCAGCATGGAGTTTCTCCAACATGGAGTTTCTCCAACATGGATTATCTCCCACACGGAGTTTCTACAACACGGAATTTCTTCAACAGGTAGTTTCTCCAACACAGAGTTTCTCCAACACGAAGTATCTACATCATGGAGTTTCTCCAACACGGAGTTTCTACAACATAAAGTTTCTCCAACACGGAGTTTCTCCAACACGGAGTTTCTCCAACACGGACATTCTCCAACACGGACTTTCTCCAACATGGAGTTTCTCTAACGCGGAGTTTCTCGAACACGGAGTTTCTCCAACACGGAGTTTCTTCAACACGGAGTTTCTACAACATGAAGTTTCTCCATCTCGGCGTTTCCCCAACACGGAGTTTCCACAACACGGAGTTTCTCCAACACGGAGTTTCTCCAACATGGAGTTTCTCCAGCAAGGATTTTCTCCAACACGGAGTTTCTCCAACACAGAGTTTCTCCAACAAGGAGTTTCTCCAGCACGGAGTTTCTCCAACAAGGAATTTCTCCGACACAGAGTTTCTCCAACACGGAGTTTCTCCAACACGGAGTTTCTCCGACACGGAGTTTCTCTGACACAGAGTTTCTACAACACAGAGTTTCTCCAACACGGAGTTTCTACAGCATGGAGTTTCTCCAACACGGAGTTTCTACAACATAAAGTTTCTCCAACACGGAGTTTCTCCAACACGGAGTTTCTCCAACACGGACATTCTCCAACACGGACTTTCTCCTACATGGAGTTTCTCTAACACGGAGTTTCTCAACACAGAGTTTCTCCAACACGGAGTTTCTTCAACACGGAGTTTCTACAACATGGAGTTTCTCCAACACGGAGTTTCTACAACATGAAGTTTCTCCAACACGGAGTTTCTCCAATACGAAGTTTCTTCGACATGGAGTTTCTCCAACATAAAGTTTCTCCAACACGGAGTTTCTCCAATACGGAGTTTCTCCGACACGGAGTTTCTCCAACACGGAGTTTCTCCAACACGGAGTTTCTCCAACGCGGAGTTTCTCCAACACGAAGTTTCTCCAGCGCGGAGTTTCTCCAACACGGAGTTTGTCCGGCACAGAGTTCCTCCAACACGGAGTTTTTCGAACACGGAGTTTCTCCAGCGCGGAGTTTCTCCAACACGGAGTTGCTATAGCACGGAGTTTCTCCAACAAGGATTTTCTCCAACACGAAGTTTCTCCAACACGGAGTTTCTCCAACACATGAGTTTCTACAACACGGAGTTTCTCCAACACGGAGTTTCTCCGACACGGAGTTTCTCCGACACGGAGTTTCTCCAACATAGAGTTTCTCCAACACGGCGTTACCCCAACACGAAGTTTCCCCAGCACGGAGTTTCTCCAACACGGAGTTTCTCCAACACGGAGTTTCTCCAACAAGGATTTTCTCCAACACGGAGTTTCTTCAACACGGAGTTTCTCCAACACGGAGTTTCCCCGACACGGAGTTTCTCCAACACGGAGTTTCTCCAACATGGATTCTCCGACATGGAGATTCTCCAAGACGGAGATCCTCCAACACGGAGTTTTTCCGACATGGAGTTTCTCCAACACGGAGTTTCTCCGACAGAGTTTCTACAACATGAAGTTTCTGCAGCACGAAGTTTCTCCATCACGGAGTTTCTCTAACAATAAGTTTCTCCAACACAGAGTTTCTCCAACACGAAGTTTCTACAACATGGAGTTTCGCCAACACGAAGCTTCTACAACACGGAGTTTCTCCAACACGAAGTTTCTACAACATGGAGTTTCTCTAACACGGAGTTTCTCCAACACGGAGTTTCTCCGACACGGAGTTTCTCCGACACGGAGTTTCTCCGACACGGAGTTTCTCCAACACGGAGTTTCTCCAACACGGAGTTTCTCCGACACAGACTTTCTCCGACACAGAGTTTCTCCGACACAGAGTTTCTCCAGCACGAAGTTTCTCCAACACGGAGTTTATCTAACAATGAGTTTCTCCAACACGGAGTTTCTACAACAAGGAGTTTCGCCAACACGAAGTTTCTACAACACGAAGCTTCTGCGACACGGAGTTTCTCCGACACGGACTTTCTCCGATACGAAGTTTCTCCAACACGGAGCTTCTCCAACACGGAGTTTCTCCATCACGGAGTTTCTCACACACGGAGTTTCTCCAACACAGAGTTTCTGCAACACGGAGTTTCTCCAACACGAAGTCTCTCCAGCGCGGAGATTCTCCAGCGCGTAGTTTCCCCAGCGCGGATTTTCTGCAGCATGGAGTTTCTCCAACATGGAGTTTCTCCAACATGGATTATCTCCCACACGGAGTTTCTACAACACGGAATTTCTTCAACAGGTAGTTTCTCCAACACAGAGTTTCTCCAACACGAAGTATCTACATCATGGAGTTTCTCCAACACGGAGTTTCTACAACATAGTTTCTCCAACACGGAGTTTCTCCAACACGGAGTTTCTCCAACACGGACATTCTCCAACACGGACTTTCTCCAACATGGAGTTTCTCTAACGCGGAGTTTCTCGAACACGGAGTTTCTCCAACACGGAGTTTCTTCAACACGGAGTTTCTACAACATGAAGTTTCTCCATCTCGGCGTTTCCCCAACACGGAGGTTCCACAACACGGAGTTTCTCCAACACGGAGTTTCTCCAACATGGAGTTTCTCCAGCAAGGATTTTCTCCAACACGGAGTTTCTCCAACACAGAGTTTCTCCAACAAGGAGTTTCTCCAGCACGGAGTTTCTCCAACAAGGAATTTCTCCGACACAGAGTTTCTCCAACACGGAGTTTCTCCAACACGGAGTTTCTCCGACACGGAGTTTCTCTGACACAGAGTTTCTACAACACAGAGTTTCTCCAACACGGAGTTTCTACAGCATGGAGTTTCTCCAACACGGAGTTTCTACAACATAAAGTTTCTCCAACACGGAGTTTCTCCAACACGGAGTTTCTCCAACACGGACATTCTCCAACACGGACTTTCTCCTACATGGAGTTTCTCTAACACGGAGTTTCTCAACACAGAGTTTCTCCAACACGGAGTTTCTTCAACACGGAGTTTCTACAACATGGAGTTTCTCCAACACGGAGTTTCTACAACATGAAGTTTCTCCAACACGGAGTTTCTCCAATACGAAGTTTCTTCGACATGGAGTTTCTCCAACATAAAGTTTCTCCAACACGGAGTTTCTCCAATACGGAGTTTCTCCGACACGGAGTTTCTCCAACACGGAGTTTCTCCAACACGGAGTTTCTCCAACGCGGAGTTTCTCCAACACGAAGTTTCTCCAGCGCGGAGTTTCTCCAACACGGAGTTTGTCCGGCACAGAGTTCCTCCAACACGGAGTTTTTCGAACACGGAGTTTCTCCAGCGCGGAGTTTCTCCAACACGGAGTTGCTATAGCACGGAATTTCTCCAACAAGGATTTTCTCCAACACGAAGTTTCTCCAACACGGAGTTTCTCCAACACATAGTTTCTACAACACGCAGTTTCTCCAACACGGAGTTTCTCCGACACGGAGTTTCTCCGACACGGAGTTTCTCCAACATAGAGTTTCTCCAACACGGCGTTACCCCAACACGAAGTTTCCCCAGCACGGAGTTTCTCCAACACGGAGTTTCTCCAACACGGAGTTTCTCCAACAAGGACTTTCTCCAACACGGAGTTTCTCCGACACGGAGTTTCTCCGACACTAATTTTCTCCGACACGGAGTTTCTCCAAAACGGAGTTTCTCCGACACGGAGTTTCTCCGACACAGAGTTTCTCCAACACGGAGTTTCTCCGACACGGAGTTTCTCCGACACGGAGTTTCTCCAACGTGGAGTTTCTCCAACACGGCGTTTCCCCAACACGAAGTTTCCCCAGCACGGAGTTTCTCCAACACGGAGTTTCTCCAACAAGCAGTTTCTCAAACAAGGTTTTTTCCAACAAGGAGATTCTCCAACGTGGATTGTCTCAAACACGGAGTTTCTCTAGCACGGAGTTTCTCCAACACGGAGTTTCTCCAACACAGAGTTTCTCCAACACGGAGCTTCTCCGACACGGAGTTTCTCCGACACGGAGTTTCTCCAACGTGGAGTTTCTCCAACACGGCGTTTCCCCAACACGAAGTTTCCCCAGCACGGAGTTTCTCCAACACGGAGTTTCTCCAACAAGGAGTTTCTCAAACAAGGTTTTTTCCAACAAGGAGATTCTCCAACGTGGTGTGTCTCAAACACGGAGTTTCTCTAGCACGGAGTTTCTCCAACACGGATTTTCTCCAACACGAAGTTTCTCCAACACGGAGTTTCTCCAACACGGAGTTTATCCAACATGGAGTTTCTCCAACACGGAGTTTCTCACACACGGAGTTTCTCCAACACGGAGTTTCTGCAACGCGGAGTTTTTCCAACACGAAGTCTCTCCAGCGCGGAGATTCTCCAGCGCGTAGTTTCTCCAACACGGAGTTTATCTAACAATAGGTTTCTCCAACATGGAGTTTCTACAACAAGGAGTTTCGCCAACACGAAGTTTCTACAACACGGAGTTTCTGCGACACGGAGTTTCTCCGACACGGACTTTCTCCGATACGAAGTTACTCCAACACGGAGCTTCTCCAACACGGAGCTTCTCCAACACGGAGTTTCTCCAACACGGAGTTTCTCACACACGGAGTTTCTCCAACACGGAGTTTCTGCAACGCGGAGTTTTTCCAACACGAAGTCTCTCCAGCGCGGAGATTCTCCAGCGCGTAGTTTCCCCAGCGCGGATTTTCTGCAGCATGGAGTTTCTCCAACATGGAGTTTCTCCAACATGGATTATCTCAAACACGGAGTTTCTACAACACGCAGTTTCTACAACACGGAGTTTCTTCAACAGGGAGTTTCTCCAACACAGAGTTTCTCCAACACGGAGTTTCTACAACATGGAGTTTCTCCAACACGGAGTTTCTACAACATAAAGTTTCTCCAACACGGAGTTTCTCCAACACGGAGTTTCTCCAACACGGACATTCTCCAACACGGACTTTCTCCAACATGGAGTTTCTCTAACACGGAGTTTCTCCAACACGGAGTTTCTCCAACACGGAGTTTCTTCAACACGGAGTTTCTACAACATAAAGTTTCTCCATCTCGGCGTTTCGCCAACACGGAGTTTCCACAACACGGAGTTTCTCCAACACGGAGTTTCTCCAACATGGAGTTTCTCCAACAAGGATTTTCTCCAACAAGGAGTTTCTCCAACCAGAAAGTTCTCCAACATGGAGTTTCTCTAACACGGAGTTTCTACAACACGGAGTTTCTCCAACACAGACTTTCTCCAACAAGGAGTTTCTCCAGCACGTAGTTTCTCCAACAAGGAATTTCTCCGACGCAGTCTCCAACACGGAGTTTCTCCAACACGGACTTTCTCCGACACGGAGTTTCTCTGACACAGAGTTTCTCCAACACGGAGTTTCTCCAACACGGAGTTTCTCCAACACGGACTTTCTCCAACACAGAGTTTCTCCGACACGGAGTTTCTCCAACACGGAGTTTCTCCAACACGAAATCTCTCCAGCGCGGAGATTCTCCAGCGCGTAGTTTCCCCTGCGCGGATTTTCTGCAGCATGGAGTTTCTCCAACATGAAGTTTCTCCAACATGGAGTTTATTAAACAGGGAGTTTCTAAGACATGGTGTTTTTCTAAAATGAAATTTCTACAACAGGGATTTTCTCCAACACGGAGTTTCTCTAACGTGGTGTTTCTCCAACACGGAGTTTCTCCAACACAGAGTTTCTCCAACACGGAGTTTCTCCGACACGGAGTTTCTCCAGCGCGGAGTTTCTCCAGCGCAGAGTTTCTCCAACACGGAGTTGCGATAGCACGGAGTTTCTCCAACAAGGATTTTCTCCAACACGGAGTTTCTCCAACACGGAGTTTCGCCAACACGGAGTTTCCCCGACACGGAGTTTCTCCAACACGGAGTTTCTCCAACATGGATTCTCCGACATGGAGATTCTCCAAGACGGAGATCCTCCAACACGGAGTTTCTCCGACATGGAGTTTCTCCAACACGGAGTTTCTCCGACAGAGTTTCTACAACATGAAGTTTCTCCAGCACGAAGTTTCTCCATCACGGAGTTTCTCTAACAATAAGTTTCTCCAACACAGAGTTTCTCCAACACGAAGTTTCTACAACATGCAGTTTCGCCAACACGAAGCTTCTACAACACGGAGTTTCTCAAACACGAAGTTTCTACAACATGGAGTTTCTCTAACACGGAGTTTCTCCAACACGGAGTTTCTCCGACACGGAGTTTCTCCGACACGGAGTTTCTCCAACACGGAGTTTCTCCAACACGGAGTTTCTCCGACACAGACTTTCTCCGACACAGAGTTTCTCCGACACAGAGTTTCTCCAGCACGAAGTTTCTCCAACACGGAGTTTATCTAACAATGAGTTTCTCCAACACGGAGTTTTTACAACAAGGAGTTTCGCCAACACGAAGTTTCTACAACACGAAGCTTCTGCGACACGGAGTTTCTCCGACACGGACTTTCTCCGATACGAAGTTTCTCCAACACGGAGCTTCTCCAACACGGCGTTTCTCCATCACGGAGTTTCTCACACACGGAGTTTTTCCAACACAGAGTTTCTGCAACACGGAGTTTCTCCAACACGAAGTCTCTCCAGCGCGGAGATTCTCCAGCGCATAGTTTCCCCAGCGCGGATTTTCTGCAGCATGGAGTTTCTCCAACACGGAGTTTCTCCAACAAGGAGTTTCTCCAACAAGGATTTTCTCCAACAAGGAGTTTCTCCAGCACGGAGTTTCTCCAACAAGGAATTTCTCCGACACAGAGTTTCTCCAACACGGAGTTTCTCCGACACGGAGTTTCTCCGACACGGAGTTTCTACAACACGGAGTTTCTCCAACACGGAGTTTCTAAAACACGGAGTTTCTACAACACGGAGTTTCTCCAACACGGAGTTTCTAAAACACGGAGTTTCTCCAACACGGAGTTTCTTCAACACGGAGTTTCTACAACATGGAGTTTCTCCAACACGGAGTTTCTACAACATAAAGTTTCTTCAACACGGAGTTTCTCCAACACTGAGTTTCTCCAACACGGACATTCTCTAACACGGACTTTCTCCAACATGGAGTTTCTCTAACACGGAGTTTCTCCAACACGGAGTTTCTCCAACACGGAGTTTCTTCAACACGGAGTTTCTACAACATGGAGTTTCTCCAGCACGGAGTTTCTACAACATAAAGTTTCTCCAACACGGAGTTTCTCCAATACGAAGTTTCTTCGACATGGAGTTTCTCCAACATAAAGTTTCTCCAACACGGAGTTTCTCCAATACGGAGTTTCTCCGACACGGAGTTTCTCCAACACGGAGTTTCTCCAACACGGAGTTTATCCAAGGCGGAGTTTCTCCAACACGAAGTTTCTCCAGCGCGGAGTTTCTCCAACACGGAGTTTGTCCAACACAGAGTTCCTCCAACACGGTGTTTTCGAACACGGAGTTTCTCCAGCGCGGAGTTTCTCCAACACGGAGTTGCTATAGCACGGAGTTTCTCCAACAAGGATTTTCTCCAACACGAAGTTTCTCCAACACGGAGTTTCTCCAACACGGAGTTTCTCCAACACGGAGTTTCTCCGACACAGTTTCTGCGACACGGAGTTTCTCCAACATGGAGTTTCTCCAACACGGCGTTACCCCAACACGAAGTTTCCCCAGCACGGAGTTTCTCCAACACGGAGTTTCTCCAACAAGGAGTTTCTCAAACAAGGTTTTTTCCAACAAGGAGATTCTCCAACGTGGAGTGTCTCAAACACGGAGTTTCTCTAGCACGGAGTTTCTCCAACACGGAGTTTCTCCAACACGGACTTTCTCCAACACGGAGTTTCTCCGACACGGAGTTTCTCCGACACTGAGTTTCTCCAACACAGAGTTCCTCCAACACGGAGTTTTTCGAACACGGAGATTCTCCAGCGCGGAGTTTCTCCAACACGGGGTTGCTATAGCACGGAGTTTCTCCAACAAGGATTTTCTCCAACACGAAGTTTCTCCAACACGGAGTTTCTCCAACACGGAGTTTCTCTAACACGGAGTTTCTACAACACGGAGTTTCTACAACACGGAGATTCTCGAACACGGAGTTTCTCCAACACGCAGTTTCTCCAACACGTAGTATCTCCAACACGGAGTTTCTCCAACACAGAGTTTCTGGAACAGGGAGTTTCTCCAACAAAGAGGTTTCCAACAGGGAGTTTCTCCAACATGAACTTTCTCCAACAGGGAGTTTATTAAACAGGGAGTTTCTAAGACATGGTGTTTTTCTAAAATGAAGTTTCTACAACAGGGGTTTTCTCCAACACGGAGTTTCTCTAACGTGGTGTTTCTCCAACACGGAGTTTCTCCAACACTGAGTTTCTCCAACACGGAGTTTCTCCGACACGGAGTTTCTCCAGCGCGGAGTTTCTCCAGCGCAGAGTTTCTCCAACACGGAGTTGCGATAGCACGGAGTTTCTCCAACAAGGATTTTCTCCAACACGGAGTTTCTCCAACACGGAGTTTCTCCAACACGGAGTTTCCCCGACACGGAGTTTCTCCAACACGGAGTTTCTCCAACATGGATTCTCCGACATGGAGATTCTCCAAGACGGAGATCCTCCAACACGGAGTTTCTCCGACATGGAGTTTCTCCAACACGGAGTTTCTCCGACAGAGTTTCTACAACATGAAGTTTCTGCAGCACGAAGTTTCTCCATCACGGAGTTTCTCTAACAATAAGTTTCTCCAACACAGAGTTTCTCCAACACAAAGTTTCTACAACATGGAGTTTCGCCAACACGAAGCTTCTACAACACGGAGTTTCTCCAACACGAAGTTTCTACAACATGGAGTTTCTCTAACACGGAGTTTCTCCGACACGGAGTTTCTCCGACACGGAGTTTCTCCGACACGGAGTTTCTCCGACACGGAGTTTCTCCAACACGGAGTTTCTCCGACACAGACTTTCTCCGACACAGAGTTTCTCCGACACAGAGTTTCTCCAGCACGAAGTTTCTCCAACACGGAGTTTATCTAACAATGAGTTTCTCCAACACGGAGTTTCTACAACAAGGAGTTTCGCCAACACGAAGTTTCTACAACACGAAGCTTCTGCGACACGGAGTTTCTCCGACACGGACTTTCTCCGATACGAAGTTTCTCCAACACGGAGCTTCTCCAACACGGAGTTTCTCCATCACGGAGTTTCTCACACACGGAGTTTCTCCAACACAGAGTTTCTGCAACACGGAGTTTCTCCAACACGAAGTCTCTCCAGCGCGGAGATTCTCCAGCGCGTAGTTTCCCCAGCGCGGATTTTCTGCAGCATGGAGTTTCTCCAACATGGAGTTTCTCCAACATGGATTATCTCCCACACGGAGTTTCTACTACACGGAATTTCTTCAACAGGTAGTTTCTCCAACACAGAGTTTCTCCAACACGAAGTTTCTACATCATGGAGTTTCTCCAACACGGAGTTTCTACAACATAAAGTTTCTCCAACACGGAGTTTCTCCAACACGGAGTTTCTCCAACACGGACATTCTCCAACACGGACTTTCTCCAACATGGAGTTTCTCTAACGCGGAGTTTCTCGAACACGGAGTTTCTCCAACACGGAGTTTCTTCAACACGGAGTTTCTACAACATGAAGTTTCTCCATCTCGGCGTTTCCCCAACACGGAGTTTCCACAACACGGAGTTTCTCCAACACGGAGTTTCTCCAACATGGAGTTTCTCCAGCAAGGATTTTCTCCAACACGGAGTTTCTCCAACACAGAGTTTCTCCAACAAGGAGTTTCTTAAGCACGGAGTTTCTCCAACAAGGAATTTCTCCGACACAGAGTTTCTCCAACACGGAGTTTCTCCAACACGGAGTTTCTCCGACACGGAGTTTCTCTGACACAGAGTTTCTACAACACAGAGTTTCTCCAACACGGAGTTTCTAAAACACGGAGTTTCTCCAACACGGAGTTTCTCCAACACGGAGTTTCTCCGACGCGGAGTTTCTCCAACACGGAGTTTCTTCAACACGGAGTTTCTACAACATGGAGTTTCTCCAACACGGAGTTTCTACAACATAAAGTTTCTCCAACACGGAGTTTCTCCAACACGGAGTTTCTCCAACACGGACATTCTCCAACACGGACTTTCTCCTACATGGAGTTTCTCTAACACGGAGTTTCTCAACACGGAGTTTCTCCAACACGGAATTTCTTCAACACGGAGTTTCTACAACATGGAGTTTCTCCAACACGGAGTTTCTACAACATAAAGTTTCTCCAACACGGAGTTTCTCCAATACGAAGTTTCTTCGACATGGAGTTTCTCCAACATAAAGTTTCTCCAACACGGAGTTTCTCCGACACGGAGTTTCTCCGACACGGAGTTTCTCCAACACGGAGTTTCTCCAACACGGAGTTTCTCCGACACAGACTTTCTCCGACACAGAGTTTCTCCGACACAGAGTTTCTCCAGCACGAAGTTTCTCCAACACGGAGTTTATCTAACAATGAGTTTCTCCAACACGGAGTTTTTACAACAAGGAGTTTCGCCAACACGAAGTTTCTACAACACGAAGCTTCTGCGACACGGAGTTTCTCCGACACGGACTTTCTCCGATACGAAGTTTCTCCAACACGGAGCTTCTCCAACACGGCGTTTCTCCATCACGGAGTTTCTCACACACGGAGTTTTTCCAACACAGAGTTTCTGCAACACGGAGTTTCTCCAACACGAAGTCTCTCCAGCGCGGAGATTCTCCAGCGCATAGTTTCCCCAGCGCGGATTTTCTGCAGCATGGAGTTTCTCCAACACGGAGTTTCTCCAACAAGGAGTTTCTCCAACAAGGATTTTCTCCAACAAGGAGTTTCTCCAGCACGGAGTTTCTCCAACAAGGAATTTCTCCGACACAGAGTTTCTCCAACACGGAGTTTCTCCGACACGGAGTTTCTCCGACACGGAGTTTCTACAACACGGAGTTTCTCCAACACGGAGTTTCTAAAACACGGAGTTTCTACAACACGGAGTTTCTCCAACACGGAGTTTCTAAAACACGGAGTTTCTCCAACACGGAGTTTCTTCAACACGGAGTTTCTACAACATGGAGTTTCTCCAACACGGAGTTTCTACAACATAAAGTTTCTTCAACACGGAGTTTCTCCAACACGGAGTTTCTCCAACACGGACATTCTCTAACACGGACTTTCTCCAACATGGAGTTTCTCTAACACGGAGTTTCTCCAACACGGAGTTTCTCCAACACGGAGTTTCTTCAACACGGAGTTTCTACAACATGGAGTTTCTCCAGCACGGAGTTTCTACAACATAAAGTTTCTCCAACACGGAGTTTCTCCAATACGAAGTTTCTTCGACATGGAGTTTCTCCAACATAAAGTTTCTCCAACACGGAGTTTCTCCAATACGGAGTTTCTCCGACACGGAGTTTCTCCAACACGGAGTTTCTCCAACACGGAGTTTATCCAAGGCGGAGTTTCTCCAACACGAAGTTTCTCCAGCGCGGAGTTTCTCCAACACGGAGTTTGTCCAACACAGAGTTCCTCCAACACGGTGTTTTCGAACACGGAGTTTCTCCAGCGCGGAGTTTCTCCAACACGGAGTTGCTATAGCACGGAGTTTCTCCAACAAGGATTTTCTCCAACACGAAGTTTCTCCAACACGGAGTTTCTCCAACACGGAGTTTCTCCAACACGGAGTTTCTCCGACACAGTTTCTGCGACACGGAGTTTCTCCAACATGGAGTTTCTCCAACACGGCGTTACCCCAACACGAAGTTTCCCCAGCACGGAGTTTCTCCAACACGGAGTTTCTCCAACAAGGAGTTTCTCAAACAAGGTTTTTTCCAACAAGGAGATTCTCCAACGTGGAGTGTCTCAAACACGGAGTTTCTCTAGCACGGAGTTTCTCCAACACGGAGTTTCTCCAACACGGACTTTCTCCAACACGGAGTTTCTCCGACACGGAGTTTCTCCGACACTGAGTTTCTCCAACACAGAGTTCCTCCAACACGGAGTTTTTCGAACACGGAGATTCTCCAGCGCGGAGTTTCTCCAACACGGGGTTGCTATAGCACGGAGTTTCTCCAACAAGGATTTTCTCCAACACGAAGTTTCTCCAACACGGAGTTTCTCCAACACGGAGTTTCTCTAACACGGAGTTTCTACAACACGGAGTTTCTACAACACGGAGATTCTCGAACACGGAGTTTCTCCAACACGCAGTTTCTCCAACACGTAGTATCTCCAACACGGAGTTTCTCCAACACAGAGTTTCTGGAACAGGGAGTTTCTCCAACAAAGAGGTTTCCAACAGGGAGTTTCTCCAACATGAACTTTCTCCAACAGGGAGTTTATTAAACAGGGAGTTTCTAAGACATGGTGTTTTTCTAAAATGAAGTTTCTACAACAGGGGTTTTCTCCAACACGGAGTTTCTCTAACGTGGTGTTTCTCCAACACGGAGTTTCTCCAACACTGAGTTTCTCCAACACGGAGTTTCTCCGACACGGAGTTTCTCCAGCGCGGAGTTTCTCCAGCGCAGAGTTTCTCCAACACGGAGTTGCGATAGCACGGAGTTTCTCCAACAAGGATTTTCTCCAACACGGAGTTTCTCCAACACGGAGTTTCTCCAACACGGAGTTTCCCCGACACGGAGTTTCTCCAACACGGAGTTTCTCCAACATGGATTCTCCGACATGGAGATTCTCCAAGACGGAGATCCTCCAACACGGAGTTTCTCCGACATGGAGTTTCTCCAACACGGAGTTTCTCCGACAGAGTTTCTACAACATGAAGTTTCTGCAGCACGAAGTTTCTCCATCACGGAGTTTCTCTAACAATAAGTTTCTCCAACACAGAGTTTCTCCAACACAAAGTTTCTACAACATGGAGTTTCGCCAACACGAAGCTTCTACAACACGGAGTTTCTCCAACACGAAGTTTCTACAACATGGAGTTTCTCTAACACGGAGTTTCTCCGACACGGAGTTTCTCCGACACGGAGTTTCTCCGACACGGAGTTTCTCCGACACGGAGTTTCTCCAACACGGAGTTTCTCCGACACAGACTTTCTCCGACACAGAGTTTCTCCGACACAGAGTTTCTCCAGCACGAAGTTTCTCCAACACGGAGTTTATCTAACAATGAGTTTCTCCAACACGGAGTTTCTACAACAAGGAGTTTCGCCAACACGAAGTTTCTACAACACGAAGCTTCTGCGACACGGAGTTTCTCCGACACGGACTTTCTCCGATACGAAGTTTCTCCAACACGGAGCTTCTCCAACACGGAGTTTCTCCATCACGGAGTTTCTCACACACGGAGTTTCTCCAACACAGAGTTTCTGCAACACGGAGTTTCTCCAACACGAAGTCTCTCCAGCGCGGAGATTCTCCAGCGCGTAGTTTCCCCAGCGCGGATTTTCTGCAGCATGGAGTTTCTCCAACATGGAGTTTCTCCAACATGGATTATCTCCCACACGGAGTTTCTACAACACGGAATTTCTTCAACAGGTAGTTTCTCCAACACAGAGTTTCTCCAACACGAAGTTTCTACATCATGGAGTTTCTCCAACACGGAGTTTCTACAACATAAAGTTTCTCCAACACGGAGTTTCTCCAACACGGAGTTTCTCCAACACGGACATTCTCCAACACGGACTTTCTCCAACATGGAGTTTCTCTAACGCGGAGTTTCTCGAACACGGAGTTTCTCCAACACGGAGTTTCTTCAACACGGAGTTTCTACAACATGAAGTTTCTCCATCTCGGCGTTTCCCCAACACGGAGTTTCCACAACACGGAGTTTCTCCAACACGGAGTTTCTCCAACATGGAGTTTCTCCAGCAAGGATTTTCTCCAACACGGAGTTTCTCCAACACAGAGTTTCTCCAACAAGGAGTTTCTTAAGCACGGAGTTTCTCCAACAAGGAATTTCTCCGACACAGAGTTTCTCCAACATGGAGTTTCTCCAACACGGAGTTTCTCCGACACGGAGTTTCTCTGACACAGAGTTTCTACAACACAGAGTTTCTCCAACACGGAGTTTCTAAAACACGGAGTTTCTCCAACACGGAGTTTCTCCAACACGGAGTTTCTCCGACGCGGAGTTTCTCCAACACGGAGTTTCTTCAACACGGAGTTTCTACAACATGGAGTTTCTCCAACACGGAGTTTCTACAACATAAAGTTTCTCCAACACGGAGTTTCTCCAACACGGAGTTTCTCCAACACGGACATTCTCCAACACGGACTTTCTCCTACATGGAGTTTCTCTAACACGGAGTTTCTCAACACGGAGTTTCTCCAACACGGAATTTCTTCAACACGGAGTTTCTACAACATGGAGTTTCTCCAACACGGAGTTTCTACAACATAAAGTTTCTCCAACACGGAGTTTCTCCAATACGAAGTTTCTTCGACATGGAGTTTCTCCAACATAAAGTTTCTCCAACACGGAGTTTCTCCAATACGGAATTTCTCCGACACGGAGTTTCTCCAACACGGAGTTTCTCCAACACGGAGTTTCTCCAACGCGGAGTTTCTCCAACACGAAGTTTCTCCAGCGCGGAGTTTCTCCAACACGGAGTTTGTCCGGCACAGAGTTCCTCCAACACGGAGTTTTTCGAACACGGAGTTTCTCCAGCGCGGAGTTTCTCCAACACGGAGTTGCTATAGCACGGAGTTTCTCCAACAAGGATTTTCTCCAACACGAAGTTTCTCCAACACGGAGTTTCTCCAACACATAGTTTCTACAACACGCAGTTTCTCCAACACGGAGTTTCTCCGACACGGAGTTTCTCCAACATAGAGTTTCTCCAACACGGCGTTACCCCAACACGAAGTTTCCCCAGCACGGAGTTTCTCCAACACGGAGTTTCTCCAACACGGAGTTTCTCCAACAAGGACTTTCTCCAACACGGAGTTTCTCCGACACGGAGTTTCTCCGACACTAATTTTCTCCGACACGGAGTTTCTCCAAAACGGAGTTTCTCCGACACGGAGTTTCTCCGACACAGAGTTTCTCCAACACGGAGTTTCTCCGACACGGAGTTTCTCCGACACGGAGTTTCTCCAACGTGGAGTTTCTCCAACACGGCGTTTCCCCAACACGAAGTTTCCCCAGCACGGAGTTTCTCCAACACGGAGTTTCTCCAACAAGCAGTTTCTCAAACAAGGTTTTTTCCAACAAGGAGATTCTCCAACGTGGATTGTCTCAAACACGGAGTTTCTCTAGCACGGAGTTTCTCCAACACGGAGTTTCTCCAACACAGAGTTTCTCCAACACGGAGCTTCTCCGACACGGAGTTTCTCCGACACGGAGTTTCTCCAACGTGGAGTTTCTCCAACACGGCGTTTCCCCAACACGAAGTTTCCCCAGCACGGAGTTTCTCCAACACGGAGTTTCTCCAACAAGGAGTTTCTCAAACAAGGTTTTTTCCAACAAGGAGATTCTCCAATGTGGTGTGTCTCAAACACGGAGTTTCTCTAGCACGGAGTTTCTCCAACACGGACTTTCTCCAACACGAAGTTTCTCCAACACGGAGTTTCTCCAACACGGAGTTTATCCAACATGGAGTTTCTCCAACACGGCGTTTCCCCAACACGAAGTTTCCCCAGCACGGAGCTTCTCCAACACGGAGTTTCTCCAACAAGGAGTTTCTCAAACAAGGTTTTTCCAACAAGGAGATTCTCCAACGTGGAGTGTCTCAAACACGGAGTTTCTCTAGCACGGAGTTTCTCCAACACGGAGTTTCTCCAACAAGGACTTTCTCCAACACGGAGTTTCTCCGACACGGAGTTTCTCCGACACTGAGTTTCTCCAACACAGAGTTCCTCCAACACGGAGCTTTTCGAACACGGAGATTCTCCAGCGCGGAGTTTCTCCAACACGGGGTTGCTATAGCACGGAGTTTTTCCAACAAGGATTTTCTCCAACACGAAGTTTCTCCAACACGGAGTTTCTCCAACACGGAGTTTCTCCAACACGGAGTTTCTCCAACACGGAGTTTCTACAACACGGAGTTTCTCCAACACGCAGTTTCTCCAACACGTAGTATCTCCAACACGGAGTTTCTCCAACACAGAGTTTCTGCAACAGGGAGTTTCTCCAACAAAGAGGTTTCCAACAGGGAGTTTCTCCAACATGAACTTTCTCCAACAGGGAGTTTCTTAAACAGGGAGTTTCTAAGACATGGTGTTTTTCTAAAATGAAGTTTCTACAACAGGGATTTTCTCCAACACGAAGTTTCTCTAACGTGGTGTTTCTCCAACACGCAGTTTCTCCAACACAGAGTTTCTCCAACACGGAGTTTCTCCGACACGGAGTTTCTCCAGCGCGGAGTTTCTCCAGCGCAGAGTTTCTCCAACACGGAGTTGCGATAGCACGGAGTTTCTCCAAAAAGGATTTTATCCAACACGGAATTTCTTCAACACGGAGTTTCTCCAACACGGAGTTTCCCCGACACGGAGTTTCTCCAACACGGAGTTTCTCCAACATGGAGTTTCTCCGACACGGAGATTTCTCCAAGACGGAGTTCCTCCAACACGGAGTTTCTCCGACACGGAGTTTCTCCAACACGGAGTTTCTCCGACACAGACTTTCTCCGACACAGAGTTTCTCCGACACAGAATTTCTCCAGCACGAAGTTTCTCCAACACGGAGTTTATCTAACAATAAGTTTCTAAAACACGGAGTTTCTCCAACACGGAGTTTCTCCAACACGGAGTTTCTCCGACGCGGAGTTTCTCCAACACGGAGTTTCTTCAACACGGAGTTTCTACAACATGGAGTTTCTCCAACACGGAGTTTCTACAACATAAAGTTTCTCCAACACGGAGTTTCTCCAACACGGAGTTTCTCCAACACGGACATTCTCCAACACGGACTTTCTCCTACATGGAGTTTCTCTAACACGGAGTTTCTCAACACGGAGTTTCTCCAACACGGAATTTCTTCAACACGGAGTTTCTACAACATGGAGTTTCTCCAACACGGAGTTTCTACAACATAAAGTTTCTCCAACACGGAGTTTCTCCAATACGAAGTTTCTTCGACATGGAGTTTCTCCAACATAAAGTTTCTCCAACACGGAGTTTCTCCAATACGGAATTTCTCCGACACGGAGTTTCTCCAACACGGAGTTTCTCCAACACGGAGTTTCTCCAACGCGGAGTTTCTCCAACACGAAGTTTCTCCAGCGCGGAGTTTCTCCAACACGGAGTTTGTCCGGCACAGAGTTCCTCCAACACGGAGTTTTTCGAACACGGAGTTTCTCCAGCGCGGAGTTTCTCCAACACGGAGTTGCTATAGCACGGAGTTTCTCCAACAAGGATTTTCTCCAACACGAAGTTTCTCCAACACGGAGTTTCTCCAACACATAGTTTCTACAACACGCAGTTTCTCCAACACGGAGTTTCTCCGACACGGAGTTTCTCCAACATAGAGTTTCTCCAACACGGCGTTACCCCAACACGAAGTTTCCCCAGCACGGAGTTTCTCCAACACGGAGTTTCTCCAACACGGAGTTTCTCCAACAAGGACTTTCTCCAACACGGAGTTTCTCCGACACGGAGTTTCTCCGACACTAATTTTCTCCGACACGGAGTTTCTCCAAAACGGAGTTTCTCCGACACGGAGTTTCTCCGACACAGAGTTTCTCCAACACGGAGTTTCTCCGACACGGAGTTTCTCCGACACGGAGTGTCTCCAACGTGGAGTTTCTCCAACACGGCGTTTCCCCAACACGAAGTTTCCCCAGCACGGAGTTTCTCCAACACGGAGTTTCTCCAACAAGGAGTTTCTCAAACAAGGTTTTTTCCAACAAGGAGATTCTCCAACGTGGATTGTCTCAAACACGGAGTTTCTCTAGCACGGAGTTTCTCCAACACGGAGTTTCTCCAACACAGAGTTTCTCCAACACGGAGCTTCTCCGACACGGAGTTTCTCCGACACGGAGTTTCTCCAACGTGGAGTTTCTCCAACACGGCGTTTCCCCAACACGAAGTTTCCCCAGCACGGAGTTTCTCCAACACGGAGTTTCTCCAACAAGGAGTTTCTCAAACAAGGTTTTTTCCAACAAGGAGATTCTCCAATGTGGTGTGTCTCAAACACGGAGTTTCTCTAGCACGGAGTTTCTCCAACACGGACTTTCTCCAACACGAAGTTTCTCCAACACGGAGTTTCTCCAACACGGAGTTTATCCAACATGGAGTTTCTCCAACACGGCGTTTCCCCAACACGAAGTTTCCCCAGCACGGAGCTTCTCCAACACGGAGTTTCTCCAACAAGGAGTTTCTCAAACAAGGTTTTTCCAACAAGGAGATTCTCCAACGTGGAGTGTCTCAAACACGGAGTTTCTCTAGCACGGAGTTTCTCCAACACGGAGTTTCTCCAACAAGGACTTTCTCCAACACGGAGTTTCTCCGACACGGAGTTTCTCCGACACTGAGTTTCTCCAACACAGAGTTCCTCCAACACGGAGTTTTTCGAACACGGAGATTCTCCAGCGCGGAGTTTCTCCAACACGGGGTTGCTATAGCACGGAGTTTTTCCAACAAGGATTTTCTCCAACACGAAGTTTCTCCAACACGGAGTTTCTCCAACACGGAGTTTCTCCAACACGGAGTTTCTCCAACACGGAGTTTCTACAACACGGAGTTTCTCCAACACGCAGTTTCTCCAACACGTAGTATCTCCAACACGGAGTTTCTCCAACACAGAGTTTCTGCAACAGGGAGTTTCTCCAACAAAGAGGTTTCCAACAGGGAGTTTCTCCAACATGAACTTTCTCCAACAGGGAGTTTCTTAAACAGGGAGTTTCTAAGACATGGTGTTTTTCTAAAATGAAGTTTCTACAACAGGGATTTTCTCCAACAAGAAGTTTCTCTAACGTGGTGTTTCTCCAACACGCAGTTTCTCCAACACAGAGTTTCTCCAACACGGAGTTTCTCCGACACGGAGTTTCTCCAGCGCGGAGTTTCTCCAGCGCAGAGTTTCTCCAACACGGAGTTGCGATAGCACGGAGTTTCTCCAAAAAGGATTTTATCCAACACGGAATTTCTTCAACACGGAGTTTCTCCAACACGGAGTTTCCCCGACACGGAGTTTCTCCAACACGGAGTTTCTCCAACATGGAGTTTCTCCGACACGGAGATTTCTCCAAGACGGAGTTCCTCCAACACGGAGTTTCTCCGACATGGAGTTTCTCCAACACGGAGTTTCTCCGACACAGTTTCTACAACACGAAGTTTCTCCAGCACGAAGTTTCTCTATCACGGAGTTTCTCTAACAATAAGTTTCTCCAACACAGGGTTTCTCCAACACGAAGTTTCTACAATATGGAGTTTCGCCAACACGAAGCTTCTACAACACGGCGTTTCTCCAACACGAAGTTTCTTCAACATGGAGTTTCTCTAACACGGAGTTTCTCCAACACGGAGTTTCTCCGACACGGAGTTTCTCCGACACGGAGTTTCTCCAACACGGAGTTTCTCCAACACGGACTTTCTCCGACACAGACTTTCTCCGACACAGAGTTTCTCCGACACAGAATTTCTCCAGCACGAAGTTTCTCCAACACGGAGTTTATCTAACAATAAGTTTCTCCAACACGGAGTTTCTACAACAAGGAGTTTCGCCAACACGAAGTTTCTACAACACGAAGTTTCTGCGACACGGAGTTTCTCCGACACGGACTTTCTCCGATACGAAGTTTCTCCAACACGGAGCTTCTCCAACACGAAGTTTCTCCATCACGGAGTTTCTCACACACGGAGTTTCTCCAACACGGAGTTTCTGCAACACGGAGTTTTTCGAACACGGAGTTTCTCCAGCGCGGAGTTTCTCCAACACGGAGTTGCTATAGCACGGAGTTTCTCCAACAAGGATTTTCACCAACACGAAGTTTCTCCAACACGGAGTTTCTCCAACACGGAGTTTCTCCAACACGGAGTTTCTCCAACACGGAGTTTCTCCGACACGGAGTTTCTCCAACATGGAGTTTCTCCAACACGGCGTTTCCCCAACACGAAGTTTCCCCAGCACGGAGTTTCTCCGACACAGAGTTTCTCCAACAAGGAGTTTCTCAAACAAGGTTTTTTCCAACAAGGAGATTCTCCAACGTGGAGTGTCTCAAACACGGAGTTTCTCTAGCACGGAGTTTCTCCAACACGGAGTTTCTCCGACACAGACTTTCTCCGACACAGAGTTTCTCCGACACAGAGTTTCTCCAGCACGAAGTTTCTCCAACACGGAGTTTATCTAACAATAGGTTTCTCCAACACGGAGTTTCTACAACAAGGAGTTTCGCCAACACGAAGTTTCTACAACACGGAGTTTCTGCGACACGGAGTTTCTCCGACACGGACTTTCTCCGATACGAAGTTACTCCAACACGGAGCTTCTCCAACACGGAGCTTCTCCAACACGGAGTTTCTCCAACACGGAGTTTCTCACACACGGAGTTTCTCCAACACGGAGTTTCTGCAACGCGGAGTTTTTCCAACACGAAGTCTCTCCAGCGCGGAGATTCTCCAGCGCGTAGTTTCCCCAGCGCGGATTTTCTGCAGCATGGAGTTTCTCCAACATGGAGTTTCTCCAACATGGATTATCTCAAACACGGAGTTTCTACAACACGCAGTTTCTACAACACGGAGTTTCTTCAACAGGGAGTTTCTCCAACACAGAGTTTCTCCAACACGGAGTTTCAACAACATGGAGTTTCTCCAACACGGAGTTTCTACAACATAAAGTTTCTCCAACACGGAGTTTCTCCAACACGGAGTTTCTCCAACACGAACATTCTCCAACACGGACTTTCTCCAACATGGAGTTTCTCTAACACGGAGTTTCTCCAACACGGAGTTTCTCCAACACGGAGTTTCTTCAACACGGAGTTTCTACAACATAAAGTTTCTCCATCGGCGTTTCGCCAACACGGAGTTTCCACAACACGGAGTTTCTCCAACACGGAGTTTCTCCAACATGGAGTTTCTCCAACAAGGAGTTTCTCCAACCAGAAAGTTCTCCAACATGGAGTTTCTCTAACACGGAGTTTCTACAACACGGAGTTTCTCCAACACAGAGTTTCTCCAACAAGGAGTTTCTCCAGCACGTAGTTTCTCCAACAAGGAATTTCTCCGACGCAGTCTCCAACACGGAGTTTCTCCAACACGGAGTTTCTACAACACGGAGTTTCTCCAGCACGGAGTTTCTCCAACATGGAGTTTCTCCAACAAGGATTTTCTCCAACAAGGAGTTTCTCCAATAAGAAGGTTCTCCAACATGGAGTTTCTCTAACACGGAGTTTCTCCAACACGGAGTTTCTCCAACACGGAGTTTCTCCGACACGGAGTTTCTCTGACACAGAGTTTCTACAACACGGAGTTTCTCCAACACGGAGTTTCTAAAACACGGAGTTTCTCCTACACGGAGTTTTCTCCAACACGGAGTTTCTCCAACACGGAGTTTCTCCAACAAGGAGTTTCTCCAACAAGGAGTTTCTCCAGCACGGAGTTTCTCCAACAAGGAATTTCTCCGACACAGAGTTTCTCCAACACGGAGTTTCTCCAACACGGAGTTTCTAAAACACGGAGTTTCTCCAACACGGAGTTTCTCAAACACGGAGTTGCTATAGCACGGAGTTTCTCCAACAAGGATTTTCTCCAACACGAAGTTTCTCCAACACGGAGTTTCTCCAACACGGAGTTTCTCCAACACGGAGTTTCTCCAACACGGAGTTTCTCCGACACGGAGTTTCTGCGACACGGAGTTTCTCCAACATGGAGTTTCTCCAACACGGCGTTACCCCAACACGAAGTTTCCCCAGCACGGAGTTTCTCCAACACGGAGTTTCTCCAACACGGACTTTCTCCAACACAGAGTTTCCCCGACACGGAGTTTCTCCAACACGGAGTTTCACCAACATGGAGTTTCTCCGACATGGAGATTCTCCAAGACGGAGTTCCTCCAACACGGAGTTTCTCCGACATGGAGTTTCTCCAACACGGAGTTTCTCCGACAGAGTTTCTACAACATGAAGTTTCTCCAGCACGAAGTTTCTCCATCACGGAGTTTCTCTAACAATAAGTTTCTCCAACACAGAGTTTCTCCAACACGAAGTTTCTACAACATGGAGTTTCGCCAACACGAAGCTTCTGCAACACGGAGTTTCTCCAACACGAAGTTTCTACAACATGGAGTTTCTCTAACACGGAGTTTCTCCAACACGGAGCTTCTCCGACACGGAGTTTCTCCGACACGGAGTTTCTCCGACACAGAGTTTCTCCAACACGGAGTTTCTCCAACACGGAGTTTCTCCGACACAGACTTTCTCCGACACAGAGTTTCTCCGACACAGAGTTTCTCCAGCACGAAGTTTCTCCAACACGGAGTTTATCTAACAATGAGTTTCTCCAACACGGAGTTTCTCCAACACGGAGTTTCACCAACATGGAGTTTCTCCGACATGGAGATTCTCCAAGACGGAGTTCCTCCAACACGGAGTTTCTCCGACATGGAGTTTCTCCAACACGGAGTTTCTCCGACAGAGTTTCTACAACATGAAGTTTCTCCAGCACGAAGTTTCTCCATCACGGAGTTTCTCTAACAATAAGTTTCTCCAACACAGAGTTTCTCCAACACGAAGTTTCTACAACATGGAGTTTCGCCAACACGAAGCTTCTGCAACACGGAGTTTCTCCAACACGAAGTTTCTACAACATGGAGTTTCTCTAACACGGAGTTTCTCCAACACGGAGTTTCTCCGACACGGAGTTTCTCCGACACGGAGTTTCTCCGACACGGAGTTTCTCCAACACGGAGTTTCTCCAACACGGAGTTTCTCCGACACAGACTTTCTCCGACACAGAGTTTCTCCGACACAGAGTTTCTCCAGCACGAAGTTTCTCCAACACGGAGTTTATCTAACAATGAGTTTCTCCTACACGGAGTTTCTACAACAAGGAGTTTCGCCAACACGAAGTTTCTACAACACGAAGCTTCTGCGACACGGAGTTTCTCCGACACGGACTTTCTCCGATACGAAGTTTCTCCAACACGGAGCTTCTCCAACACGGAGTTTCTCCATCACGGAGTTTCTCACACACGGAGTTTCTCCAACACAGAGTTTCTGCAACACGGAGTTTCTCCAACACGAAGTCTCTCCAGCGCGGAGATTCTCCAGCGCGTAGTTTCCCCAGCGCGGATTTTCTGCAGCATGGAGTTTCTCCAACATGGAGTTTCTTCAACATGGATTATCTCCAACACGGAGTTTCTACAACACGGAATTTCTTCAACAGGTAGTTTCTCCAACACAGTTTCTCCAACACGAAGTTTCTACATCATGGAGTTTCTCCAACACGGAGTTTCTACAACATAAAGTTTCTCCAACACGGAGTTTCTCCAACACGGAGTTTCTCCAACACGGACATTCTCCAACACGGACTTTCTCCAACATGGAGTTTCTCTAACGCGGAGTTTCTTGAACACGGAGTTTCTCCAACACGGAGTTTCTTCAACACGGAGTTTCTACAACATGAAGTTTCTCCATCTCGGCGTTTCCCCAACACGGAGTTTCCACAACACGGAGTTTCTCCAACACGGAGTTTCTCCAACATGGAGTTTCTCCAGCAAGGATTTTCTCCAACACGGAGTTTCTCCAACACAGTTTCTCCAACAAGGAGTTTCTCCAGCACGGAGTTTCTCCAACAAGGAATTTCTCCGACACAGAGTTTCTCCAACACGGAGTTTCTCCAACACGGAGTTTCTCCGACACGGAGTTTCTCTGACACAGAGTTTCTACAACACAGAGTTTCTCCAACACGGAGTTTCTCCAACACGGAGTTTCTCCAACACGGAGTTTCTCCGACGCGGAGTTTCTCCAACACGGAGTTTCTTCAACACAGAGTTTCTACAACATGGAGTTTCTCCAACACGGAGTTTCTACAACATAAAGTTTCTCCAACACGGAGTTTCTCCAACACGGAGTTTCTCCAACACGGACATTCTCCAACACGGACTTTCTCCTACATGAAGTTTCTCTAACACGGAGTTTCTCAACACAGAGTTTCTCCAACACGGAGTTTCTTCAACACGGAGTTTCTACAACATGGAGTTTCTCCAACACGGAGTTTCTACAACATAAAGTTTCTCCAACACGGAGTTTCTCCAATACGAAGTTTCTTCGACATGGAGTTTCTCCAACATAAAGTTTCTCCAACACGGAGTTTCTCCAATACGGAGTTTCTCCGACACGGAGTTTCTCCAACACGGAGTTTCTCCGACACGAAGTTTCTCCAGCGCGGAGTTTCTCCAACACGGAGTGTGTCCGACACAGAGTTCCTCCAACACGGAGTTTTTCGAACACGAAGTTTCTCCAGCGCGGAGTTTCTCCAACACGGAGTTGCTATAGCACGGAGTTTCTCCAACAAGGATTTTCTCCAACACGAAGTTTCTCCAACACGGAGTTTCTCCGACACGGAGTTTCTCCGACACGGAGTTTCTCCAACATAGAGTTTCTCCAACACGGCGTTACCCCAACACGAAGTTTCCCTAGCACGGAGTTTCTCCAACACGGAGTTTCTCCAACACGGAGTTTCTCCAACAAGGACTTTCTCCAACACGGAGTTTCTCCGACACGGAGTTTCTCCGACACTAATTTTCTCCGACACGGAGTTTCTCCAAAACGGAGTTTCTCCGACACGGAGTTTCTCAACACAGAGTTTCTCCAACACGGAGTTTCTTCAACACGGAGTTTCTACAACATAGAGTTTCTCCAACACGGAGTTTCTACAACATAAAGTTTCTCCAACACGGAGTTTCTCCAATACGAAGTTTCTTCGACATGGAGTTTCTCCAACATAAAGTTTCTCCAACACGGAGTTTCTCCAATACGGAGTTTCTCCGACACGGAGTTTCTCCAACACGGAGTTTCTCCGACACGAAGTTTCTCCAGCGCGGAGTTTCTCCAACACGGAGTGTGTCCGACACAGAGTTCCTCCAACACGGAGTTTTTCGAACACGAAGTTTCTCCAGCGCGGAGTTTCTCCAACACGGAGTTGCTATAGCACGGAGTTTCTCCAACAAGGATTTTCTCCAACACGAAGTTTCTCCAACACGGAGTTTCTCCGACACGGAGTTTCTCCAACACGGAGTTTCTCCGACACGGAGTTTCTCCGACACTAATTTTCTCCGACACGGAGTTTCTCCAAAACGGAGTTTCTCCGACACGGAGTTTCTCCGACACAGAGTTTCTCCAACACGGAGCTTCTCCGACACGGAGTTTCTCCGACACTGAGTTTCTCCAACGTGGAGTTTCTCCAAAACGGCGTTTCCCCAACACGAAGTTTCCCCAGCACGGAGTTTCTCCAACACGGAGTTTCTCCAACAAGGAGTTTCTCAAACAAGGTTTTTTCCAACAAGGAGATTCTCCAACGTGGAGTGTCTCAAACACGGAGTTTCTCCAACACGGAGTTTCTCCAACACGGAGTTTATCCAATATGGAGTTTCTCCAACACGGCGTTTCCCCAACACGAAGTTTCCCCAGCACGGAGCTTCTCCAACACGGAGTTTCTCCAACAAGGAGTTTCTCAAACAAGGTTTTTCCAACAAGGAGATTCTCCAACGTGGAGTGTCTCAAACACGGAGTTTCTCTAGCACGGGGTTGCTATAGCACGGAGTTTTTCCAACAAGAATTTTCTCCAACACGAAGTTTCTCCAACACGGAGTTTCTCCAACACGGAGTTTCTCCAACACGGAGTTTCTCCAACACGGAGTTTCTACAACACGGAGTTTCTCCAACACGCAGTTTCTCCAACACGTAGTATCTCCAACACGGAGTTTCTCCAACACAGAGTTTCTGCAACAGGGAGTTTCTCCAACAAAGAGGTTTCCAACAGGGAGTTTCTCCAACATGAACTTTCTCCAACAGGGAGTTTATTAAACAGGGAGTTTCTAAGACATGGTGTTTTTCTAAAATGAAGTTTCTACAACAGGGATTTTCTCCAACACGAAGTTTCTCTAACGTGGTGTTTCTCCAACACGGAGTTTCTCCAACACAGAGTTTCTCCAACACGGAGTTTCTCCGACACGGAGTTTCTCCAGCGCGGAGTTTCTCCAGCGCAGAGTTTCTCCAACACGGAGTTGCGATAGCACCGAGTTTCTCCAAAAAGGATTTTCTCCAACACGGAGTTTCTTCAACACGGAGTTTCTCCAACACGGAGTTTCCCCGACACGGAGTTTCTCCAACACGGAGTTTCTCCAACATGGAGTTTCTCCGACACGGAGATTCTCCAAGACGGAGTTCCTCCAACACGGAGTTTCTCCGACATGGAGTTTCTCCAACACGGAGTTTCTCCGACACAGTTTCTACAACACGAAGTTTCTCCAGCACGAAGTTTCTCCATCACGGAGTTTCTCTAACAATAAGTTTCTCCAACACAGGGTTTCTCCAACACGAAGTTTCTACAACATGGAGTTTCGCCAACACGAAGCTTCTACAACACGGCGTTGATCCAACACGAAGTTTCTACAACATGGAGTTTCTCTAACACGGAGTTTCTCCAACACGGAGTTTCTCCGACACAGAGTTTCTCCGACACGGAGTTTCTCCAACACGGAGTTTCTCCAACACGGAGTTTCTCCGACACAGACTTTCTCCGACACAGAGTTTCTCCGACACAGAGTTTCTCCAGCACGAAGTTTCTCCAACACGGAGTTTATCTAACAATAAGTTTCTCCAACACGGAGTTTCTACAACAAGGAGTTTCGCCAACACGGTTTCTACAACACGAAGTTTCTGCGACACGGAGTTTCTCCGACACGGACTTTCTCCGATACGAAGTTTCTCCAACACGGAGCTGCTCCAACACGGAGTTTCTCCATCACGGAGTTTCTCACACACGGAGTTTCTCCAACACGGATTTTCTGCAACACGGAGTTTTTCGAACACGGAGTTTCTCCAGCGCGGAGTTTCTCCAACACGGAGTTGCTATAGCACGGAGTTTCTCCAACAAGGATTTTCACCAACACGAAGTTTCTCCAACACGGAGTTTCTCCAACACGGAGTTTCTCCAACACGGAGTTTCTCCGACACGGAGTTTCTCCGACACGGAGTTTCTCCAACACGAAGTTTCCCCAGCACGGAGTTTCTCCGACACAGAGTTTCTCCAACAAGGAGTTTCTCAAACAAGGTTTTTTCCAACAAGGAGATTCTCCAACGTGGAGTGTCTCAAACACGGAGTTTCTCTAGCACGGAGTTTCTCCAACACGGAGTTTCTCCAACACGGAGTTTCTCCGACACAGACTTTCTCCGACACAGAGTTTCTCCGACACAGTTTCTCCAGCACGAAGTTTCTCCAACACGGAGTGTATCTAACAATAGGTTTCTCCAACACGGAGTTTCTACAACAAGGAGTTTCGCCAGCACGAAGTTTCTACAACACGGAGTTTCTGCGACACGGAGTTTCTCCGACACGGACTTTCTCCGATACGAAGTTACTCCAACACGGAGCTTCTCCAACACGGAGTTTCTCCAACACGGAGTTTCTCACACACGGAGTTTCTCCAACACGGAGTTTCTGCAACACGGAGTTTCACCAACACGAAGTCTCTCCAGCGCGGAGATTCTCCAGCGCGTAGTTTCCCCAGCGCGGATTTTCTGCAGCATGGAGTTTCTCCAACATGGAGTTTCTCCAACATGGATTATCTCCAACACGGAGTTTCTAGAACACGCAGTTTCTACAACACGGAGTTTCTTCAAAAGGGAGTTTCTCCAACACAGAGTTTCTCCAACACGGAGTTTCTACAACATGGAGTTTCTCCAACACGGAGTTTCTAAAACAAAGTTTCTCCAACACGGAGTTTCTCCAACACGGAGTTTCTCCAACACGGACATTCTCCAACACGGACTTTCTCCAACATGGAGTTTCTCTAACACGGAGTTTCTCCAACACGGAGTTTCTCCAACACGGAGTTTCTTCAACACGGAGTTTCTACAACATAAAGTTTCTCCATCTCGGCGTTTCCCCAACACAGAGTTTCCACAACACGGAGTTTCTCCAACACGGAGTTTCTCCAACACGAAGTTTCTCCAACACGGAGTTTCTCCAACACGGAGTTTCTCCAACACGGAGTTTCTCCAACACGGAGTTTCTACAACACGGAGTTTCTCCAACACGCAGTTTCTCCAACACGTAGTATCTCCAACAAGGAGTTTCTCCAACACAGAGTTTCTGCAACAGGGAGTTTCTCCAACAAAGAGGTTTCCAACAGGGAGTTTCTCCAACATGAACTTTCTCCAACAGGGAGTTTATTAAACAGGGAGTTTCTAAGACATGGTGTTTTTCTAAAATGAAGTTTCTACAACAGGGATTTTCTCCAACACGAAGTTTCTCTAACGTGGTGTTTCTCCAACACGGAGTTTCTCTAACACAGAGTTTCTCCAACACGGAGTTTCTCCGACACGGAGTTTCTCCAGCGCGGAGTTTCTCCAGCGCAGAGTTTCTCCAACACGGAGTTGCGATAGCACCGAGTTTCTCCAAAAAGGATTTTCTCCAACACGGAGTTTCTTCAACACGGAGTTTCTCCAACACGGAGTTTCCCCGACACGGAGTTTCTCCAACACGGAGTTTCTCCAACATGGAGTTTTTCCGACACGGAGATTCTCCAAGACGGAGTTCCTCCAACACGGAGTTTCTCCGACATGGAGTTTCTCCAACACGGAGTTTCTCCGACACAGTTTCTACAACACGAAGTTTCTCCAGCACGAAGTTTCTCCATCACGGAGTTTCTCTAACAATAAGTTTCTCCAACACAGGGTTTCTCCAACACGAAGTTTCTACAACATGGAGTTTCGCCAACACGAAGCTTCTACAACACGGCGTTTCTCCAACACGAAGTTTCTACAACATGGATTTTCTCTAACACGGAGTTTCTCCAACACGGAGTTTCTCCGACACGGAGTTTCTCCGACACGGAGTTTCTCCAACACGGAGTTTCTCCAACACGGAGTTTCTCCGACACAGACTTTCTCCGACACAGAGTTTCTCCGACACAGAGTTTCTCCGGCACGAAGTTTCTCCAACACGGAGTTTATCTAACAATAAGTTTCTCCAACACGGAGTTTCTAAAACAAGGAGTTTCGCCAACACGAAGTTTCTACAACACGAAGTTTCTGCGACACGAAGTTTCTGCGACACGGAGTTTCTCCGACACGGACTTTCTCCGATACGAAGTTTCTCCAACACGGAGCTTCTCCAACACGGAGTTTCTCCATCACGGAGTTTCTCACACACGGAGTTTCTCCAACACGGAGTTTCTGAAACACGGAGTTTTTCGAACACGGAGTTTCTCCAGCGCGGAGTTTCTCCAACACGGAGTTGCTATAGCACGGAGTTTCTCCAACAAGGATTTTCACCAACACGAAGTTTCTCCAACACGGAGTTTCTCCAACACGGAGTTTCTCCAACACGGAGTTTCTCCGACACGGAGTTTCTCCAACCCGAAGTTTCCCCAGCACGGAGTTTCTCCGACACAGAGTTTCTCCAACAAGGAGTTTCTCAAACAAGGTTTTTTCCAACAAGGAGATTCTCCAACGTGGAGTGTCTCAAACACGGAGTTTCTCTAGCACGGAGTTTCTCCAACACGGAGTTTCTCCAACACGGAGCTTCTCCGACACAGACTTTCTCCGACACAGAGTTTCTCCGACACAGAGTTTCTCCAGCACGAAGTTTCTCCCACACGGAGTTTATCTAACAATAGGTATCTCCAACACGGAGTTTCTACAACAAGGAGTTTCGCCAACACGAAGTTTCTACAACACGGAGTTTCTGCGACACGGAGTTTCTCACACACGGAGTTTCTCCAACACGGAGTTTCTGCAACACGGAGTTTCACCAACACGAAGTCTCTCCAGCGCGGAGATTCTCCAGCGCGTAGTTTCCCCAGCGCGGATTTTCTGCAGCATGAAGTTTCTCCAACATGGAGTTTCTCCAACATGGATTATCTCCAACACGGAGTTTCTACAACACGCAGTTTCTACAACACGGAGTTTCTTCAACAGGGAGTTTCTCCAACACAGAGTTTCTCCAACACGGAGTTTCTACAACATGGAGTTTCTCCAACACGGAGTTTCTACAACATAAAGTTTCTCCAACACGGAGTTTCTCCAACACGGAGTTTCTCCAACACGGAGTTTCTCCAACACGGACATTCTCCAACGCGGACTTTCTCCAACATGGAGTTTCTCTAACACGGAGTTTCTCCAACACGGAGTTTCTCCAACACGGAGTTTCTTCAACACGGAGTTTCTACAACATAAAGTTTCTCCATCTCGGCGTTTCCCCAACACGGAGTTTCCACAACACGGAGTTTCTCCAACACGGAGTTTCTCCAACATGGAGTTTCTCCAACAAGGATTTTCTCCAACAAGGAGTTTCTCCAACCAGAAGGTTCTCCAACACAGAGTTTCTCTAACACGGAGTTTCTACAACACGGAGTTTCTCCAACAAGGAGTTTCTCCAGCACGTAGTTTCTCCAACAAGGAATTTCTCCGACGCAGTCTCCAACACGGAGTTTCTCCAACACGGACTTTCTCCGACACGGAGTTTCTCTGACACAGAGTTTCTCCAACACGGAGTTTCTCCAACACGGAGTTTCTCCAACACGGACTTTCTCCAACACAGAGTTTCTCCGACACGGAGTTTCTCCAACACGGAGTTTCTCCAACATGGAGTTTCTCCAACAAGGATTTTCTCCAACAAGGAGTTTCTCCAACAAGAAGGTTCTCCAACATGGAGTTTCTCTAACACGGAGTTTCTCCAACACGGAGTTTCTCCAACACGGAGTTTCTCCAACACGGAGTTTCTCCGACACAGAGTTTCTCTGACACAGAGTTTCTACAACACGGAGTTTCTCCAACACGGAGTTTCTAAAACACGGAGTTTCTCCTACACGGAGTTTTCTCCAACACGGAGTTTCTCCAACACGGAGTTTCTCCAACAAGGAGTTTCTCCAACAAGGAATTTTCTCCAGCACGGAGTTTCTCCAACAAGGAATTTCTCCGACACAGAGTTTCTCCAACACGGAGTTTCTCCAACACGGAGTTTCTCCGACACGGAGTTTCTCTGACACAGAGTTTCTACAACACGGAGTTTCTCCAACACGGAGTTTCTAAAACACGGAGTTTCTCCAACACGGAGTTTCTCCAACACGGAGTTTCTCCAACACAGAGTTTCTTCAACACGGAGTTTCTACAACATGGAATTTCTCCAACACGGAGTTTCTACAACATAAAGTTTCTTCAACACGGAGTTTCTCCAACACGGAGTTTCTCCAACACGGACATTCTCCAACACGGACTTTCTCCAACATGGAGTTTCTCTAACACGGAGTTTCTCCAACACGGAGTTTCTCCAACACGGAGTTTCTTCAACACGGAGTTTCTACAACATGGAGTTTCTCCAACACGGAGTTTCTACAACATAAAGTTTCTCCAACACGGAGTTTCTCCAATACGAAGTTTCTTCGACATGGAGTTTCTCCAACATAGTTTCTCCAACACGGAGTTTCTCCAATACGGAGTTTCTCCGACACGGAGTTTCTCCAACACGGAGTTTCTCCAACACGGAGTTTCTCCAAAGCGGAGTTTCTCCAACACGAAGTTTCTCCAGCGCGGAGTTTCTCCAACAAGGATTTTCTCCAACACGAAGTTTCTCCAACACGGAGTTTCTCCGACACGGAGTTTCTGCGACACGGAGTTTCTCCAACATGGAGTTTCTGCAACACGGCGTTACCCCAACACGATGTTTCCCCAGCACGGAGTTTCTCCAACACGGAGTTTCTCCAACAAGGCGTTTCTCAAACAAGGTTTTTTCCAACAAGGAGATTCTCCAACGTGGAGTGTCTCAAACACGGAGTTTCTCTAGCACGGAGTTTCTCCAACACGGAGTTTCTCCAACAAGGACTTTCTCCAACACGGAGTTTCTCCGACACGTAGTTTCTCCGACACTGAGTTTCTCCAACACAGAGTTCCTCCAACACGGAGCTTTTCGAACACGGAGATTCTCCAGCGCGGAGTTTCTCCAACACGGGGTTGCTATAGCACGGAGTTTCTCCAACAAGGATTTTCTCCAACACGAAGTTTCTCCAACACGGAGTTTCTCCAACACGGAGTTTCTCCAACACGGAGTTTCTACAACACGGAGTTTCTACAACACGGAGATTCTCGAACACGGAGTTTCTCCAACACGCAGTTTCTCCAACACGTAGTATCTCCAACACGGAGTTTCTCCAACACAGAGTTTCTGGAACAGGGAGTTTCTCCAACAAAGAGGTTTCCAACAGGGAGTTTCTCCAACATGAACTTCCTCCAACAGGGAGTTTATTAAACAGGGAGTTTCTAAGACATGGTGTTTTTCTAAAATGAAGTTTCTACAACAGGGATTTTCTCCAACACGGAGTTTCTCTAACGTGGTGTTTCTCCAACACGGAGTTTCTCCAACACAGAGTTTCTCCAACACGGAGTTTCTCCGACACGGAGTTTCTCCAGCGCGGAGTTTCTCCAGAGCAGAGTTTCTCCAACACGGAGTTGCGCATAGCACGGAGTTTCTCCAACAAGGATTTTCTCCAACACGGAGTTTCTCCAACACGGAGTTTCTCCAACACGGAGTTTCCCCGACACGGAGTTTCTCCAATACGAAGTTTCTTCGACATGGAGTTTCTCCAACATAAAGTTTCTCCAACACGGAGTTTCTCCAATACGGAGTTTCTCCGACACGGAGTTTCTCCAACACGGAGTTTCTCCGACACGAAGTTTCTCCAGCGCGGATTTTCTCCAACACGGAGTGTGTCCGACACAGAGTTCCTCCAACACGGAGTTTTTCGAACACGAAGTTTCTCCAGCGCGGAGTTTCTCCAACACGGAGTTGCTATAGCACGGAGTTTCTCCAACAAGGATTTTCTCCAACACGAAGTTTCTCCAACACGGAGTTTCTCCGACACGGAGTTTCTCCGACACGGAGTTTCTCCAACATAGAGTTTCTCCAACACGGCGTTACCCCAACACGAAGTTTCCCTAGCACGGAGTTTCTCCAACACGGAGTTTCTCCAACACGGAGTTTCTCCAACAAGGACTTTCTCCAACACGGAGTTTCTCCGACACGGAGTTTCTCCGACACTAATTTTCTCCGACACGGAGTTTCTCCAACACGGAGTTTCTCCGACACGGAGTTTCTCCGACACAGAGTTTCTCCAACACGGAGCTTCTCCGACACGGAGTTTCTCCGACACTGAGTTTCTCCAACGTGGAGTTTCTCCAAAACGGCGTTTCCCCAACACGAAGTTTCCCCAGCACGGAGTTTCTCCAACACGGAGTTTCTCCAACAAGGAGTTTCTCAAACAAGGTTTTTTCCAACAAGGAGATTCTCCAACGTGGAGTGTCTCAAACACGGAGTTTCTCCAACACGGAGTTTCTCCAACACGGAGTTTATCCAATATGGAGTTTCTCCAACACGGCGTTTCCCCAACACGAAGTTTCCCCAGCACGGAGCTTCTCCAACACGGAGTTTCTCCAACAAGGAGTTTCTCAAACAAGGTTTTTCCAACAAGGAGATTCTCCAACGTGGAGTGTCTCAAACCCGGAGTTTCTCTAGCACGGGGTTGCTATAGCACGGAGTTTTTCCAACAAGAATTTTCTCCAACACGAAGTTTCTCCAACACGGAGTTTCTCCAACACGGAGTTTCTCCAACACGGAGTTTCTCCAACACGGAGTTTCTACAACACGGAGTTTCTCCAACACGCAGTTTCTCCAACACGTAGTATCTCCAACACGGAGTTTCTCCAACACAGAGTTTCTGCAACAGGGAGTTTCTCCAACAAAGAGGTTTCCAACAGGGAGTTTCTCCAACATGAACTTTCTCCAACAGGGAGTTTATTAAACAGGGAGTTTCTAAGACATGGTGTTTTTCTAAAATGAAGTTTCTACAACAGGGATTTTCTCCAACACGAAGTTTCTCTAACGTGGTGTTTCTCCAACACGGAGTTTCTCCAACACAGAGTTTCTCCAACACGGAGTTTCTCCGACACGGAGTTTCTCCAGCGCGGAGTTTCTCCAGCGCAGAGTTTCTCCAACACGGAGTTGCGATAGCACCGAGTTTCTCCAAAAAGGATTTTCTCCAACACGGAGTTTCTTCAACACGGAGTTTCTCCAACACGGAGTTTCCCCGACACGGAGTTTCTCCAACACGGAGTTTCTCCAACATGGAGTTTCTCCGACACGGAGATTCTCCAAGACGGAGTTCCTCCAACACGGAGTTTCTCCGACATGGAGTTTCTCCAACACGGAGTTTCTCCGACACAGTTTCTACAACACGAAGTTTCTCCAGCACGAAGTTTCTCCATCACGGAGTTTCTCTAACAATAAGTTTCTCCAACACAGGGTTTCTCCAACACGAAGTTTCTACAACATGGAGTTTCGCCAACACGAAGCTTCTACAACACGGCGTTGCTCCAACACGAAGTTTCTACAACATGGAGTTTCTCTAACACGGAGTTTCTCCAACACGGAGTTTCTCCGACACAGAGTTTCTCCGACACGGAGTTTCTCCAACACGGAGTTTCTCCAACACGGAGTTTCTCCGACACAGACTTTCTCCGACACAGAGTTTCTCCGACACAGAGTTTCTCCAGCACGAAGTTTCTCCAACACGGAGTTTATCTAACAATAAGTTTCTCCAACACGGAGTTTCTACAACAAGGAGTTTCGCCAACACGGTTTCTACAACACGAAGTTTCTGCGACACGGAGTTTCTCCGACACGGACTTTCTCCGATACGAAGTTTCTCCAACACGGAGCTTCTCCAACACGGAGTTTCTCCATCACGGAGTTTCTCACACACGGAGTTTCTCCAACACGGAGTTTCTGCAACACGGAGTTTCTCGAACACGGAGTTTCTCCAGCGCGGAGTTTCTCCAACACGGAGTTGCTATAGCACGGAGTTTCTCCAACAAGGATTTTCACCAACACGAAGTTTCTCCAACACGGAGTTTCTCCAACACGGAGTTTCTCCAACACGGAGTTTCTCCGACACGGAGTTTCTCCGACACGAAGTTTCTCCAACACGAAGTTTCCCCAGCACGGAGTTTCTCCGACACAGAGTTTCTCCAACAAGGAGTTTCTCAAACAAGGTTTTTCTCCAACAAGGAGATTCTCCAACGTGGAGTGTCTCAAACACGGAGTTTCTCTAGCACGGAGTTTCTCCAACACGGAGTTTCTCCAACACGGAGTTTCTCCGACACAGACTTTCTCCGACACGGAGTTTCTCCAGCACGAAGTTTCTCCAACACGGAGTGTATCTAACAATAGGTTTCTCCAACACGGAGTTTCTACAACAAGGAGTTTCGCCAGCACGAAGTTTCTACAACACGGAGTTTCTCCGACACGGAGTTTCTCCGACACGGACTTTCTCCGATACGGAGTTTCTCCAACACGGAGCTTCTCCAACACGGAGTTTCTCCAACACGGAGTTTCTCACACACGGAGTTTCTCCAACACGGAGTTTCTGCAACACGGAGTTTCACCAACACGAAGTCTCTCCAGCGCGGAGATTCTCCAGCGCGTAGTTTCCCCAGCGCGGATTTTCTGCAGCATGGAGTTTCTCCAACATGGAGTTTCTCCAACATGGATTATCTCCAACACGGAGTTTCTACAACACGCAGTTTCTACAACACGGAGTTTCTTCAACAAGGAGTTTCTCCAACACAGAGTTTCTCCAACACGGAGTTTCTACAACATGGAGTTTCTCCAACACGGAGTTTCTCAACAAGTTTCTCCAACACGGAGTTTCTCCAACACGGAGTTTCTCCAACACGGAGTTTCTCCAACACGGACTTTCTCCAACACGGAGTTTCTCCAACACGGAGTTTCTCCAACACGAAGTTTCTCCAACACGGAGTTTCTCCAACACGGAGTTTCTCCAACACGGAGTTTCTCCAACACGGAGTTTCTCCAACACGGAGTTTCTCCAACACGCAGTTTCTCCAACACGTAGTTTCTCCAACACGGAGTTTCTCCAACACAGAGTTTCTCCAACAGGGAGTTTCTCCAACAAAGAGGTTTCCAACAGGGAGTTTCTCCAACATGGACTTTCTCCAACAGGGAGTTTCTCTAAACAGGGAGTTTCTCAAGACATGGTGTTTTTCTAACATGGAGTTTCTCCAACACGGATTTTCTCCAACACGAAGTTTCTCTAACGTGGTGTTTCTCCAACACGGAGTTTCTCCAACACAGAGTTTCTCCAACACGGAGTTTCTCCGACACGGAGTTTCTCCAGCGCGGAGTTTCTCCAGCGCGAGAGTTTCTCCAACACGGAGTTGCGATAGCACCGGAGTTTCTCCAACAAGGATTTTCTCCAACACGGAGTTTCTTCAACACGGAGTTTCTCCAACACGGAGTTTCTCCGACACGGAGTTTCTCCAACACGGAGTTTCTCCAACATGGAGTTTCTCCGACACGGAGATTCTCCAAGACGGAGTTCCTCCAACACGGAGTTTCTCCGACATGGAGTTTCTCCAACACGGAGTTTCTCCGACACAGTTTCTACAACACGGAGTTTCTCCAACACGAAGTTTCTCCATCACGGAGTTTCTCCAACAATGAAGTTTCTCCAACACAGGGTTTCTCCAACACGGAGTTTCTACAACATGGAGTTTCTCCAACACGAAGCTTCTACAACACGGCGTTTCTCCAACACGAAGTTTCTACAACATGGAGTTTCTCTAACACGGAGTTTCTCCAACACGGAGTTTCTCCGACACGGAGTTTCTCCGACACGGAGTTTCTCCAACACGGAGTTTCTCCAACACGGAGTTTCTCCGACACAGACTTTCTCCGACACAGAGTTTCTCCGACACAGAGTTTCTCCGGCACGAAGTTTCTCCAACACGGAGTTTATCTAACAATAAGTTTCTCCAACACGGAGTTTCTAAAACAAGGAGTTTCGCCAACACGAAGTTTCTACAACACGAAGTTTCTGCGACACGAAGTTTCTGCGACACGGAGTTTCTCCGACACGGACTTTCTCCGATACGAAGTTTCTCCAACACGGAGCTTCTCCAACACGGAGTTTCTCCATCACGGAGTTTCTCACACACGGAGTTTCTCCAACACGGAGTTTCTGAAACACGGAGTTTTTCGAACACGGAGTTTCTCCAGCGCGGAGTTTCTCCAACACGGAGTTGCTATAGCACGGAGTTTCTCCAACAAGGATTTTCACCAACACGAAGTTTCTCCAACACGGAGTTTCTCCAACACGGAGTTTCTCCAACACGGAGTTTCTCCGACACGGAGTTTCTCCAACCCGAAGTTTCCCCAGCACGGAGTTTCTCCGACACAGAGTTTCTCCAACAAGGAGTTTCTCAAACAAGGTTTTTTCCAACAAGGAGATTCTCCAACGTGGAGTGTCTCAAACACGGAGTTTCTCTAGCACGGAGTTTCTCCAACACGGAGTTTCTCCAACACGGAGCTTCTCCGACACAGACTTTCTCCGACACAGAGTTTCTCCGACACAGAGTTTCTCCAGCACGAAGTTTCTCCCACACGGAGTTTATCTAACAATAGGTATCTCCAACACGGAGTTTCTACAACAAGGAGTTTCGCCAACACGAAGTTTCTACAACACGGAGTTTCTGCGACACGGAGTTTCTCCGACACGGACTTTCTCCGATACGAAGTTACTCCAACACGGAGCTTCTCCAACACGGAGTTTCTCCAACACGGAGTTTCTCACACACGGAGTTTCTCCAACACGGAGTTTCTGCAACACGGAGTTTCACCAACACGAAGTCTCTCCAGCGCGGAGATTCTCCAGCGCGTAGTTTCCCCAGCGCGGATTTTCTGCAGCAAGAAGTTTCTCCAACATGGAGTTTCTCCAACATGGATTATCTCCAACACGGAGTTTCTACAACACGCAGTTTCTACAACACGGAGTTTCTTCAACAGGGAGTTTCTCCAACACAGAGTTTCTCCAACACGGAGTTTCTACAACATGGAGTTTCTCCAACACGGAGTTTCTACAACATAAAGTTTCTCCAACACGGAGTTTCTCCAACACGGAGTTTCTCCAACACGGAGTTTCTCCAACACGGACATTCTCCAACGCGGACTTTCTCCAACATGGAGTTTCTCTAACACGGAGTTTCTCCAACACGGAGTTTCTCCAACACGGAGTTTCTTCAACACGGAGTTTCTACAACATAAAGTTTCTCCGTCTCGGCGTTTCCCCAACACGGAGTTTCCACAACACGGAGTTTCTCCAACACGGAGTTTCTCCAACATGGAGTTTCTCCAACAAGGATTTTCTCCAACAAGGAGTTTCTCCAACCAGAAGGTTCTCCAACACAGAGTTTCTCTAACACGGAGTTTCTACAACACGGAGTTTCTCCAACACGGAGTTTCTCCAACAAGGAGTTTCTCCAGCACGTAGTTTCTCCAACAAGGAATTTCTCCGACGCAGTCTCCAACACGGAGTTTCTCCAACACGGACTTTCTCCGACACGGAGTTTCTCTGACACAGAGTTTCTCCAACACGGAGTTTCTCCAACACGGAGTTTCTCCAACACGGACTTTCTCCAACACAGAGTTTCTCCGACACGGAGTTTCTCCAACACGGAGTTTCTCCAACATGGAGTTTCTCCAACAAGGATTTTCTCCAACAAGGAGTTTCTCCAACAACAAGGTTCTCCAACATGGAGTTTCTCTAACACGGAGTTTCTCCAACACGGAGTTTCTCCAACACGGAGTTTCTCCAACACGGAGTTTCTCCGACACAGAGTTTCTCTGACACAGAGTTTCTACAACACGGAGTTTCTCCAACACGGAGTTTCTAAAACACGGAGTTTCTCCTACACGGAGTTTTCTCCAACACGGAGTTTCTCCAACACGGAGTTTCTCCAACAAGGAGTTTCTCCAACAAGGAATTTTCTCCAGCACGGAGTTTCTCCAACAAGGAATTTCTCCGACACAGAGTTTCTCCAACACGGAGTTTCTCCAACACGGAGTTTCTCCGACACGGAGTTTCTCTGACACAGAGTTTCTACAACACGGAGTTTCTCCAACACGGAGTTTCTAAAACACGGAGTTTCTCCAACACGGAGTTTCTCCAACACGGAGTTTCTCCAACACAGAGTTTCTTCAACACGGAGTTTCTACAACATGGAATTTCTCCAACACGGAGTTTCTACAACATAAAGTTTCTTCAACACGGAGTTTCTCCAACACGGAGTTTCTCCAACACGGACATTCTCCAACACGGACTTTCTCCAACATGGAGTTTCTCTAACACGGAGTTTCTCCAACACGGAGTTTCTCCAACACGGAGTTTCTTCAACACGGAGTTTCTACAACATGGAGTTTCTCCAACACGGAGTTTCTACAACATAAAGTTTCTCCAACACGGAGTTTCTCCAATACGAAGTTTCTTCGACATGGAGTTTCTCCAACATAGTTTCTCCAACACGGAGTTTCTCCAATACGGAGTTTCTCCGACACGGAGTTTCTCCAACACGGAGTTTCTCCAACACGGAGTTTCTCCAAAGCGGAGTTTCTCCAACACGAAGTTTCTCCAGCGCGGAGTTTCTCCAACAAGGATTTTCTCCAACACGAAGTTTCTCCAACACGGAGTTTCTCCGACACGGAGTTTCTGCGACACGGAGTTTCTCCAACATGGAGTTTCTGCAACACGGCGTTACCCCAACACGATGTTTCCCCAGCACGGAGTTTCTCCAACACGGAGTTTCTCCAACAAGGCGTTTCTCAAACAAGGTTTTTTCCAACAAGGAGATTCTCCAACGTGGAGTGTCTCAAACACGGAGTTTCTCTAGCACGGAGTTTCTCCAACACGGAGTTTCTCCAACAAGGACTTTCTCCAACACGGAGTTTCTCCGACACGTAGTTTCTCCGACACTGAGTTTCTCCAACACAGAGTTCCTCCAACACGGAGTTTTTCGAACACGGAGATTCTCCAGCGCGGAGTTTCTCCAACACGGGGTTGCTATAGCACGGAGTTTCTCCAACAAGGATTTTCTCCAACACGAAGTTTCTCCAACACGGAGTTTCTCCAACACGGAGTTTCTCCAACACGGAGTTTCTACAACACGGAGTTTCTACAACACGGAGATTCTCGAACACGGAGTTTCTCCAACACGCAGTTTCTCCAACACGTAGTATCTCCAACACGGAGTTTCTCCAACACAGAGTTTCTGGAACAGGGAGTTTCTCCAACAAAGAGGTTTCCAACAGGGAGTTTCTCCAACATGAACTTCCTCCAACAGGGAGTTTATTAAACAAGGAGTTTCTAAGACATGGTGTTTTTCTAAAATGAAGTTTCTACAACAGGGATTTTCTCCAACACGGAGTTTCTCTAACGTGGTGTTTCTCCAACACGGAGTTTCTCCAACACAGAGTTTCTCCAACACGGAGTTTCTCCGACACGGAGTTTCTCCAGCGCGGAGTTTCTCCAGAGCAGAGTTTCTCCAACACGGAGTTGCGATAGCACGGAGTTTCTCCAACAAGGATTTTCTCCAACACGGAGTTTCTCCAACACGGAGTTTCTCCAACACGGAGTTTCCCCGACACGGAGTTTCTCCAACACGGAGTTTCTCCAACATGGAGTTTCTCCGACATGGAGATTCTCCAAGACGGAGTTCCTCCAACACAGAGTTTCTCCGACATGGAGTTTCTCCAACACGGAGTTTCTCCGACAGAGTTTCTACAACACGAAGTTTCTCCAGCACGAAGTTTCTCCATCACGGAGTTTCTCTAACAATAAGTTTCTCCAACACAGAGTTTCTCCAACACGAAGTTTCTACAACATGGAGTTTCGCCAACACGAAGCTTCTACAACACGGAGTTTCTCCAACACGAAGTTTCTACAACATGGAGTTTCTCTAACACGGAGTTTCTCCAACACGGAGTTTCTCCGACACGGAGTTTCTCCGACACGGAGTTTCTCCGACACGGAGTTTCTCCGACACGGAGTTTCTCCAACACGGAGTTTCTCCAACACGGAGTTTCTCCGACACAGACTTTCTCCGACACAGAGTTTCTCCGACACAGAGTTTCTCCAGCACGAAGTTTCTCCAACACGGAGTTTATCTAACAATGAGTTTCTCCAACACGGAGTTTCTACAACAAGGAGTTTCGCCAACACGAAGTTTCTACAACAAGAAGTTTCTGCGACACGGAGTTTCTCCGACACGGACTTTCTCCGATACGAAGTTTCTCCAACACGGAGCTTCTCCAACACGGAGTTTCTCCATCACGGAGTTTCTCACACACGGAGTTTCTCCAACACAGAGTTTCTGCAACACGGAGTTTCTCCAACACGAAGTCTCTCCAGCGCGGAGATTCTCCAGCGCGTAGTTTCCCCAGCGCGGATTTTCTGCAGCATGGAGTTTCTCCAACATGGAGTTTCTCCAACATGAATTATCTCCAACACGGAGTTTCTACAACACGGAATTTCTTCAACAGGTAGTTTCTCCAACACAGAGTTTCTCCAACACGAAGTTTCTACAACATGGAGTTTCTCCAACACGGAGTTTCTACAACATAAAGTTTCTCCAACACGGAGTTTCTCCAACACGGAGTTTCTCCAACACGGACATTCTCCAACACGGACTTTCTCCAACATGGAGTTTCTCTAACACGGAGTTTCTCCAACACGGAGTTTCTCCAACACGGAGTTTCTTCAACACGGAGTTTCTACAACATGGAGTTTCTCCAACACGGAGTTTCTACAACATAAAGTTTCTCCAACACGGAGTTTCTCCAATACGAAGTTTCTTCGACATGGAGTTTCTCCAACATAGTTTCTCCAACACGGAGTTTCTCCAATACGGAGTTTCTCCGACACGGAGTTCCTCCAACACGGAGTTTCTCCAACACGGAGTTTCTCCAAAGCGGAGTTTCTCCAACACGAAGTTTCTCCAGCGCGGAGTTTCTCCAACAAGGATTTTCTCCAACACGAAGTTTCTCCAACACGGAGTTTCTCCGACACGGAGTTTCTGCGACACGGAGTTTCTCCAACATGGAGTTTCTGCAACACGGCGTTACCCCAACACGATGTTTCCCCAGCACGGAGTTTCTCCAACACGGAGTTTCTCCAACAAGGCGTTTCTCAAACAAGGTTTTTTCCAACAAGGAGATTCTCCAACGTGGAGTGTCTCAAACACGGAGTTTCTCTAGCACGGAGTTTCTCCAACACGGAGTTTCTCCAACAAGGACTTTCTCCAACACGGAGTTTCTCCGACACGTAGTTTCTCCGACACTGAGTTTCTCCAACACAGAGTTCCTCCAACACGGAGTTTTTCGAACACGGAGATTCTCCAGCGCGGAGTTTCTCCAACACGGGGTTGCTATAGCACGGAGTTTCTCCAACAAGGATTTTCTCCAACACGAAGTTTCTCCAACACGGAGTTTCTCCAACACGGAGTTTCTCCAACACGGAGTTTCTACAACACGGAGTTTCTACAACACGGAGTTTCTACAACACGGAGATTCTCGAACACGGAGTTTCTCCAACACGCAGTTTCTCCAACACGTAGTATCTCCAACACGGAGTTTCTCCAACACAGAGTTTCTGGAACAGGGAGTTTCTCCAACAAAGAGGTTTCCAACAGGGAGTTTCTCCAACATGAACTTCCTCCAACAGGGAGTTTATTAAACAGGGAGTTTCTAAGACATGGTGTTTTTCTAAAATGAAGTTTCTACAACAGGGATTTTATCCAACACGGAGTTTCTCTAACGTGGTGTTTCTCCAACACGGAGTTTCTCCAACACAGAGTTTCTCCAACACGGAGTTTCTCCGACACGGAGTTTCTCCAGCGCGGAGTTTCTCCAGAGCAGAGTTTCTCCAACACGGAGTTGCGATAGCACGGAGTTTCTCCAACAAGGATTTTCTCCAACACGGAGTTTCTCCAACACGGAGTTTCCCCGACACGGAGTTTCTCCAACACGGAGTTTCTCCAACATGGAGTTTCTCCGACATGGAGATTCTCCAAGACGGAGTTCCTCCAACACGGAGTTTCTCCGACATGGAGTTTCTCCAACACGGAGTTTCTCCGACAGAGTTTCTACAACACGAAGTTTCTCCAGCACGAAGTTTCTCTAACAATAAGTTTCTCCAACACAGAGTTTCTCCAACACGAAGTTTCTACAACATGGAGTTTCGCCAACACGAAGCTTCTACAACACGGAGTTTCTCCAACACGAAGTTTCTACAACATGGAGTTTCTCTAACACGGAGTTTCTCCAACACGGAGTTTCTCCGACACGGAGTTTCTCCGACACGGAGTTTCTCCGGCACGGAGTTTCTCCGACACGGAGTTTCTCCAACACGGAGTTTCTCCAACACGCAGTTTCTCCGACACAGACTTTCTCCGACACAGAGTTTCTCCGACACAGAGTTTCTCCAGCACGAAGTTTCTCCAACACGGAGTTTATCTAACAATGAGTTTCTCCAACACGGAGTTTCTACAACAAGGAGTTTCGCCAACACGAAGTTTCTACAACAAGAAGTTTCTGCGACACGGAGTTTCTCCGACACGGACTTTCTCCGATACGAAGTTTCTCCAACACGGAGCTTCTCCAACACGGAGTTTCTCCATCACGGAGTTTCTCACACACGGAGTTTCTCCAACACAGAGTTTCTGCAACACGGAGTTTCTCCAACACGAAGTCTCTCCAGCGCGGAGATTCTCCAGCGCGTAGTTTCCCCAGCGCGGATTTTCTGCAGCATGGAGTTTCTCCAACATGGAGTTTCTCCAACATGGATTATCTCCAACACGGAGTTTCTACAACACGGAATTTCTTCAACAGGTAGTTTCTCCAACACAGAGTTTCTCCAACACGAAGTTTCTACAACATGGAGTTTCTCCAACACGGAGTTTCTACAACATAAAGTTTCTCCAACACGGAGTTTCTCCAACACGGAGTTTCTCCAACACGGACATTCTCCAACACGTACTTTCTCCAACATGGAGTTTCTCTAACGCGGAGTTTCTCGAACACGGAGTTTCTCCAACACGGAGTTTCTTCAACACGGAGTTTCTACAACATGAAGTTTTTCCATCTCGGCGTTTCCCCAACACGGAGTTTCCACAACACGGAGTTTCTCCAACACGGAGTTTCTCCAACATGGAGTTTCTCCAGCAAGGATTTTCTCCAACACGGAGTTTCTCCAACACAGAGTTTCTCCAACAAGGAGTTTCTCCAACAAGGAGTTTCTCCAGCACGGAGTTTCTCCAACAAGGAATTTCTCCGACACCGAGTTTCTCCAACACGGAGTTTCTCCAACACGGAGTTTCTCCGACACGGAGATTCTCTGACACAGAGTTTCTACAACACAGAGTTTCTCCAACACGGAGTTTCTAAAACACAGAGTTTCTCCAACACGGAGTTTCTGCAACACGGAGTTTCTCCGACGCGGAGTTTCTCCAACACGGAGTTTCTTCAACACAGAGTTTCTACAACATGGAGTTTCTCCAACACGGAGTTTCTACAACATAAAGTTTCTCCAACACGGAGTTTCTCCAATACGAAGTTTCTTCGACATGGAGTTTCTCCAACATAAAGTTTCTCCAACACGAAGTTTCTCCAATACGGAGTTTCTCCGACACGGAGTTTCTCCAACACGGAGTTTCTGCAACACGGAGTTTTTCGAACACGGAGTTTCTCCAGCGCGGAGTTTCTCCAACACGGAGTTGCTATAGCACGGAGTTTCTCCAACAAGGATTTTCACCAACACGAAGTTTCTCCAACACGGAGTTTCTCCAACACGGAGTTTCTCCAACACGGAGTTTCTCCAACACGGAGTTTCTCCGACACGGAGTTTCTCCGACACGGAGTTTCTCCAACATGGAGTTTCTCCAACACGGCGTTTCCCCAACACGAAGTTTCCCCAGCACGGAGTTTCTCCGACACAGAGTTTCTCCAACAAGGAGTTTCTCAAACAAGGTTTTTTCCAACAAGGAGATTCTCCAACGTGGAGTGTCTCAAACACGGAGTTTCTCTAGCACGGAGTTTCTCCAAAACGGAGTTTCTCCAACACGGAGTTTCTCCGACACAGACTTTCTCCGACACAGAGTTTTTCCGACACAGAGTTTCTCCAGCACGAAGTTTCTCCAACACGGAGTTTATCTAACAATAGGTTTCTCCAACACGGAGTTTCTACAACAAGGAGTTTCGCCAACACGAAGTTTCTACAACACGGAGTTTCTGCGACACGGAGTTTATCCGACACGGACTTTCTCCGATACGAAGTTACTCCAACACGGAGCTTCTCCAACACGGAGTTTCTCCAACACGAAGTCTCTCCAGCGCGGAGATTCTCCAGCGCGTAGTTTCTCCAGCGCGGATTTTCTGCAGCATGGAGTTTCTCCAACATGGAGTTTCTCCAACATGGATTATCTCCAACACGGAGTTTCTACAACACGCAGTTTCTACAACACGGAGTTTCTCCAACAGGAAGTTTCTACAACATGGAGTTTCTCCAACACGGAATTTCTACAACATAAAGTTTCTCCAACACGGAGTTTCTCCAACACGGAGTTTCTCCAACACGGACATTCTCCAACACGGACTTTCTCCAACATGAAGTTTCTCTAACACGGAGTTTCTCCAACACGGAGTTTCTCCAACACGGAGTTTCTTCAACACGGAGTTTCTACAACATAAAGTTTCTCCATCTCGGCGTTTCGCCAACACGGAGTTTCTACAACACGGAGTTTCTCCAACACGGAGTTTCTCCAACAAGGAGTTTCTCCAGCACGTAGTTTCTCCAAGGAATTTCTCCGACGCAGTCTCCAACACGGAGTTTCTCCAACACGGACTTTCTCCGACACGGAGTTTCTCTGACAGAGTTTCTCCAACACGGAGTTTCTCCAACACGGACTTTCTCCAACACAGAGTTTCTCCGACACGGAGTTTCTCCAACACGGAGTTTCTTCAACACGGAGTTTCTACAACACGGAGATTCTCCAGCACGGAGTTTCTCCAACATGGAGTTTCTCCAACAAGGATTTTCTCCAACAAGGAGTTTCTCCAATAAGAAGGTTCTCCAACATGGAGTTTCTCTAACACGGAGTTTCTCCAACACGGAGTTTCTCCAACACGGAGTTTCTCCAACACGGAGTTTCTCCAACACGGAGTTTCTCCGACACGGAGTTTCTGCGACACGGAGTTTCTCCAACATGGAGTTTCTCCAACACGGCGTTACCCCAACACGAAGTTTCCCCAGCACGGAGTTTCTCCAACACGGAGTTTCTCCAACAAGGAGTTTCTCAAACAAGGTTTTTTCCAACAAGGAGATTCTCCAACGTGAAGTGTCTCAAACACGGAGTTTCTCTAGCACGGAGTTTCTCCAACACGGAGTTTCTCCAACAAGGACTTTCTCCAACACGGAGTTTCTCCGACACGGAGTTTCTCCGACACTGAGTTTCTCCAACACAGAGTTCCTCCAACACGGAGTTTTTCGAACACGGAGATTCTCCAGCGCGGAGTTTCTCCAACACGGGGTTGCTATAGCACGGAGTTTCTCCAACAAGGATTTTCTCCAACACGAAGTTTCTCCAACACGGAGTTTCTCCAACACGGAGTTTCTCCAACACGAAGTTTCTACAACACGGAGATTCTCGAACACGGAGTTTCTCCAACACGCAGTTTCTCCAACACGTAGTATCTCCAACACGGAGTTTCTCCAACACAGAGTTTCTGGAACAGGGAGTTTCTCCAACAAAGAGGTTTCCCACAGGGAGTTTCTCCAACATGAACTTTCTCCAACAGGGAGTTTATTAAACAGGGAGTTTCTAAGACATGGTGTTTTTCTAAAATGAAGTTTCTACAACAGGGATTTTCTCCAACACGGAGTTTCTCTAACGTGGTGTTTCTCCAACACGGAGTTTCTCCAACACAGAGTTTCTCCAACACGGAGTTTCTCCGACACGGAGTTTCTCCAGCGCGGAGTTTCTCCAGCGCAGAGTTTCTCCAACACGGAGTTGCGATAGCACGGAGTTTCTCCAACAAGGATTTTCTCCAACACGGAGTTTCTCCAACACGGAGTTTCTCCAACACGGAGTTTCCCCGACACGGAGTTTCTCCAACACGGAGTTTCTCCAACATGGAGTTTCTCCGACATGGAGATTCTCCAAGACGGAGTTCCTCCAACACGGAGTTTCTCCGACATGGAGTTTCTCCAACACGGAGTTTCTCCGACAGAGTTTCTACAACATGAAGTTTCTCCAGCACGAAGTTTCTCCATCACGGAGTTTCTCTAACAATAAGTTTCTCCAACACAGAGTTTCTCCAACACGAAGTTTCTACAACATGGAGTTTCGCCAACACGAAGCTTCTACAACACGGAGTTTCTCCAACACGAAGTTTCTACAACATGGAGTTTCTCTAACACGGAGTTTCTCCAACACGGAGTTTCTCCGACACGGAGTTTCTCCGACACGGAGTTTCTCCAACACGGAGTTTCTCCAACACGGAGTTTCTCCAACACAGAGTTTCTGCAACACGGAGTTTCTCCAACACGAAGTCTCTCCAGCGCGGAGATTCTCCAGCGCGTAGTTTCCCCAGCGCGGATTTTCTGCAGCATGGAGTTTCTCCAACATGGAGTTTCTCCAACATGGAGTTATCTCCAACACGGAGTTTCTACAACACGGAGTTTCTCTCAACAGGTAGTTTCTCCAACACAGAGTTTCTCCAACACGAAGTTTCTACAACATGGAGTTTCTCCAACACGGAGTTTCTACAACATAAAGTTTCTCCAACACGGAGTTTCTCCAACACGGAGTTTCTCCAACACGGACATTCTCCAACACGTACTTTCTCCAACATGGAGTTTCTCTAACGCGGAGTTTCTCGAACACGGAGTTTCTCCAACACGGAGTTTCTTCAACACGGAGTTTCTACAACATGAAGTTTTTCCATCTCGGCGTTTCCCCAACACGGAGTTTCCACAACACGGAGTTTCTCCAACACGGAGTTTCTCCAACATGGAGTTTCTCCAGCAAGGATTTTCTCCAACACGGAGTTTCTCCAACACAGAGTTTCTCCAACAAGGAGTTTCTCCAACAAGGAGTTTCTCCAGCACGGAGTTTCTCCAACAAGGAATTTCTCCGACACCGAGTTTCTCCAACACGGAGTTTCTCCAACACGGAGTTTCTCCGACACGGAGATTCTCTGACACAGAGTTTCTACAACACAGAGTTTCTCCAACACGGAGTTTCTAAAACACAGAGTTTCTCCAACACGGAGTTTCTGCAACACGGAGTTTCTCCGACGCGGAGTTTCTCCAACACGGAGTTTCTTCAACACAGAGTTTCTACAACATGGAGTTTCTCCAACACGGAGTTTCTACAACATAAAGTTTCTCCAACACGGAGTTTCTCCAATACGAAGTTTCTTCGACATGGAGTTTCTCCAACATAAAGTTTCTCCAACACGAAGTTTCTCCAATACGGAGTTTCTCCGACACGGAGTTTCTCCAACACGGAGTTTCTGCAACACGGAGTTTTTCGAACACGGAGTTTCTCCAGCGCGGAGTTTCTCCAACACGGAGTTGCTATAGCACGGAGTTTCTCCAACAAGGATTTTCACCAACACGAAGTTTCTCCAACACGGAGTTTCTCCAACACGGAGTTTCTCCAACACGGAGTTTCTCCAACACGGAGTTTCTCCGACACGGAGTTTCTCCGACACGGAGTTTCTCCAACATGGAGTTTCTCCAACACGGCGTTTCCCCAACACGAAGTTTCCCCAGCACGGAGTTTCTCCGACACAGAGTTTCTCCAACAAGGAGTTTCTCAAACAAGGTTTTTTCCAACAAGGAGATTCTCCAACGTGGAGTGTCTCAAACACGGAGTTTCTCTAGCACGGAGTTTCTCCAAAACGGAGTTTCTCCAACACGGAGTTTCTCCGACACAGACTTTCTCCGACACAGAGTTTCTCCGACACAGAGTTTCTCCAGCACGAAGTTTCTCCAACACGGAGTTTATCTAACAATAGGTTTCTCCAACACGGAGTTTCTACAACAAGGAGTTTCGCCAACACGAAGTTTCTACAACACGGAGTTTCTGCGACACGGAGTTTCTCCGACACGGACTTTCTCCGACACGAAGTTTCTCCAACACGGAGCTTCTCCAACACGGAGTTTCTCCAACACGGAGTCTCTCCAGCGCGGAGTTTCTCCAGCGCGGAGTTTCCCCAGCGCGGAGTTTCTCCAGCATGGAGTTTCTCCAACACGGAGTTTCTCCAACATGGAGTTATCTCCAACACGGAGTTTCTACAACACGCAGTTTCTCCAACACGGAGTTTCTCCAACAGGAAGTTTCTACAACATGGAGTTTCTCCAACACGGAGTTTCTACAACATAAAGTTTCTCCAACACGGAGTTTCTCCAACACGGAGTTTCTCCAACACGGACATTCTCCAACACGGACTTTCTCCAACACGAAGTTTCTCCAACACGGAGTTTCTCCAACACGGAGTTTCTCCAACACGGAGTTTCTCCGACACGGAGTTTCTCCGACACGGAGTTTCTCCAACACGGAGTTTCTCCAACACGGAGTTTCTCCGACACAGACTTTCTCCGACACGGAGTTTCTCCGACACAGAGTTTCTCCGGCACGGAGTTTCTCCAACACGGAGTTTATCTAACACGGAGTTTCTCCAACACGGAGTTTCTCCAACACGGAGTTTCGCCAACACGGAGTTTCTCCAACACGGAGTTTCTCCGACACGGAGTTTCTCCGACACGGAGTTTCTCCGACACGGACTTTCTCCGCATACGAGTTTCTCCAACACGGAGCTTCTCCAACACGAAGTTTCTCCAGCACGGAGTTTCTCCACACAAGGAGTTTCTCCAACACGGAGTTTCTCCGACACGGAGTTTCTCCGACACGAAGTTTCTCCGACACGGAGTTTCTCCAACACGGTGTTTCTCCGACACGGAGTTTCTCCGACACAGAGTTTCTCCAACACGGAGCTTCTCCGACACGGAGGTTCTCCGACACGGAGTTTCTCCAACGTGGAGTTTCTCCAACACGGCGTTTCCCCAACACGAAGTTTCCCCAGCACGGAGTTTCTCCAACACGGAGTTTCTCCAACAAGGAGTTTCTCAAACAAGGTTTTTTCCAACAAGGAGATTCTCCAACGTGGAGTGTCTCAAACACGGAGTTTCTCTAGCACGGAGTTTCTCCAACACGGACTTTCTCCAACACGGAGTTTCTCCAACACGGAGTTTCTCCAACGCGGAGTTTCTCCAACATGGAGTTTCTCCAACACGGCGTTTCCCCAACACGGAAGTTTCCCCAGCACGGAGATTCTCCAACACGGAGTTTCTCCAACAAGGAGTTTCTCCAACACGAAGGTTTTTCCAACAAGGAGATTCTGCCACACGTGGAGTGTCTCAAACACGGAGTTTCTCTAGCACGGAGTTTCTCCAACACGGAGTTTCTCCAACAAGGACTTTCTCCAAAACAGAATTTCTCCGACACGGAGTTTCTCCGACACTGAGTTTCTGCTAACACAAAGTTCCTCCAACACGGAGTTTTTCGAACACGGAGATTCTCCAGCGCGGAGTTTCTCCAACAGCGCGGGTTGCTATAGCACGGAGTTTTTCCAACAAGGATTTTCTCCAACACGAAGTTTCTCCAACACGGAGTTTCTCCAACACGGAGTTTCTCCAACACGGAGTTTCTCCAACACGGAGTTTCTACAACACGGAGTTTCTCCAACACGCAGTTTCTCCAACACGTAGTATCTCCAACACGGAGTTTCTCCAACACAGAGTTTCTGCAACAGGGAGTTTCTCCAACAAAGAGGTTTCCAACAGGGAGTTTCTCCAACATGAACTTTCTCCAACAGGAAGTTTATTAAACAGGGAGTTTCTAAGACATGGTGTTTTTCTAACATGAAGTTTCTACAACAGGGATTTTCTCCAACACGAAGTTTCTCTAACGTGGTGTTTCTCCAACACGGAGTTTCTCCAACACAGAGTTTCTCCAACACGGAGTTTCTCCGACACGGAGTTTCTCCAGCGCGGAGTTTCTCCAGCGCAGAGTTTCTCCACACGGAGTTGCGATAGCACCGAGTTTCTCCAAAAAGGATTTTCTCCAACACGGAGTTTCTCTCAACACGGAGTTTCTCCAACACGGAGTTTCCCCGACACAGAGTTTCTCCAACACAGAGTTTCTCCAACATGGAGTTTCTCCGACACGGAGATTCTCCAAGACGGAGTTCCTCCAACACGGAGTTTCTCCGACATGGAGTTTCTCCAACACGGAGTTTCTCCGACACAGTTTCTACAACACGAAGTTTCTCCAGCACGAAGTTTCTCCCTCACGGAGTTTCTCTAACAATGTTTCTCCAACACAGGGTTTCTCCAACACGAAGTTTCTACAACATGGAGTTTCGCCAACACGAAGCTTCTACAACACGGCGTTTCTCCAACACGAAGTTTCTCCAACATGGAGTTTCTCCAACGTGGAGTTTCTCCAACACGGCGTTTCCCCAACACGAAGTTTCCCCAGCACGGAGTTTCTCCAACACGGAGTTTCTCCAACAAGGAGTTTCTCAAACAAGGTTTTTTCCAACAAGGAGATTCTCCAACGTGGAGTGTCTCAAACACGGAGTTTCTCTTGCACGGAGTTTCTCCAACACGGACTTTCTCCAACACGAAGTTTCTCCAACACGGAGTTTCTCCAACACGGAGTTTATCGAACATGGAGTTTCTCCAACACGGCGCTTTCCCAACACGAAGTTTCCCCAGCACGGAGCTTCTCCAACACGGAGTTTCTCCAACAAGGAGTTTCTCAAACAAGGTTTTTCCAACAAGGAGATTCTCCAACGTGGAGTGTCTCAAACACGGAGTTTCTCTAGCACGGAGTTTCTCCAACACGGAGTTTCTCCAACAAGGACTTTCTCCAACACGGAGTTTCTCCGACACGGAGTTTCTCCGACACTGAGTTTCTCCAACACAAAGTTCCTCCAACACGGAGTTTTTCGAACACGGAGATTCTCCAGCGCGAAGTTTCTCCAACACGGGGTTGCTATAGCACGGAGTTTTTCCAACAAGGATTTTCTCCAACACGAAGTTTCTCCAACACGGAGTTTCTCCAACACGGAGTTTCTCCAACACGGAGTTTCTCCAACACGGAGTTTCTCCGACACGGAGTTTCTCCAGCATAGAGTTTCTCCAACACGGCGTTACCCCAACACGAAGTTTCCCCAGCACGGAGTTTCTCCAACAAGGACTTTCTCCAACACGGAGTTTCTCCGACACGGAGTTTCTCCGACACTAATTTTCTCCGACACGGAGTTTCTCCAAAACGGTGTTTCTCCGACACGGAGTTTCTCCGACACAGAGTTTCTCCAACACGGAGCTTCTCCGACACGGAGGTTCTCCGACACGGAGTTTCTCCAACGTGGAGTTTCTCCAACACGGCGTTTCCCCAACACGAAGTTTCCCCAGCACGGAGTTTCTCCAACACGGAGTTTCTCCAACAAGGAGTTTCTCAAACAAGGTTTTTTCCAACAAGGAGATTCTCCAACGTGGAGTGTCTCAAACACGGAGTTTCTCTAGCACGGAGTTTCTCCAACACGGACTTTCTCCAACACGAAGTTTCTCCAACACGGAGTTTCTCCAACGCGGAGTTTATCCAACATGGAGTTTCTCCAACACGGCGTTTCCCCAACACGAAGTTTCCCCAGCACGGAGATTCTCCAACACGGAGTTTCTCCAACAAGGAGTTTCTCAAACAAGGTTTTTCCAACAAGGAGATTCTCCAACGTGGAGTGTCTCAAACACGGAGTTTCTCTAGCACGGAGTTTCTCCAACACGGAGTTTCTACAACAAGGACTTTCTCCAAAACAGAGTTTCTCCGACACGGAGTTTCTCCGACACTGAGTTTCTCTAACACAAAGTTCCTCCAACACGGAGTTTTTCGAACACGGAGATTCTCCAGCGCGGAGTTTCTCCAACACGGGGTTGCTATAGCACGGAGTTTTTCCAACAAGGATTTTCTCCAACACGAAGTTTCTCCAACACGGAGTTTCTCCAACACGGAGTTTCTCCAACACGGAGTTTCTCCAACACGGAGTTTCTACAACACGGAGTTTCTCCAACACGCAGTTTCTCCAACACGTAGTATCTCCAACACGGAGTTTCTCCAACACAGAGTTTCTGCAACAGGGAGTTTCTCCAACAAAGAGGTTTCCAACAGGGAGTTTCTCCAACATGAACTTTCTCCAACAGGAAGTTTATTAAACAGGGAGTTTCTAAGACATGGTGTTTTTCTAAAATGAAGTTTCTACAACAGGGATTTTCTCCAACACGAAGTTTCTCTAACGTGGTGTTTCTCCAACACGGAGTTTCTCCAACACAGAGTTTCTCCAACACGGAGTTTCTCCGACACGGAGTTTCTCCAGCGCGGAGTTTCTCCAGCGCAGAGTTTCTCCAACACGGAGTTGCGATAGCACCGAGTTTCTCCAAAAAGGATTTTCTCCAACACGGAGTTTCTTCAACACGGAGTTTCTCCAACACGGAGTTTCCCCGACACAGAGTTTCTCCAACACAGAGTTTCTCCAACATGGAGTTTCTCCGACACGGAGATTCTCCAAGACGGAGTTCCTCCAACACGGAGTTTCTCCGACATGGAGTTTCTCCAACACGGAGTTTCTCCGACACAGTTTCTACAACACGAAGTTTCTCCAGCACGAAGTTTCTCCCTCACGGAGTTTCTCTAACAATGTTTCTCCAACACAGGGTTTCTCCAACACGAAGTTTCTACAACATGGAGTTTCGCCAACACGAAGCTTCTACAACACGGCGTTTCTCCAACACGAAGTTTCTACAACATGGAGTTTCTCCAACGTGGAGTTTCTCCAACACGGCGTTTCCCCAACACGAAGTTTCCCCAGCACGGAGTTTCTCCAACACGGAGTTTCTCCAACAAGGAGTTTCTCAAACAAGGTTTTTTCCAACAAGGAGATTCTCCAACGTGGAGTGTCTCAAACACGGAGTTTCTCTTGCACGGAGTTTCTCCAACACGGACTTTCTCCAACACGAAGTTTCTCCAACACGGAGTTTCTCCAACACGGAGTTTATCGAACATGGAGTTTCTCCAACACGGCGCTTTCCCAACACGAAGTTTCCCCAGCACGGAGCTTCTCCAACACGGAGTTTCTCCAACAAGGAGTTTCTCAAACAAGGTTTTTCCAACAAGGAGATTCTCCAACGTGGAGTGTCTCAAACACGGAGTTTCTCTAGCACGGAGTTTCTCCAACACGGAGTTTCTCCAACAAGGACTTTCTCCAACACGGAGTTTCTCCGACACGGAGTTTCTCCGACACTGAGTTTCTCCAACACAAAGTTCCTCCAACACGGAGTTTTTCGAACACGGAGATTCTCCAGCGCGAAGTTTCTCCAACACGGGGTTGCTATAGCACGGAGTTTTTCCAACAAGAATTTTCTCCAACACGAAGTTTCTCCAACACGGAGTTTCTCCAACACGGAGTTTCTCCAACACGGAGTTTCTCCGACACGGAGTTTCTCCGACACGGAGTTTCTTCAACACGAAGTTTCCCCAGCACGGAGTTTCTCCGACACAGAGTTTCTCCAACAAGGAGTTTCTCAAACAAGGTTTTTTCCAACAAGGAGATTCTCCAACGTGGAGTGTCTCAAACACGGAGTTTCTCTAGCACGGAGTTTCTCCAACACGGAGTTTCTCCAACACGGAGTTTCTCCGACACAGACTTTCTCCGACACAGATTTTCTCCGACACAGAGTTTCTCCAGCACAAAGTTTCTCCAACACGGAGTTTATCTAACAATAGGTTTCTCCAACACGGAGTTTCTACAACAAGAAGTTTCGCCAACACGAAGTTTCTACAACACGGAGTTTCTGCGACACGGAGTTTCTCCGACACGAACTTTCTCCGATACGAAGTTACTCCAACAAGGAGTTTCTCCAGCACGGAGTTTCTCCAACAAGGAATTTCTCCGACACGGAGTTTCTCTGAGACAGAGTTTCTACAACACAGAGTTTCTCCAACACGGAGTTTCTAAAACACGGAGTTTCTCCAACACGGAGTTTCTCCAACACGGAGTTTCTCCGACGCGGAGTTTCTCCAACACGGAGTTTCTTCAACACGGAGTTTCTACAACATGGAGTTTCTCCAACACGGAGTTTCTACAACATAAAGTTTCTCCAACACAGAGTTTCTCCAACACGGACATTCTCCAACACGGACTTTCTCCTACATGGAGTTTCTCTAACACGGAGTTTCTCAACACGGAGTTTCTCCAACACGGAGTTTCTTCAACACGGAGTTTCTACAACACGGAGTTTCTCCAACACGGAGTTTCTACAACATAAAGTTTCTCCAACACGGAGTTTCTCCAATACGAAGTTTCTTCGACATGGAGTTTCTCCAACATAAAGTTTCTCCAACACGGAGTTTCTCCAATACGGAGTTTCTCCGACACGGAGTTTCTCCAACACGGAGTTTCTCCGACACGAAGTTTCTCCAGCGCGGAGTTTCTCCAACACGGAGTTTGTCCGACACAGAGTTCCTCCAACACGGAGTTTTTCGAACACGGAGTTTCTCCAGCGCGGAGTTTCTCCAACACGGAGTTGCTATAGCACGGAGTTTCTCCAACAAGGATTTTCTCCAACACAAAGTTTCTCCAACACGGAGTTTCTCCAACACGGAGTTTCTCACACACGGAGTTTCTCCAACACGGAGTTTCTGCAACACGGAGTTTCACCAACACGAAGTCTCTCCAGCGCGGAGATTCTCCAGCGCGTAGTTTCCCCAGCGCGGATTTTCGGCAGCATGGAGTTTCTCCAACATGGAGTTTCTCCAACATGTATTATCTCCAACACGGAGTTTCTCCAACACGGAGTTTCTCCGACACGGAGTTTCTCCAGCGCGGAGTTTCTCCAGCGCAGAGTTTCTCCAACACGGAGTTGCGATAGCACGGAGTTTCTCCAACAAGGATTTTCTCCAACACGGAGTTTCTCCAACACGGAGTTTCTCCAACACGGAGTTTCTCCAACATGGAGTTTCTCCGACATCGAGATTCTCCAAGACGGAGTTCCTCCAACACGGAGTTTCTCCGACATGGAGTTTCTCCAACACGGAGTTTCTCCGACAGAGTTTCTACAACATGAAGTTTCTCCAGCACGAAGTTTCTCCATCACGGAGTTTCTCTAACAATAAGTTTCTCCAACACAGAGTTTCTCCAACACGAAGTTTCTACAACATGGAGTTTCGCCAACACGAAGCTTCTACAACACGGAGTTTCTCCAACACGAAGTTTCTACAACATGGAGTTTCTCTAACACGGAGTTTCTCCAACACGGAGTTTCTCCGACACGGAGTTTCTCCGACACGGAGTTTCTCCGACACGGAGTTTCTCCAACACGGAGTTTCTCCAACACGGAGTTTCTCCGACACAGACTTTCTCCGACACAGAGTTTCTCCGACACAGAGTTTCTCCAGCACGAAGTTTCTCCAACACGGAGTTTATCTAACAATGAGTTTCTCCAACACGGAGTTTCTACAACAAGGAGTTTCGCCAACACGAAGTTCCTACAACACGAAGCTTCTGCGACACGGAGTTTCTCCGACACGGACTTTCTCCGATACGAAGTTTCTCCAACACGGAGCTTCTCCAACACGGAGTTTCTCCATCACGGAGTTTCTCACACACGGAGTTTCTCCAACACAGAGTTTCTGCAACACGGAGTTTCTCCAACACGAAGTCTCTCCAGCGCGGAGATTCTCCAGCGCGTAGTTTCCCCAGCGCGGATTTTCTGCAGCATGGAGTTTCTCCAATATGGAGTTTCTCCAACATGGATTATCTCCAACACGGAGTTTCTACAACACGGAATTTCTTCAACAGGTAGTTTCTCCAACACAGTTTCTCCAACACGAAGTTTCTACATCATGGAGTTTCTCCAACACGGAGTTTCTACAACATAAAGTTTCTCCAACACGGAGTTTCTCCAACACGGACATTCTCCAACATGGAGTTTCTCCAGCGAGGAGTTTCTCCAACAAGGAGTTTCTCCAGCACGGAGTTTCTCCAACAAGGAATTTCTCCGACACGGAGTTTCTCTGAGACAGAGTTTCTACAACACAGAGTTTCTCCAACACGGAGTTTCTAAAACACGGAGTTTCTCCAACACGGAGTTTCTCCAACACGGAGTTTCTCCGACGCGGAGTTTCTCCAACACGGAGTTTCTTCAACACGGAGTTTCTACAACATGGAGTTTCTCCAACACGGAGTTTCTACAACATAAAGTTTCTCCAACACGGAGTTTCTCCAACACGGACATTCTCCAACACGGACTTTCTCCTACATGGAGTTTCTCTAACACGGAGTTTCTCAACACGGAGTTTCTCCAACACGGAGTTTCTTCAACACGGAGTTTCTACAACATGGAGTTTCTCCAACACGGAGTTTCTACAACATAAAGTTTCTCCAACACGGAGTTTCTCCAATACGAAGTTTCTTCGACATGGAGTTTCTCCAACATAAAGTTTCTCCAACACGGAGTTTCTCCAATACGGAGTTTCTCCGACACGGAGTTTCTCCAACACGGAGTTTCTCCGACACGAAGTTTCTCCAGCGCGGAGTTTCTCCAACACGGAGTTTGTCCGACACAAAGTTCCTCCAACACGGAGTTTTTCGAACACGGAGTTTCTCCAGCGCGGAGTTTCTCCAACACGGAGTTGCTATAGCACGGAGTTTCTCCAACAAGGATTTTCTCCAACACAAAGTTTCTCCAACACGGAGTTTCTCCAACACGGAGTTTCTCCAACACGGAGTTTCTCCAACACGGAGTTTCTCCGACACGGAGTTTCTCCAACATAGAGTTTCTCCAACACGGCGTCACCCCAACACTAAGTTTCCCCAGCACGGAGTTTCTCCAACACGGAGTTTCTCCAACACGGAGTTTCTCCAACAAGGACTTTCTCCAACACGGAGTTTCTCCGACACGGAGTTTCTCCGACACTAATTTTCTCCGACACGGAGTTTCTCCAAAACGGTGTTTCTCCGACACGGAGTTTCTCCGACACAGAGTTTCTCCAACACGGAGCTTCTCCGACACGGAGTTTCTCCGACACGGAGTTTCTCCAACGTGGAGTTTCTCCAACACGGCGTTTCCCCAACACGAAGTTTCCCCAGCACGGAGTTTCTCCAACACGGAGTTTCTCCAACAAGGAGTTTCTCAAACAAGGTTTTTTCCAACAAGGAGATTCTCCAACGTGGAGTGTCTCAAACACGGAGTTTCTCTAGCACGGAGTTTCTCCAACACGGACTTTCTCCAACACGAAGTTTCTCCAACACGGAGTTTCTCCAACACGGAGTTTATCCAACATGGAGTTTCTCCAACACGGCGTTTCCCCAACACGAAGTTTCCCCAGCACGGAGCTTCTCCAACACGGAGTTTCTCCAACAAGGAGTTTCTCAAACAAGGTTTTTCCAACAAGGAGATCCTCCAACGTGGAGTGTCTCAAACACGGAGTTTCTCTAGCACGGAGTTTCTCCAACACGGAGTTTCTCCAACAAGGACTTTCTCCAACACGGAGTTTCTCCGACACGGAGTTTCTCCGACACTGAGTTTCTCCAACATAAAGTTCCTCCAACACGGAGTTTTTCGAACACGGAGATTCTCCTGCGCGGAGTTTCTCCAACACGGGGTTGCTATAGCACGGAGTTTTTCCAACAAGGATTTTCTCCAACACGAAGTTTCTCCAACACGGAGTTTCTCCAACATGGAGTTTCTCCAACACGGAGTTTCTCCAACACGGAGTTTCTACAACACGGAGTTTCTCCAACACGCAGTTTCTCCAACACGTAGTATCTCCAACACGGAGTTTCTCCAACACAGAGTTTCTGCAACAGGGAGTTTCTCCAACAAAGAGGTTTCCAACAGGGAGTTTCTCCAACATGAACTTTCTCCAACAGGGAGTTTATTAAACAGGGAGTTTCTAAGACATGGTGTTTTTCTAAAATGAAGTTTCTACAACAGGGATTTTCTCCAACACGAAGTTTCTCTAACGTGGTGTTTCTCCAACACGGAGTTTCTCCGACACGGAGTTTCTCCAGCGCGGAGTTTCTCCAGCGCAGAGTTTCTCCAACACGGAGTTTCTCCAACATGGAGTTTCTCCGACACGGAGATTCTCCAAGACGGAGTTCCTCCAACACGGAGTTTCTCCGACATGGAGTTTCTCCAACACGGAGTTTCTCCGACACAGTTTCTACAACACGAAGTTTCTCCAGCACGAAGTTTCTCCCTCACGGAGTTTCTCTAACGATAAGTTTCTCCAACACAGGGTTTCTCCAACACGGAGTTTCTACAACATAAAGTTTCTCCAACACGGAGTTTCTCCAATACGAAGTTTCTTCGACATGGAGTTTCTCCAACAAAAAGTTTCTCCAACACGAAGTTTCTCCAATACGGAGTTTCTCCGACACGGAGTTTCTCCAACACGGAGTTTCTGCAACACGGAGTTTTTCGAACACGGAGTTTCTCCAGCGCGGAGTTTCTCCAACACGGAGTTGCTATAGCACGGAGTTTCTCCAACAAGGATTTTCACCAACACGAAGTTTCTCCAACACGGAGTTTCTCCAACACGGAGTTTCTCCAACACGGAGTTTCTCCAACACGGAGTTTCTCCGACACGGAGTTTCTCCGACACGGAGTTTCTCCAACATGGAGTTTCTCCAACACGGCGTTTCCCCAACACGAAGTTTCCCCAGCACGGAGTTTCTCCGACACAGAGTTTCTCCAACAAGGAGTTTCTCAAACAAGGTTTTTTCCAACAAGGAGATTCTCCAACGTGGAGTGTCTCAAACACGGAGTTTCTCTAGCACGGAGTTTCTCCAACACGGAGTTTCTCCAACACGGAGTTTCTCCGACACAGACTTTCTCCGACACAGAGTTTCTCCGACACAGAGTTTCTCCAGCACGAAGTTCTCCAACACGGAGTTTATCTAACAATAGGTTTCTCCAACACGGAGTTTATACAACAAGGAGTTTCGCCAACACGAAGTTTCTACAACACGGAGTTTCTGCGACACGGACTTTCTCCGATACGAAGTTACTCCAACACGGAGCTTCTCCAACACGGAGTTTCTCCAACACGAAGTCTCTCCAGCGAGGAGATTCTCCAGCGCGTAGTTTCCCCAGCGCGGATTTTCTGCAGCATGGAGTTTCTCCAACATGGAGTTTCTCCAACATGGATTATCTCCAACACGGAGTTTCTACAACACGCAGTTTCTACAACACGGAGTTTCTCCAACAGGAAGTTTCTACAACATGGAGTTTCTCCAACACGGAATTTCTACAACATAAAGTTTCTCCAACACGGAGTTTCTCCAACACGGAGTTTGTCCAACACGGACATTCTCCAACACGGACTTTCTCCAACATGGAGTTTCTCTAACACGGAGTTTCTCCAACACGGAGTTTCTCCAACACGGAGTTTCTTCAACACGGAGTTTCTACAACATAAAGTTTCTCCATCTCGGCGTTTCGCCAACACGGAGTTTCCACAACACGGAGTTTCTCCAACACGGAGTTTCTCCAACATGGAGTTTCTCCAACAAGGATTTTCTCCAACAAGGAGTTTCTCCAACCAGAAAGTTCTCCAACATGGAGTTTCTCTAACACGGAGTTTCTACAACACGGAGTTTCTCCAACACGGAGTTTCTCCAACAAGGAGTTTCTCCAGCACGTAGTTTCTCCAAGGAATTTCTCCGACGCAGTCTCCAACACGGAGTTTCTCCAACACGGACTTTCTCCGACACGGAGTTTCTCTGACAGAGTTTCTCCAACACGGAGTTTCTCCAACACGGACTTTCTCCAACACAGAGTTTCTCCGACACGGAGTTTCTCCAACACGGAGTTTCTTCAACACGGAGTTTCTACAACACGGAGTTTCTACAGCACGGAGTTTCTCCAACATGGAGTTTCTCCAACAAGGATTTTCTCCAACAAGGAGTTTCTCCAATAAGAAGGTTCTCCAACATGGAGTTTCTCTAACACGGAGTTTCTCCAACACGGAGTTTCTCCAACACGGAGTTTCTCCAACACGGAGTTTCTCCGACACGGAGTTTCTCTGACACAGAGTTTCTACAACACGGAGTTTCTCCAACACGGAGTTTCTAAAACACGGAGTTTCTCCTACACGGAGTTTTCTCCAACACGGAGTTTCTCCAACACGGAGTTTCTCCAACAAGGAGTTTCTCCAACAAGGAGTTTCTCCAGCACGGAGTTTCTCCAACAAGGAATTTCTCCGACACAGAGTTTCTCCAACACGGAGTTTCTCCAACACGGAGTTTCTCCGACACGGAGTTTCTCTGACACAGAGTTTCTACAACACGGAGTTTCTCCAACACGGAGTTTCTAAAACACGGAGTTTCTCCAACACGGAGTTTCTCCAACACGGAGTTTCTTCAACACGGAGTTTCTCCAACACGGAGTTGCTATAGCACGGAGTTTCTCCAACAAGAATTTTCTCCAACACGAAGTTTCTCCAACACGGAGTTTCTCCAACACGGAGTTTCTCCAACACGGAGTTTCTCCAACACGGAGTTCCTCCGACACGGAGTTTCTGCGACACGGAGTTTCTCCAACATGGAGTTTCTCCAACACGGCGTTACCCCAACACGAAGTTTCCCCAGCACGGAGTTTCTCCAACACGGAGTTTCTCCAACAAGGAGTTTCTCAAACAAGGTTTTTTCCAACAAGGAGATTCTCCAACGTGGAGTGTCTCAAACACGGAGTTTCTCTAGCACGGAGTTTCTCCAACACGGAGTTTCTCCAACAAGGACTTTCTCCAACACGGAGTTTCTCCGACACGGAGTTTCTCCGACACTGAGTTTCTCCAACACAGAGTTCCTCCAACACGGAGTTTTTCGAACACGGAGATTCTCCAGCGCGGAGTTTCTCCAACACGGGGTTGCTATAGCACGGAGTTTCTCCAACAAGGATTTTCTCCAACACGAAGTTTCTCCAACACGGAGTTTCTCCAACACGGAGTTTCTCCAACACGAAGTTTCTACAACACGGAGATTCTCGAACACGGAGTTTCTCCAACACGCAGTTTCTCCAACACGTAGTATCTCCAACACGGAGTTTCTCCAACACAGAGTTTCTGGAACAGGGAGTTTCTCCAACAAAGAGGTTTCCAACAGGGAGTTTCTCCAACATGAACTTTCTCCAACAGGGAGTTTATTAAACAGGGAGTTTCTAAGACATGGTGTTTTTCTAAAATGAAGTTTCTACAACAGGGATTTTCTCCAACACGGAGTTTCTCTAACGTCGTGTTTCTCCAACACGGAGTTTCTCCAACACAGAGTTTCTCCAACACGGAGTTTCTCCGACACGGAGTTTCTCCAGCGCAGAGTTTCTCCAACACGGAGTTGCGATAGCACGGAGTTTCTCCAACAAGGATTTTCTCCAACACGGAGTTTCTCCAACACGGAGTTTCTCCAACACGGAGTTTCCCCGGCACGGAGTTTCTCCAACACGGAGTTTCTCCAACATGGAGTTTCTCCGACATGGAGATTCTCCAAGACGGAGTTCCTCCAACACGGAGTTTCTCCGACATGGAGTTTCTCCAACACGGAGTTTCTCCGACAGAGTTTCTACAACATGAAGTTTCTCCAGCACGAAGTTTCTCCATCACGGAGTTTCTCTAACAATAAGTTTCTCCAACACAGAGTTTCTCCAACACGAAGTTTCTACAACATGGAGTTTCGCCAACACGAAGCTTCTACAACACGGAGTTTCTCCAACACGAAGTTTCTACAACATGGAGTTTCTCTAACACGGAGTTTCTCCAACACGGAGTTTCTCCGACACGGAGTTTCTCCGACACGGAGTTTCTCCAACACGGAGTTTCTCCGACACAGACTTTCTCCGACACAGAGTTTCTCCGACACGGAGTTTCTCCAGCACGAAGTTTCTCCAACACGGAGTTTATCTAACAATGAGTTTCTCCAACACGGAGTTTCTACAACAAGGAGTTTCGCCAACACGAAGTTCCTACAACACGAAGCTTCTGCGACACGAAGTTTCTCCGACCCGCACTTTCTCCGATACGAAGTTTCTCCAACACGGAGCTTCTCCAACACGGAGTTTCTCCATCACGGAGTTTCTCACACACGGAGTTTCTCCAACACAGAGTTTCTGCAACACGGAGTTTCTCCAACACGAAGTCTCTCCAGCGCGGAGATTCTCCAGCGCGTAGTTTCCCCAGCGCGGATTTTCTGCAGCATGGAGTTTCTCCAACATGGAGTTTCTCCAACATGGATTATCTCCAACACGGAGTTTCTACAACACGGAATTTCTTCAACAGGTAGTTTCTCCAACACAGTTTCTCCAACACGAAGTTTCTACATCATGGAGTTTCTCCAACACGGAGTTTCTACAACATAAAGTTTCTCCAACACGGCGTTACCCCAACACGAAGTTTCCCCAGCACGGAGTTTCTCCAACACGGAGTTTCTCCAACAAGGAGTTTCTCAAACAAGGTTTTTTCCAACAAGGAGATTCTCCAACGTGGAGTGTCTCAAACACGGAGTTTCTCTAGCACGGAGTTTCTCCAACACGGAGTTTCTCCAACAAGGACTTTCTCCAACACGGAGTTTCTCCGACACGGAGTTTCTCCGACACTGAGATTCTCCAACACAGAGTTCCTCCAACACGGAGTTTTTCGAACACGGAGATTCTCCAGCGCGGAGTTTCTCCAACACGGGGTTGCTATAGCACGGAGTTTCTCCAACAAGGATTTTCTCCAACACGAAGTTTCTCCAACACGGAGTTTCTCCAACACGGAGTTTCTCCAACACGAAGTTTCTACAACACGGAGATTCTCGAACACGGAGTTTCTCCAACACGCAGTTTCTCCAACACGTAGTATCTCCAACACGGAGTTTCTCCAACACAGAGTTTCTGGAACAGGGAGTTTCTCCAACAAAGAGGTTTCCAACAGGGAGTTTCTCCAACATGAACTTTCTCCAACAGGGAGTTTATTAAACAGGGAGTTTCTAAGACATGGTGTTTTTCTAAAATGAAGTTTCTACAACAGGGATTTTCTCCAACACGGAGTTTCTCTAACGTCGTGTTTCTCCAACACGGAGTTTCTCCAACACAGAGTTTCTCCAACACGGAGTTTCTCCGACACGGAGTTTCTCCAGCGCAGAGTTTCTCCAACACGGAGTTGCGATAGCACGGAGTTTCTCCAACAAGGATTTTCTCCAACACGGAGTTTCTCCAACACGGAGTTTCTCCAACACGGAGTTTCCCCGGCACGGAGTTTCTCCAACACGGAGTTTCTCCAACATGGAGTTTCTCCGACATGGAGATTCTCCAAGACGGAGTTCCTCCAACACGGAGTTTCTCCGACATGGAGTTTCTCCAACACGGAGTTTCTCCGACAGAGTTTCTACAACATGAAGTTTCTCCAGCACGAAGTTTCTCCATCACGGAGTTTCTCTAACAATAAGTTTCTCCAACACAGAGTTTCTCCAACACGAAGTTTCTACAACATGGAGTTTCGCCAACACGAAGCTTCTACAACACGGAGTTTCTCCAACACGAAGTTTCTACAACATGGAGTTTCTCTAACACGGAGTTTCTCCAACACGGAGTTTCTCCGACACGGAGTTTCTCCGACACGGAGTTTCTCCAACACGGAGTTTCTCCAACACGGAGTTTCTCCGACACAGACTTTCTCCGACACAGAGTTTCTCCGACACGGAGTTTCTCCAGCACGAAGTTTCTCCAACACGGAGTTTATCTAACAATGAGTTTCTCCAACACGGAGTTTCTACAACAAGGAGTTTCGCCAACACGAAGTTCCTACAACACGAAGCTTCTGCGACACGAAGTTTCTCCGACACGCACTTTCTCCGATACGAAGTTTCTCCAACACGGAGCTTCTCCAACACGGAGTTTCTCCATCACGGAGTTTCTCACACACGGAGTTTCTCCAACACAGAGTTTCTGCAACACGGAGTTTCTCCAACACGAAGTCTCTCCAGCGCGGAGATTCTCCAGCGCGTAGTTTCCCCAGCGCGGATTTTCTGCAGCATGGAGTTTCTCCAACATGGAGTTTCTCCAACATGGATTATCTCCAACACGGAGTTTCTACAACACGGAATTTCTTCAACAGGTAGTTTCTCCAACACAGTTTCTCCAACACGAAGTTTCTACATCATGGAGTTTCTCCAACACGGAGTTTCTACAACATAAAGTTTCTCCAACACGGAGTTTCTCCAACACGGAGTTTCTCCAACACGGACATTCTCCAACATGGAGTTTCTCCAGCAAGGATTTTCTCCAACACGGAGTTTCTCCAACACAGAGTTTCTCCAACAAGGAGTTTCTCCAACAAGGAGTTTCTCCAGCACGGAGTTTCTCCAACAAGGAATTTCTCCGACACAGAGTTTCTCCAACACGGAGTTTCTCCAACACGGAGTTTCTCCGACACGGAGTTTCTCTGAGACAGAGTTTCTACAACACAGTTTCTCCAACACGGAGTTTTTAAAACACGGAGTTTCTCCAACACGGAGTTTCTCCAACACGGAGTTTCTCCGACGCGGAGTTTCTCCAACACGGAGTTTCTTCAACACGGAGTTTCTACAACATGGAGTTTCTCCAACACGGAGTTTCTACAACATAAAGTTTCTCCAACACGGAGTTTCTCCAACACGGAGTTTCTCCAACACGGACATTCTCCAACACGGACTTTCTCCTACATGGAGTTTCTCTAACACGGAGTTTCTCAACACGGAGTTTCTCCAACACGGAGTTTCTTCAACACGGAGTTTCTACAACATGGAGTTTCTCCAACACGGAGTTTCTACAACATAAAGTTTCTCCAACACGGAGTTTCTCCAATACGAAGTTTCTTCGACATGGAGTTTCTCCAACATAAAGTTTCTCCATCACGGAGTTTCTCCAATACGGAGTTTCTCCGACACGGAGTTTCTCCGACACGGAGTTTCTCCAACACGGAGTTTCTCCGACACGAAGTGTCTCCAGCGCGGAGTTTCTCCAACACGGAGTTTGTCCGACACAGAGTTCCTCCAACACGGAGTTTTTCGAACACGGAGTTTCTCCAGCGCGGAGTTTCTCCAACACGGAGTTGCTATAGCACGGAGTTTCTCCAACAAGGATTTTCTCCAACACGAAGTTTCTCCAACACGGAGTTTCTCCAACACGGAGTTTCTCCAACACGGAGTTTCTCCAACACGGAGTTTCTCCGACACGGAGTTTCTCCAACATAGAGTTTCTCCAACACGGCGTTACCCCAACACGAAGTTTCCCCAGCACGGAGTTTCTCCAACAAGGACTTTCTCCAACACGGAGTTTCTCCGACACGGAGTTTCTCCGACACTAATTTTCTCCGACACGGAGTTTCTCCAACACGGAGCTTCTCCGACACGGAGTTTCTCCGACACGGAGTTTCTCCAACGTGGAGTTTCTCCAACACGGCGTTTCCCCAACACGAAGTTTCCCCAGCACGGAGATTCTCCAACACGGAGTTTCTCCAACAAGGAGTTTCTCAAACAAGGTTTTTCCAACAAGGAGATTCTCCAACGTGGAGTGTCTCAAACACGGAGTTTCTCTAGCACGGAGTTTCTCCAACACGGACTTTCTCCAACACGAAGTTTCTCCAACACGGAGTTTCTCCAACGCGGAGTTTATCCAACATGGAGTTTCTCCAACACGGCGTTTCCCCAACACGAAGTTTCCCCAGCACGGAGATTCTCCAACACGGAGTTTCTCCAACAAGGAGTTTCTCAAACAAGGTTTTTCCAACAAGGAGATTCTCCAACGTGGAGTGTCTCAAACACGGAGTTTCTCTAGCACGGAGTTTCTCCAACACGGAGTTTCTCCAACAAGGACTTTCTCCAACACAGAGTTTCTCCGACACGGAGTTTCTCCGACACTGAGTTTCTCTAACACAAAGTTCCTCCAACACGGAGTTTTTCGAACACGGAGATTCTCCAGCGCGGAGTTTCTCCAACACGGGGTTGCTATAGCACGGAGTTTTTCCAACAAGGATTTTCTCCAACACGAAGTTTCTCCAACACGGAGTTTCTCCAACACGCAGTTTCTCCAACACGTAGTATCTCCAACACGGAGTTTCTCCAACACAGAGTTTCTGCAACAGGGAGTTTCTCCAACAAAGAGGTTTCCAACAGGGAGTTTCTCCAACATGAACTTTCTCCAACAGGGAGTTTATTAAACAGGGAGTTTCTAAGACATGGTGTTTTTCTAAAATGAAGTTTCTACAACAGGGATTTTCTCCAACACGAAGTTTCTCTAACGTGGTGTTTCTCCAACACGGAGTTTCTCCAACACAGAGTTTCTCCAACACGGAGTTTCTCCGACACGGAGTTTCTCCAGCGCGGAGTTTCTCCAGCGCAGAGTTTCTCCAACACGGAGTTTCTTCAACACGGAGTTTCTCCAACACGGAGTTTCCCCGACACAGAGTTTCTCCAACACAGAGTTTCTCCAACATGGAGTTTCTCCGACACGGAGATTCTCCAAGACGGAGTTCCTCCAACACGGAGTTTCTCCGACATGGAGTTTCTCCAACACGGAGTTTCTCCGACACAGTTTCTACAACACGAAGTTTCTCCAGCACGAAGTTTCTCCCTCACGGAGTTTCTCTAACAATGTTTCTCCAACACAGGGTTTCTCCAACACGAAGTTTCTACAACATGGAGTTTCGCCAACACGAAGCTTCTACAACACGGCGTTTCTCCAACACGAAGTTTCTACAACATGGAGTTTCTCCAACGTGGAGTTTCTCCAACACGGCGTTTCCCCAACACGAAGTTTCCCCAGCACGGAGTTTCTCCAACACGGAGTTTCTCCAACAAGGAGTTTCTCAAACAAGGTTTTTTCCAACAAGGAGATTCTCCAACGTGGAGTGTCTCAAACACGGAGTTTCTCTTGCACGGAGTTTCTCCAACACGGACTTTCTCCAACACGAAGTTTCTCCAACACGGAGTTTCTCCAACACGGAGTTTATCGAACATGGAGTTTCTCCAACACGGCGTTTCCCCAACACGAAGTTTCCCCAGCACGGAGATTCTCCAACACGGAGTTTCTCCAACAAGGAGTTTCTCAAACAAGGTTTTTCCAACAAGGAGATTCTCCAACGTGGAGTGTCTCAAACACGGAGTTTCTCTAGCACGGAGTTTCTCCAACACGGAGTTTCTCCAACAAGGACTTTCTCCAACACAGAGTTTCTCCGACACGGAGTTTCTCCGACACTGAGTTTCTCTAACACAAAGTTCCTCCAACACGGAGTTTTTCGAACACGGAGATTCTCCAGCGCGGAGTTTCTCCAACACGGGGTTGCTATAGCACGGAGTTTTTCCAACAAGGATTTTCTCCAACACGAAGTTTCTCCAACACGGAGTTTCTCCAACACGCAGTTTCTCCAACACGTAGTATCTCCAACACGGAGTTTCTCCAACACAGAGTTTCTGCAACAGGGAGTTTCTCCAACAAAGAGGTTTCCAACAGGGAGTTTCTCCAACATGAACTTTCTCCAACAGGGAGTTTATTAAACAGGGAGTTTCTAAGACATGGTGTTTTTCTAAAATGAAGTTTCTACAACAGGGATTTTCTCCAACACGAAGTTTCTCTAACGTGGTGTTTCTCCAACACGGAGTTTCTCCAACACAGAGTTTCTCCAACACGGAGTTTCTCCGACACGGAGTTTCTCCAGCGCGGAGTTTCTCCAGCGCAGAGTTTCTCCAACACGGAGTTTCTTCAACACGGAGTTTCTCCAACACGGAGTTTCCCCGACACAGAGTTTCTCCAACACAGAGTTTCTCCAACATGGAGTTTCTCCGACACGGAGATTCTCCAAGACGGAGTTCCTCCAACACGGAGTTTCTCCGACATGGAGTTTCTCCAACACGGAGTTTCTCCGACACAGTTTCTACAACACGAAGTTTCTCCAGCACGAAGTTTCTCCCTCACGGAGTTTCTCTAACAATGTTTCTCCAACACAGGGTTTCTCCAACACGAAGTTTCTACAACATGGAGTTTCGCCAACACGAAGTTTCTCCAACACGGAGTTTCTCCAACACGGAGTTTCTCCAACACGGAGTTTCTCCGACACGGAGTTTCTCCGACACGGAGTTTCTCCAACACGAAGTTTCCCCAGCACGGAGTTTCTCCGACACAGAGTTTCTCCAACAAGGAGTTTCTCAAACAAGGTTTTTTCCAACAAGGAGATTCTCCAACGTGGAGTGTCTCAAACACGGAGTTTCTCTAGCACGGAGTTTCTCCAACACGGAGTTTCTCCAACACGGAGTTTCTCCGACACAGACTTTCTCCGACACAGAGTTTCTCCGACACAGAGTTTCTCCAGCACAAAGTTTCTCCAACACGGAGTTTATCTAACAATAGGTTTCTCCAACACGGAGTTTCTACAACAAGAAGTTTCGCCAACACGAAGTTTCTACAACACGGAGTTTCTGCGACACGGAGTTTCTCCGACACGGACTTTCTCCGATACGAAGTTACTCCAACACGGAGCTTCTCCAACACGGAGTTTCTCCAACACGGAGTTTCTCACACACGGAGTTTCTCCAACACGGAGTTTCTGCAACACGGAGTTTCACCAACACGAAGTCTCTCCAGCGCGGAGATTCTCCAGCGCGTAGTTTCCCCAGCGCGGATTTTCTGCAGCATGGAGTTTCTCCAACATGGAGTTTCTCCAACATGGATTATCTCCAACACGGAGTTTCTCCAACACGGAGTTTATCCGACACGGAGTTTCTCCAGCGCGGAGTTTCTCCAGCGCAGAGTTTCTCCAACACGGAGTTGCGATAGCACGGAGTTTCTCCAACAAGGATTTTCTCCAACACGGAGTTTCTCAAACACGGAGTTTCTCCAACACGGAGTTTCTCCAACATGGAGTTTCTCCGACATGGAGATTCTCCAAGACGGAGTTCCTCCAACACGGAGTTTCTCCGACATGGAGTTTCTCCAACACGGAGTTTCTCCGACAGAGTTTCTACAACATGAAGTTTCTCCAGCACGAAGTTTCTCCATCACGGAGTTTCTCTAACAATAAGTTTCTCCAACACAGAGTTTCTCCAACACGAAGTTTCTACAACATGGAGTTTCGCCAACACGAAGCTTCTACAACACGGAGTTTCTCCAACACGAAGTTTCTACAACATGGAGTTTCTCTAACACGGAGTTTCTCCAACACGGAGTTTCTCCGACACGGAGTTTCTCCGACACGGAGTTTCTCCGACACGGAGTTTCTCCAACACGGAGTTTCTCCAACACGGAGTTTCTCCGACACAGACTTTCTCCGACACAGAGTTTCTCCGACACAGAGTTTCTCCAGCACGAAGTTTCTCCAACACGGAGTTTATCTAACAATGAGTTTCTCCAACACGGAGTTTCTACAACAAGGAGTTTCGCCAACACGAAGTTCCTACAACACGAAGCTTCTGCGACACGGAGTTTCTCCGACACGGACTTTCTCCGATACGAAGTTTCTCCAACACGGAGCTTCTCCAACACGGAGTTTCTCCATCACGGAGTTTCTCACACACGGAGTTTCTCCAACACAGAGTTTCTGCAACACGGAGTTTCTCCAACACGAAGTCTCTCCAGCGCGGAGATTCTCCAGCGCGTAGTTTCCCCAGCGCGGATTTTCTGCAGCATGGAGTTTCTCCAATATGGAGTTTCTCCAACATGGATTTTCTCCAACACGGAGTTTCTACAACACGGAATTTCTTCAACAGGTAGTTTCTCCAACACAGTTTCTCCAACACGAAGTTTCTACATCATGGAGTTTCTCCAACACGGAGTTTCTACAACATAAAGTTTCTCCAACACGGAGTTTCTCCAACACGGACATTCTCCAACATGGAGTTTCTCCAGCGAGGATTTTCTCCAACACGGACATTCTCCAACAAGGAGTTTCTCCAGCACGGAGTTTCTCCAACAAGGAGTTTCTCCAGCACGGAGTTTCTCCAACAAGGAATTTCTCCGACACGGAGTTTCTCTGAGACAGAGTTTCTACAACACAGAGTTTCTCCAACACGGAGTTTCTAAAACACGGAGTTTCTCCAACACGGAGTTTCTCCAACACGGAGTTTCTTCAACACGGAGTTTCTACAACATGGAGTTTCTCCAACACGGAGTTTCTACAACATAAAGTTTCTCCAACACGGAGTTTCTCCAACACGGACATTCTCCAACACGGACTTTCTCCTACATGGAGTTTCTCTAACACGGAGTTTCTCAACACGGAGTTTCTCCAACACGGAGTTTCTTCAACACGGAGTTTCTACAACATGGAGTTTCTCCAACACGGAGTTTCTACAACATAAAGTTTCTCCAACACGGAGTTTCTCCAATACGAAGTTTCTTCGACATGGAGTTTCTCCAACATAAAGTTTCTCCAACACGGAGTTTCTCCAATACGGAGTTTCTCCGACACGGAGTTTCTCCAACACGGAGTTTCTCCGACACGAAGTTTCTTCAGCTCGGAGTTTCTCCAACACGGAGTTTGTCCGACACAGAGTTCCTCCAACACGGAGTTTTTCGAACACGGAGTTTCTCCAGCGCGGAGTTTCTCCAACACGGAGTTGCTATAGCACGGAGTTTCTCCAACAAGGATTTTCTCCAACACAAAGTTTCTCCAACACGGAGTTTCTCCAACACGGAGTTTCTCCAACACGGAGTTTCTCCAACACGGAGTTTCTCCGACACGGAGTTTCTCCAACATAGAGTTTCTCCAACACGGCGTCACCCCAACACGAAGTTTCCCCAGCACGGAGTTTCTCCAACACGGAGTTTCTCCAACACGGAGTTTCTCCAACAAGGACTTTCTCCGACACGGAGTTTCTCCGACACGGAGTTTCTCCGACACTAATTTTCTCCGACACGGAGTTTCTCCAAAACGGTGTTTCTCCGACACGGAGTTTCTCCGACACAGAGTTTCTCCAACACGGAGCTTCTCCGACACGGAGTTTCTCCGACACGGAGTTTCTCCAACGTGGAGTTTCTCCAACACGGCGTTTCCCCAACACGAAGTTTCCCCAGCACGGAGTTTCTCCAACACGGAGTTTCTCCAACAAGGAGTTTCTCAAACAAGGTTTTTTCCAACAAGGAGATTCTCCAACGTGGAGTGTCTCAAACACGGAGTTTCTCTAGCACGGAGTTTCTCCAACACGGACTTTCTCCAACACGAAGTTTCTCCAACACGGAGTTTCTCCAACACGGAGTTTATCCAACATGGAGTTTCTCCAACACGGCGTTTCCCCAACACGAAGTTTCCCCAGCACGGAGCTTCTCCAACACGGAGTTTCTCCAACAAGGAGTTTCTCAAACAAGGTTTTTCCAACAAGGAGATTCTCCAACGTGGAGTGTCTCAAACACGGAGTTTCTCTAGCACGGAGTTTCTCCAACACGGAGTTTCTCCAACAAGGACTTTCTCCAACACGGAGTTTCTCCGACACGGAGTTTCTCCGACACTGAGTTTCTCCAACACAAAGTTCCTCCAACACGGAGTTTTTCGAACACCGAGATTCTCCTGCGCGGAGTTTCTCCAACACGGGGTTGCTATAGCACGGTGTTTTTCCAACAAGGATTTTCTCCAACACGAAGTTTCTCCAACACGGAGTTTCTCCAACATGGAGTTTCTCCAACACGGAGTTTCTCCAACACGGAGTTTCTACAACACGGAGTTTCTCCAACACGCAGTTTCTCCAACACGTAGTATCTCCAACACGGAGTTTCTCCAACACAGAGTTTCTGCAACAGGGAGTTTCTCCAACAAAGAGGTTTCCAACAGGGAGTTTCTCCAACATGAACTTTCTCCAACAGGGAGTTTATTAAACAGGGAGTTTCTAAGACATGGTGTTTTTCTAAAATGAAGTTTCTACAACAGGGATTTTCTCCAACACGAAGTTTCTCTAACGTGGTGTTTCTCCAACACGGAGTTTCTCCGACACGGAGTTTCTCCAGCGCGGAGTTTCTCCAGCGCAGAGTTTCTCCAACACGGAGTTGCGATAGCACCGAGTTTCTCCAAAAAGGATTTTCTCCAACACGGAGTTTCTTCAACACGGAGTTTCTCCAACACGGAGTTTCCCCGACACAGAGTTTCTCCAACACAGAGTTTCTCCAACATGGAGTTTCTCCGACACGGAGATTCTCCAAGACGGAGTTCCTCCAACACGGAGTTTCTCCGACATGGAGTTTCTCCAACACGGAGTTTCTCCGTCACAGTATCTACAACACGAAGTTTCTCCAGCACGAAGTTTCTCCATCACGGAGTTTCTCTAACAATAAGTTTCTCCAACACAGGGTTTCTCCAACACGAAGTTTCTACAACATGGAGTTTCGCCAACACGAAGCTTCTACAACACGGCGTTTCTCCAACACGAAGTTTCTACAACATGGAGTTTCTCCAACGTGGAGTTTCTCCAACACGGCGTTTCCCCAACACGAAGTTTCCCCAGCACGGAGTTTCTCCAACACGGAGTTTCTCCAACAAGGAGTTTCTCAAACAAGGTTTTTTCCAACAAGGAGATTCTCCAACGTGGAGTGTCTCAAACACGGAGTTTCTCTAGCACGGAGTTTCTCCAACACGGACTTTCTCCAACACGAAGTTTCTCCAACACGGAGTTTCTCCAACACGAAGTTTATCCAACATGGAGTTTCTCCAACACGGCGTTTCCCCAACACGAAGTTTCCCCAGCACGGAGCTTCTCCAACACGGAGTTTCTCCAACAAGGAGTTTCTCAAACAAGGTTTTTCCAACAAGGAGATTCTCCAACTCGGAGTGTCTCAAACACGGAGTTTCTCTAGCACGGAGTTTCTCCAACACGGAGTTTCTCCAACAAGGACTTTCTCCAACACGGAGTTTCTCCGACACGGAGTTTCTCCGACACTGAGTTTCTCCAACACAAAGTTCCTCCAACACGGAGTTTTTCGAACACGGAGATTCTCCAGCGCGGAGTTTCTCCAACACGGGGTTGCTATAGCACGGAGTTTTTCCAACAAGGATTTTCTCCAACACGAAGTTTCTCCAACACGGAGTTTCTCCAACACGGAGTTTCTCCAACACGGAGTTTCTCCGACACGGAGTTTCTCCGACACGGAGTTTCTCCAACACGAAGTTTCCCCAGCACGGAGTTTCTCCGACACAGAGTTTCTCCAACAAGGAGTTTCTCAAACAAGGTTTTTTCCAACAAGGAGATTCTCCAACGTGGAGTGTCTCAAACACGGAGTTTCTCTAGCACGGAGTTTCTCCAACACGGAGTTTCTCCAACACGGAGTTTCTCCGACACAGACTTTCTCCGACACAGAGTTTCTCCGACACAGAGTTTCTCCAGCACAAAGTTTCTCCAACACGGAGTTTATCTAACAATAGGTTTCTCCAACACGGAGTTTCTACAACAAGGAGTTTCGCCAACACGAAGTTCCTACAACACGGAGTTTCTGCGACACGGAGTTTCTCCGACACGGACTTTCTCCGATACGAAGTTACTCCAACACGGAGCTTCTCCAACACGGAGTTTCTCCAACACGGAGTTTCTCACACACGGAGTTTCTCCAACACGGAGTTTCTGCAACACGGAGTTTCACCAACACGAAGTCTCTCCAGCGCGGAGATTCTCCAGCGCGTAGTTTCCCCAGCGCGGATTTTCTGCAGCATGGAGTTTCTCCAACATGGATTATTTCCAACACGGAGTTTCTACAACACGCAGTTTCTACAACACGGAGTTTCTTCAACAGGGAGTTTCTCCAACACAGAGTTTCTCCAACACGGAGTTTCTACAACATGGAGTTTCTCCAACACGGAGTTTCTACAACATAAAGTTTCTCCAACACGGAGTTTCTCCAACACGGAGTTTCTCCAACACGGACATTCTCCAACACGGACTTTCTCCAACATGGAGTTTCTCTAACACGGAGTTTCTCCAACACGGAGTTTCTCCAACACTGAGTTTCTTCAACACGGAGTTTCTACAACATAAAGTTTCTCCATCTCGGCGTTTCCCCAACACGGAGTTTCCACAACACGGAGTTTCTCCAACACGGAGTTTCTCCAACAAGGATTTTCTCCAACAAGGAGTTTCTCCAACCAGAAGGTTCTCCAACATGGAGTTTCTCTAACACGGAGTTTCTACGACACGGAGTTTCTCCAACACGGAGTTTCTCCAACAAGGAGTTTCTCCAGCACGTAGTTTCTCCAACAAGGAATTTCTCCGACGCAGTCTCCAACACGGAGTTTCTCCAACACGGACTTTCTCCGACACGGAGTTTCTCTGACACAGAGTTTCTCCAACACGGAGTTTCTCCAACACGGAGTTTCTCCAGCACGGACTTTCTCCAACACAGAGTTTCTCCGACACGGAGTTTCTCCAACACGGAGTTTCTTCGACACGGAGTTTCTACAACACGAAGTTTCTCCAGCACGGAGTTTCTCCAACATGGAGTTTCTCCAACAAGGATTTTCTCCAACAAGGAGTTTCTCCAACAAGAAGGTTCTCCAACATGGAGTTTCTCTAACACGGAGTTTCTCCAACACGGAGTTTCTCCAACACGGAGTTTCTCCAACACGGAGTTTCTCCGACACGGAGTTTCTCTGACACAGGGTTTCTACAACACGGAGTTTCTCCAACACGGAGTTTCTAAAACACGGAGTTTCTCCTACACGGAGTTTTCTCCAACACGGAGTTTCTCCAACACGGAGTTTCTCCAACAAGGAGTTTCTCCAACAAGGAATTTTCTCCAGCACGGAGTTTCTCCAACAAGGAATTTCTCCGACACAGAGTTTCTCCAACACGGAGTTTCTCCAACACGGAGTTTCTCCGACACGGAGTTTCTCTGACACAGAGTTTCTACAACACGGAGTTTCTCCAACACGGAGTTTCTAAAACACGGAGTTTCTCCAACACGGAGTTTCTCCAACACAGAGTTTCTTCAACACGGAGTTTCTACAACATGGAGTTTCTCCAACACGGAGTTTCTACAACATAAAGTTTCTTCAACACGGAGTTTCTCCAACACGGAGTTTCTCCAACACGGACATTCTCCAACACGGACTTTCTCCAACATGGAGTTTCTCTAACACGGAGTTTCTCCAACACGGAGTTTCTCCAACACGGAGTTTCTTCAACACGGAGTTTCTACAACATGAAGTTTCTCCAACACGGAGTTTCTACAACATAAAGTTTCTCCAACGCGGAGTTTCTCCAATACGAAGTTCCTTCGACATGGAGTTTCTCCAACATAAAGTTTCTCCAACACGGAGTTTCTCCAATACGGAGTTTCTCCGACACGGAGTTTCTCCAACACGGAGTTTCTCCAACACGAAGTTTCTCCAACGCGGAGTTTCTCCAACACGAAGTTTCTCCAGCGCGGAGTTTCTCCAACACGGAGTTTGTCCAACACAGAGTTCCTCCAACACGGAGTTTTTCGAACACGGAGTTTCTCCAGCGCGGAGTTTCTCCAACACGGAGTTGCTATAGCACGGAGTTTCTCCAACAAGGATTTTCTCCAACACGAAGTTTCTCCAACACGGAGTTTCTCCGACACGGAGTTTCTGCGACACGGAGTTTCTCCAACATGGAGTTTCTGCAACACGGCGTTACCCCAACACGAAGTTTCCCCAGCACGGAGTTTCTCCAACACGGAGTTTCTCCAACAAGGAGTTTCTCAAACAAGGTTTTTTCCAACAAGGAGATTCTCCAACGTGGAGTGTCTCAAATACGGAGTTTCTCTAGCACGGAGTTTCTCCAACACGGAGTTTCTCCAACAAGGACTTTCTCCAACACGGAGTTTCTCCGACACGGAGTTTCTCCGACACTGAGTTTCTCCAACACAGAGTTCCTCCAACACGGAGTTTTTCGAACACGGAGATTCTCCAGCGCGGAGTTTCTCCAACACGGGGTTGCTATAGCACGGAGTTTCTCCAACAAGGATTTTCTCCAACACGAAGTTTCTCCAACACGGAGTTTCTCCAACACGGAGTTTCTCCAACACGGAGTTTCTACAACACGGAGTTTCTACAACACGGAGATTCTCGAACACGGAGTTTCTCCAACACGCAGTTTCTCCAACACGTAGTATCTCCAACACGGAGTTTCTCCAACACAGAGTTTCTGGAACAGGGAGTTTCTCCAACAAAGAGGTTTCCAACAGGGAGTTTCTCCAACATGAACTTTCTCCAACAGGGAGTTTCTAAGACATGGTGTTTTTCTAAAATGAAGTTTCTACAACAGGGATTTTCTCCAACACGGAGTTTCTCTAACGTGGTGTTTCTCCAACACGGAGTTTCTCCAACACAGAGTTTCTCCAACACGAAGTTTCTCCGACACGGAGTTTCTCCAGCGTGGAGTTTCTCCAGCGCAGAGTTTCTCCAACACGGAGTTGCGATAGCACGGAGTTTCTCCAACAAGGATTTTCTCCAACACGGAGTTTCTCTAACACGGAGTTTCTCCAACACGGAGTTTCCCCGACACGGAGTTTCTCCAACACGGAGTTTCTCCAACATGGAGTTTCTCCGACGTGGAGATTCTCCAAGACGGAGTTCCTCCAACACGGAGTTTCTCCATCACGGAGTTTCTCTAACAATAAGTTTCTCCAACACAGAGTTTCTCCAACACGAAGTTTCTACAACATGGAGTTTCGCCAACACGAAGCTTCTACAACACGGAGTTTCTCCAACACGAAGTTTCTAGAACATGGAGTTTCTCTAACACGGAGTTTCTCCAACACGGAGTTTCTCCGACACGGAGTTTCTCCGACACGGAGTTTCTCCAACACGGAGTTTCTCCAACACGGAGTTTCTCCGACACAGACTTTCTCCGACACAGAGTTTCTCCGACACAGAGTTTCTCCAGCACGAAGTTTCTCCAACACGGAGTTTATCTAACAATGAGTTTCTCCAACACGGAGTTTCTACAACAAGGAGTTTCGCCAACACGAAGTTTCTACAACAAGAAGTTTCTGCGACACGGAGTTTCTCCGACACGGACTTTCTCCGATACGAAATTTCTCCAACACGGAGCTTCTCCAACACGGAGTTTCTCCATCACGGAGTTTCTCACACACGGAGTTTCTCCAACACAGAGTTTCTGCAACACGGAGTTTCTCCAACACGAAGTCTCTCCAGCGCGGAGATTCTCCAGCGCGTTGTTTCCCCAGCGCGGATTTTCTGCAGCATGGAGTTTCTCCAACATGGAGTTTCTCCAACATGGATTATCTCCAACACGGAGTTTCTACAACACGGAATTTCTTCAACAGGTAGTTTCTCCAACACAGAGTTTCTCCAACACGAAGTTTCTACAACATGGAGTTTCTCCAACACGGAGTTTCTACAACATAAAGTTTCTCCAACACGGAGTTTCTCCAACACGGAGTTTCTCCAACACGGACATTCTCCAACACGGACTTTCTCCAACATGGAGTTTCTCCAACACGGAGTTCCTTCAACACGGAGTTTCTACAACATGAAGTTTCTCTATCTCGGCGTTTCCCCAACACGGAGTTTCCACAACACGGAGTTTCTCCAACACGGAGTTTCTCCAACATGGAGTTTCTCCAGCAAGGATTTTCTCCAACACGGAGTTTCTCCAACACAGAGTTTCCCCAACAAGGAGTTTCTCCAACAAGGAGTTTCTCCAGCACGGAGTTTCTCCAACAAGAAATTTCTCCGACACCGAGTTTCTCCAACACGGAGTTTCTCCAACACGGAGTTTCTCCGACACGGAGTTTCTCTGACAGAGAGTTTCTACAACACAGAGTTTCTCCAACACGGAGTTTCTAAAACACGGAGTTTCTCCAACACGGAGTTTCTCCAACACGGAGTTTCTCCGACGCGGAGTTTCTCCAACACGGAGTTTCTTCAACACGGAGTTTCTACAACATGGAGTTTCTCCAACACGGAGTTTCTACAACATAAAGTTTCTCCAACACGGAGTTTCTCCAATACGAAGTTTCTTCGACATGGAGTTTCTCCAACATAAAGTTTCTCCAACACGAAGTTTCTCCAATACGGAGTTTCTCCGACACGGAGTTTCTCCAACACGGAGTTTCTCCAACACGGAGTTTCTCCAACGCGGAGTTTCTCCAACACGAAGTTTCTCCAGCGCGGAGTTTCTCCAACACGGAGTTTGTCCGACACAGAGTTCCTCCAACACGGAGTTTTTCGAACACGGAGTTTCTCCAGCGCGGAGTTTCTCCAACACGGAGTTGCTATAGCACGGAGTTTCTCCAACAAGGATTTTCTCCAACACGAAGTTTCTCCAACACGGAGTTTCTCCAACACGGAGTTTCTCCAACACGGAGTTTCTCCGACACGGAGTTTCTCCGACACGGAGTTTCTCCAACATAGAGTTTCTCCAACACGGCGTTACCCCAACACGAAGTTTCCTCAGCACGGAGTTTCTCCAACACGGAGTTTCTCCAACACGGAGTTTCTCCAACAAGGACTTTCTCCAACACGGAGTTTCTCCGACACGGAGTTTCTCCGACACTAATTTTCTCCGACACGGAGTTTCTCCAAAACGGAGTTTCTCCGACACGGAGTTTCTCCGACACGGAGTTTCTCCAACGTGGAGTTTCTCCTACACGGCGTTTCCCCAACACGAAGTTTCCCCAGCACGGAGTTTCTCCAACACGGAGTTTCTCCAACAAGCAGTTCCTCAAACAAGGTTTTTTCCAACAAGGAGATTCTCCAACGTGGATTGTCTCAAACACGGAGTTTCTCTAGCACGGAGTTTCTCCAACACGGAGTTTCTCCAACACAGAGTTTCTCCAACACGGAGCTTCTCCGACACGGAGTTTCTCCGACACGGAGTTTCTCCAACGTGGAGTTTCTCCAACACGGCGTTTCCCCAACACGAAGTTTCCCCAGCACGGAGTTTCTCCAACACGGAGTTTCTCCAACAAGGAGTTTCTCAAACAAGGTTTTTTCCAACAAGGAGATTCTCCAACGTGGAGTGTCTCAAACACGGAGTTTCTCTAGCACGGAGTTTCTCGAACACGGAGTTTCTCCAACACGAAGTTTCTCCAACACGGAGTTTCTCCAACACGGAGTTTATCCAACATGGAGTTTCTCCAACACGGCGTTTCCCCAACACGAAGTTTCCCCAGCACGGAGCTTCTCCAACACGGAGTTTCTCCAACAAGGAGTTTCTCAAACAAGGTTTTTCCAACAAGGAGATTCTCCAACGTGGAGTGTCTCAAACACGGAGTTTCTCTAGCACGGAGTTTCTCCAACACGGAGTTTCTCCAACAAGGACTTTCTCCAACACGGAGTTTTTCCAACAAGGATTTTCTCCAACACGAAGTTTCTCCAACACGGAGTTTCTCCAACACGGAGTTTCTCCAACACGGAGTTTCTCCAATACGGAGTTTCTACAACACGGAGTTTCTCCAACACGCAGTTTCTCCAACACGTAGTATCTCCAACACGGAGTTTCTCCAACACAGAGTTTCTGCAACAGGGAGTTTCTCCAACAAAGAGGTTTCCAGCAGGGAGTTTCTCCAACATGAACTTACTCCAACAGGGAGTTTATTAAACAGGGAGTTTCTAAGACATGGTGTTTTTCTATAATGAAGTTTCTACAACAGGGATTTTCTCCAACACGAAGTTTCTCTAACGTGGTGTTTCTCCAACACGGAGTTTCTCGAACACAGAGTTTCTCCAACACGGAGTTTCTCCGACACGGAGTTTCTCCAGCGCGGAGTTTCTCCAGCGCAGAGTTTCTCCATCACGGAGTTGCGATAGCACGGAGTTTCTCCAAAAAGGATTTTCTCCAACACGGAGTTTCTTCAACACGGAGTTTCTCCAACACGGAGTTTCCCCGACACGGAGTTTCTCCAACACGGAGTTTCTCCAACATGGAGTTTCTCCGACACGGAGATTCTCCAAGACGGAGTTCCTCCAACACGGAGTTTCTCCGACATGGAGTTTCTCCAACACGGAGTTTCTCCGACACAGTTTCTACAACACGAAGTTTCTCCAGCACGAAGTTTCTCCATCACGGAGTTTCTCTAACAATAAGTTTCTCCAACACAGGGTTTCTCCAACACAAAGTTTCTACAACATGGAGTTTCTCTAACACGGAGTTTCTCCAACACGGAGTTTCTCCGACACAGAGTTTCTCCGACACGGAGTTTCTCCAACACGGAGTTTCTCCGACACAGACTTTCTCCGACACAGAGTTACTTCAGCACGAAGTTTCTCCAACACGGAGTTTATCTAACAATAGGTTTCTCCAACACGGAGTTTCTACAACAAGGAGTTTCGCCAACACGAAGTTTCTACAACACGAAGTTTCTGCGACACGGAGTTTCTCCGACACGGACTTTCTCCGATACGAAGTTTCTCCAACACGGAGCTTCTCCTACACGGAGTTTCTCCATCACGGAGTTTCTCACACACGGAGTTTCTCCAACACGGAGTTTCTGCAACACGGAGTTTCTCCAACACGAAGTCTCTCCAGCGCGGAGATTCTCCAGCGCGTAGTTTCCCCAGCACGGATTTTCTGCAGCATGGAGTTTCTCCAACATGGAGTTTCTCCAACATGGATTATCTCCAACACGGAGTTTCTACAACACGGAGTTTCTACAACACGGAATTTCTTCAACAGGGAGCTTCTCCAACACCGAGTTTCTCCAACACGAAGTTTCTACAACATGGAATTTCTCCAACACGGAGTTTCTACAACATAAAGTTTCTCCAACACGGAGTTTCTCCAACATGGAGTTTCTCCAACACGGACATTCTCCAACACGGACTTTCTCCAACATGGAGTTTCTCTAACGCGGAGTTTCTCGAACACGGAGTTTCTCCAACACGCAGTTTCTTCAACACGGAGTTTCTACAACATGAAGTTTCTCCATCTCGGCGTTTCCCCAACACGGAGTTTCCACAACACGGAGTTTCTCCAACACGGAGTTTCTCCAACATGGAGTTTCTCCAACAAGGATTTTCTCGAACAAGGAGTTTCTCCAACCAGAAGGTTCTCCAACATGGAGTTTCTCTAACACGGAGTTTCTACAACACGGAGTTTCTCCAACACGGAGTTTCTAAAACACGGAGTTTCTCCAACAAGGAGTTTCTCCAACAAGGAGTTTCTCCAGCACGGAGTTTCTCCAACAAGGAATTTCTCCGACACAAAATTTCTCCAACACGGAGTTTCTCCAACACGGAGTTTCTCCGACACGGAGTTTCTCTTACACAGAATTTCTACAACACGGAGTTTCTCCAACACGGAGTTTCTAAAACACGGAGTTTCTCCAACACGGAGTTTCTCCAACACGGACTTTCTCCAACACAGAGTTTCTCCAACACGGAGTTTCTCCGACACGGAGTTTCTCCAACACGGAGTTTCTTCAACACGGAGTTTCTACAACATGGAGTTTCTCCAACACAGAGTTTCTACAACATAAAGTTTCTCCAACACGGAGTTTCTCCAACACGGAGTTTCTCCAAAACGGACATTCTCCAACACGGACTTTCTCCAACATGGAGTTTCTCTAACACGGAGTTTCTCCAACACGGAGTTTCTCCAACGCGGAGTTTCTTCAACACGGAGTTTCAACAACATGGAGTTTCTCCAACACGGAGTTTCTACAACATAAAGTTTCTCCAACACGGAGTTTCTCCAATACGAAGTTTCTTCGACATGGAGTTTCTCCAACATAAAGTTTCTCCAACACGGAGTTTCTCCAATACGGAGTTTCTCCGACACGGAGTTTCTCCGACACGTAGATTCTCCAACGTGGAGTTTCTCCAACACGGCGTTTCCCCAACACGAAGTTTCCCCAGCACGGAGTTTCTCCAACACGGAGTTTCTCCAACAAGCAGTTTCTCAAACAAGGTTTTTTCCAACAAGGAGATTCTCCAGCGTGTAGTGTCTCAAACACGGAGTTTCTCTAGCACGGAGTTTCTCGAACACGGAGTTTCTCCAACACGAAGTTTCTCCAACACAGAGTTTCTCCAACACGGAGTTTATCCAACATGGAGTTTCTCCAACACGGCGTTTCCCCAACACGAAGTTTCCCCAGCACGGAGCTTCTCCAACACGGAGTTTCTCCAACAAGGAGTTTCTCAAACAAGGTTTTTCCAACAAGGAGATTCTCCAACGTGGAGTGTCTCAAACACGGAGTTTCTCTAGCACGGAGTTTCTCCAACACGGAGTTTCTCCAACAAGGACTTTCTCCAACACGGAGTTTTTCCAACAAGGATTTTCTCCAACACGAAGTTTCTCCAACACGGAGTTTCTCCAACACGGAGTTTCTCCAACACGGAGTTTCTCCAATACGGAGTTTCTACAACACGGAGTTTCTCCAACACGCAGATTCTCCAACACGTAGTATCTCCAACACGGAGTTTCTCCAACACAGAGTTTCTGCAACAGGGAGTTTCTCCAACAAAGAGGTTTCCAGCAGGGAGTTTGTCCAACATGAACTTTCTCCAACAGGGAGTTTATTAAACAGGGAGTTTCTAAGACATGGTGTTTTTCTAAAATGAAGTTTCTACAACAGGGATTTTCTCCAACACGAAGTTTCTCTAACGTGGTGTTTCTCCAACACGGAGTTTCTCGAACACAGAGTTTCTCCAACACGGAGTTTCTCCGACACGGAGTTTCTCCAGCGCGGAGTTTCTCCAGCGCAGAGTTTCTCCATCACGGAGTTGCGATAGCACGGAGTTTCTCCAAAAAGGATTTTCTCCAACACGGAGTTTCTTCAACACGGAGTTTCTCCAACACGGAGTTTCCCCGACACGGAGTTTCTCCAACACGGAGTTTCTCCAACATGGAGTTTCTCCGACACGGAGATTCTCCAAGACGGAGTTCCTCCAACACGGAGTTTCTCCGACATGGAGTTTCTCCAACACGGAGTTTCTCCGACACAGTTTCTACAACACGAAGTTTCTCCAGCACGAAGTTTCTCCATCACGGAGTTTCTCTAACAATAAGTTTCTCCAACACAGGGTTTCTCCAACACGAAGTTTCTACAACATGGAGTTTCTCTAACACGGAGTTTCTCCAACACGGAGTTTCTCCGACACAGAGTTTCTCCGACACGGAGTTTCTCCAACACGGAGTTTCTCCGCCACAGACTTTCTCCGACACAGACTTTCTCCGACACAGAGTTTCTCCGACACAGAGTTACTTCAGCACGAAGTTTCTTCAACACGGAGTTTATCTAACAATAAGTTTCTCCAACACGGAGTTTCTACAACAAGGAGTTTCGCCAACACGAAGTTTCTACAACACGAAGTTTCTGCGACACGGAGTTTCTCCGACACGGACTTTCTCCGATACGAAGTTTCTCCAACACGGAGCTTCTCCTACACGGAGTTTCTCCATCACGGAGTTTCTCACACACGGAGTTTCTCCAACACGGAGTTTCTGCAACACGGAGTTTCTCCAACACGAAGTCTCTCCAGCGCGGAGATTCTCCAGCGCGTAGTTTCCCCAGCACGGATTTTCTGCAGCATGGAGTTTCTCCAACATGGAGTTTCTCCAACATGGATTATCTCCAACACGGAGTTTCTACAACACGGAGTTTCTACAACACGGAATTTCTTCAACAGAGAGCTTCTCCAACACCGAGTTTCTCCAACACGAAGTTTCTACAACATGGAATTTCTCCAACACGGAGTTTCTACAACATAAAGTTTCTCCAACACGGAGTTTCTCCAACATGGAGTTTCTCCAACACGGACATTCTCCAACACGGACTTTCTCCAACATGGAGTTTCTCTAACGCGGAGTTTCTCGAACACGGAGTTTCTCCAACACGCAGTTTCTTCAACACGGATTTTCTACAACATGAAGTTTCTCCATCTCGGCGTTTCCCCAACACGGAGTTTCCACAACACGGAGTTTCTCCAACACGGAGTTTCTCCAACATGGAGTTTCTCCAACAAGGATTTTCTCCAACAAGGAGTTTCTCCAACCAGAAGGTTCTCCAACATGGAGTTTCTCTAACACGGAGTTTCTACAACACGGAGTTTCTCCAACACGGAGTTTCTCCAGCACGGAGTTTCTCCAACAAGGAATTTCTCCGACACAGAATTTCTCGAACACGGAGTTTCTCCAACACGGAGTTTCTCCGACACGGAGTTTCTCTTACACAGAATTTCTACAACACGGAGTTTCTCCAACACGGAGTTTCTAAAACACGGAGTTTCTCCAACACGGAGTTTCTCCAACACGGAGTTTTTCCAACACGGACTTTCTCCAACACAGAGTTTCTCCAACACGGAGTTTCTCCGACACGGAGTTTCTCCAACACGGAGTTTCTTCAACACGGAGTTCCTACAACATGGAGTTTCTCCAACACAGAGTTTCTACAACATAAAGTTTCTCCAACACGGAGTTTCTCCAACACGGAGTTTCTCCAAAACGGACATTCTCCAACACGGACTTTCTCCAACATGGAGTTTCTCTAACACGGAGTTTCTCCAACACGGAGTTTCTCCAACGCGGAGTTTCTTCAACACGGAGTTTCTACAACATGGAGTTTCTCCAACACGGGGTTGCTATAGCACGGAGTTTTTCCAACAAGGATTTTCTCCAACACGAAGTTTCTCCAACACGGAGTTTCTCCAACACGGAGTTTCTCCAACACGGAGTTTCTCCAATACGGAGTTTCTACAACACGGAGTTTCTCCAACACGCAGTTTCTCCAACACGTAGTATCTCCAACACGGAGTTTCTCCAACACAGAGTTTCTGCAACAGGGAGTTTCTCCAACAAAGAGGTTTCCAACAGGGAGTTTCTCCAACATGAACTTTCTCCAACAGGGAGTTTATTAAACAGGGAGTTTCTAAGACATGGTGTTTTTCTAAAATGAAGTTTCTACAACAGGGATTTTCTCCAACACGAAGTTTCTCTAACGTGGTGTTTCTCCAACACGGAGTTTCTCCAACACAGAGTTTCTCCAACACGGAGTTTCTCCGACACGGAGTTTCTCCAGCGTGGAGTTTCTCCAGCGCAGAGTTTCTCCAACACGGAGTTGCGATAGCACGGAGCTTCTCCAAAAAGGATTTTCTCCAACACGGAGTTTCTTCAACACGGAGTTTCTCCAACACGGAGTTTCCCCGACACGGAGTTTCTCCAACACGGAGTTTCTCCAACATAGAGTTTCTCCGACACGGAGATTCTACAACATGGAGTTTCTCCAACACAGAGTTTCTACAACATAAAGTTTCTCCAACACGGAGTTTCTCCAACACGGAGTTTCTCCAAAACAGACATTCTCCAACACGGACTTTCTCCAACATGGAGTTTCTCTAACACGGAGTTTCTCCAACACGGAGTTTCTCCAACACGGAGTTTCTTCAACACGGAGTTTCTACAACATGGAGTTTCTCCAACACGGAGTTTCTACAACATAAAGTTTTTCCAACACGGAGTTTCTCCAATACGAAGTTTCTTCGACATGGAGTTTCTCCAACATAAAGTTTCTCCAACACGGAGTTTCTCCAATACGGAGTTTCTCCGACACGGAGTTTCTCCAACACGGAGTTTCTCCAACACGAAGTTTCTCCAGCGCGGAGTTTCTCCAACACGGAGTTTGTCCGACATAGTTCCTCCAACACGGAGTTTTTCGAACACGGAGTTTCTCCAGCGCGGAGTTTCTCCAACACGGAGTTGCTATAGCACGGAGTTTCTCCAACAAGGATTTTCTCCAACACGAAGTTTCTCCAACACGGAGTTTCTCCAACGCGGAGTTTCTCCAACACGGAGTTTCTCCGACACGGAGTTTCTCCGACACGGAGTTTCTCCAACATAGAGTTTCTCCAACACGGCGTTACCCCAACACGAAGTTTCCCCAGCACGGAGTTTCTCCAACACGGAGTTTCTCCAACACGGAGTTTCTCCAACAAGGACTTTCTCCAACACGGAGTTTCTCCGACACGGAGTTTCTCCGACACTAATTTTCTCCAACACGGAGTTTCTCCAAAACGGAGTTTCTCCAAAACGGAGTTTCTCCGACACGGAGTTTCTCCGACACAGAGTTTCTCCAACACGAAGTTTCCCCAGCACGGAGTTTCTCCAACACGGAGTTTCTCCAACAAGCAGTTTCTCAAACAAGGTTTTTTCCAACAAGGAGATTCTCCAACGTGGATTGTCTCAAACACGGAGTTTCTCTAGCACGGAGTTTCTCCAACACGGAGTTTCTCCAACACAGAGTTTCTCCAACACGGAGCTTCTCCGACACGGAGTTTCTCCGACACGGAGTTTCTCCAACGTGGAGTTTCTTCAACACGGCGTTTCCCCATCACGAAGTTTCCCCAGCACGGAGTTTCTCCAACACGGAGTTTCTCCAACAAGGAGTTTCTCAAACAAGGTTTTTTCCAACAAGGAGATTCTCCAACGTGGAGTGTCTCAAACACGGAGTTTCTCTAGCACGGAGTTTCTCGAACACGGAGTTTCTCCAACACGAAGTTTCTCCAACACGGAGTTTCTCCAACACGGAGTTTATCCAACATGGAGTTTCTCCAACACGGCGTTTCCCCAACACGAAGTTTCCCCAGCACGGAGCTTCTCCAACACGGAGTTTCTCCAACAAGGAGTTTCTCAAACAAGGTTTTTCCAACAAGGAGATTCTCCAACGTGGAGTGTCTCAAACACGGAGTTTCTCTAGCACGGAGTTTCTCCAACACGGAGTTTCTCCAACAAGGACTTTCTCCAACACGGAGTTTCTCCGACACGGAGTTTCTCCGACACTGAGTTTCTCCAACACAGAGTTCCTCCAACACGGAGTTTTTCGAACACGGAGATTCTCCAGCGCGGAGTTTCTCCAACACGGGGTTGCTATAGCACGGAGTTTTTCCAACAAGGATTTTCTCCAACACGAAGTTTCTCCAACACGGAGTTTCTCCAACACGGAGTTTCTCCAACACGGAGTTTCTACAACACGGAGTTTCTCCAACACGGCAGTTTCTCCAACACGGAGTTTCTCCAACACGGAGTTTCTCCAACACAGAGTTTCTCCAACAGGGAGTTTCTCCAACAAAGAGGTTCTCCAACAGGGAGTTTCTCCAACATGAAGTTTCTCCAACAGGGAGTTTCTCTAACAGGGAGTTTCTACAGACATGGTGTTTTTCTAACATGGAGTTTCTACAACACGGAGTTTCTCCAACAAGGAGTTTCTCTAACAAGGTGTTTCTCCAACACGGAGTTTCTCCAACAAGGAGTTTCTCCAACACGGAGTTTCTCCGACACGGAGTTTCTCCAACACGGAGTTTCTCCAGACACGAGTTTCTCCAACACGGAGTTTCTACAACATCGGAGTTTCTCCAACAAGGAGTTTCTCCAACACGGAGTTTCTTCAACACGGAGTTTCTCCAACACGGAGTTTCTCCAACACGGAGTTTCTCCAACACGGAGTTTCTCCAACATAGAGTTTCTCCGACACGGAGATTCTCCAACGACGGAGTTCCTCCAACACGGAGTTTCTCCGACATGGAGTTTCTCCAACACGGAGTTTCTCCAACACAGTTTCTCCAACACGGAGTTTCTCCAGCACGGAGTTTCTCCGATCACGGAGTTTCTCCAACATAGAGTTTCTCCAACACGGAGTTTCTCCAACACGGAGTTTCTCCAACGCGGAGTTTCTCCAACACGGAGCTTCTACAACACGGAGTTTCTCCAACACGGAGTTTCTACAACACGGAGTTTCTCCAACACGGAGTTTCTCCAACACGGAGTTTCTCCAACACGGAGTTTCTCCAACACGGAGTTTCTCCAACACGGAGTTTCTCCAACACGGAGTTTCTTCAACACGGAGTTTCTCCAACACGGAGTTTCTCCAACACGTAGTTTCTCCAACACGGAGTTTCTCCAACAAGGAGTTTCTGCCAACACGGAGTTTCTCCAACACGAAGTTTCTGCAACAGGGAGTTTCTCCAACACGGACTTTCTCCAACAGGAGTTTCTCCAACACGGAGTTTCTCCAACACGGAGTTTCTCCAACACGAAGTTTCTCAACACGGAGTTTCTCCAACACGGAGTTTCTCAACACGGAGTTTCTCCAACACGGAGTTTCTCCAGCACGGAGTTTCTCCAGCGCGGAGTTTCTCCAGCACGGAGTTTCTCCAGCACGGAGTTTCTCCAGCACAGGAGTTTCTCCAACACGGATTTCTCCAACACGGAGTTTCTCCAACACGGAGTTTCTCCAACACGGAGTTTCTTCAACACGGAGTTTCTCCAACACGGAGTTTCTCCAACACGGAGTTTCTCCAACACGGAGTTTCTCCAACACGGAGTTTCTCCAACATAGAGTTTCTCCAACACGGAGTTTCTCCAACACGGAGATTCTCCAACACGGAGTTTCTCCAACATGGAGTTTCTCCGACATGGAGTTTCTCCAACACGGAGTTTCTCCGACACAGTTTCTACAACACGAAGTTTCTCCAGCACGAAGTTTCTCCATCACGGAGTTTCTCTAACAATAAGTTTCTCCAACACAGGGTTTCTCCAACACGAAGTTTCTACAACGTGGAGTTTCGCCAACACGAAGCTTCTACAACACGGCGTTTCTCCAACACGAAGTTTCTACAACATGGAGTTTCTCTAACACGGAGTTTCTCCAACACGGAGTTTCTCCGACACAGAGTTTCTCCGACACGGAGTTTCTCCAACACGGAGTTTCTCCGACACAGAGTTACTTCAGCACGAAGTTTCTCCAACACGGAGTTTATCTAACAATAAGTTTCTCCAACACGGAGTTTCTACAACAAGGAGTTTCGCCAACACGAAGTTTCTACAACACGATGTTTCTGCGACACGGAGTTTCTCCGACACGGACTTTCTCCGATACGAAGTTTCTCCAACACGGAGCTTCTCCTACACGGAGTTTCTCCATCACGGAGTTTCTCACACACGGAGTTTCTCCAACACGGAGTTTCTGCAACACGGAGTTTCTCCAACACGAAGTCTCTCCAGCGCGGAGATTCTCCAGCGCGTAGTTTCCCCAGCACGTCTTTTCTGCAGCATGGAGTTTCTCCAACATGGAGTTTCTCCAACATGAATTATCTCCAACACGGAGTTTCTACAACACGGAGTTTCTACAACACGGAATTTCTTCAACAGGGAGCTTCTCCAACACCGAGTTTCTCCAACACGAAGTTTCTACAACATGGAATTTCTCCAACACGGAGTTTCTACAACATAAAGTTTCTCCAACACGGAGTTTCTCCAACACGGACATTCTCCAACACGGACTTTCTCCAACATGGAGTTTCTCTAACGCGGAGTTTCTCGAACACGGAGTTTCTCCAACACGCAGTTCTTCAACACGGAGTTTCTACAACATGAAGTTTCTCCATCTCGGCGTTTCCCCAACACGGAGTTTCCACAACACGGAGTTTCTCCAACACGGAGTTTCTCCAACATGGAGTTTCTCCAACAAGGATTTTCTCCAACAAGGAGTTTCTCCAACCAGAAGGTTCTCCAACATGGAGTTTCTCTAACACGGAGTTTCTACAACACGGAGTTTCTCCAACACGGAGTTTCTCCAGCACGGAGTTTCTCCAACAAGGAATTTCTCCGACACAGAATTTCTCCAACACGGATTTTCTCCAACACGGAGTTTCTCCGACACGGAGTTTCTCTTACACAGAATTTCTACAACACGGAGTTTCTCCAACACGGAGTTTCTAAAACACGGAGTTTCTCCAACACGGAGTTTCTCCAACACGGAGTTTTTCCAACACGGACTTTCTCCAACACAGAGTTTCTCCAACACGGAGTTTCTCCGACACGGAGTTTCTCCAACACGGAGTTTCTTCAACACGGAGTTCCTACAACATGGAGTTTCTCCAACACAGAGTTTCTACAACATAAAGGTTCTCCAACACGGAGTTTCTCCAACACGGAGTTTCTCCAAAACGGACATTCTCCAACACGGACTTTCTCCAACATGGAGTTTCTCTAACACGGAGTTTCTCCAACACGGAGTTTCTCCAACGCGGAGTTTCTTCAACACGGAGTTTCTACAACATGGAGTTTCTCCAACACGGGGTTGCTATAGCACGGAGTTTTTCCAACAAGGATTTTCTCCAACACGAAGTTTCTCCAACACGGAGTTTCTCCAACACGGAGTTTCTCCAACACGGAGTTTCTCCAATACGGAGTTTCTACAACACGGAGTTTCTCCAACACGCAGTTTCTCCAACACGTAGTATCTCCAACACGGAGTTTCTCCAACACAGAGTTTCTGCAACAGGGAGTTTCTCCAACAAAGAGGTTTCCAACAGGGAGTTTCTCCAACATGAACTTTCTCCAACAGGGAGTTTATTAAACAGGGAGTTTCTAAGACATGGTGTTTTTCTAAAATGAAGTTTCTACAACAGGGATTTTCTCCAACACGAAGTTTCTCTAACGTGGTGTTTCTCCAACACGGAGTTTCTCCAACACAGAGTTTCTCCAACACGGAGTTTCTCCGACACGGAGTTTCTCCAGCGTGGAGTTTCTCCAGCGCAGAGTTTCTCCAACACGGAGTTGCGATAGCACGGAGCTTCTCCAAAAAGGATTTTCTCCAACACGGAGTTTCTTCAACACGGAGTTTCTCCAACACGGAGTTTCCCCGACACGGAGTTTCTCCAACACGGAGTTTCTCCAACATAGAGTTTCTCCGACACGGAGATTCTACAACATGGAGTTTCACCAACACAGAGTTTCTACAACATAAAGTTTCTCCAACACGGAGTTTCTCCAACACGGAGTTTCTCCAAAACAGACATTCTCCAACACGGACTTTCTCCAACATGGAGTTTCTCTAACACGGAGTTTCTCCAACACGGAGTTTCTCCAACACGGAGTTTCTTCAACACGGAGTTTCTACAACATGGAGTTTCTCCAACACGGAGTTTCTACAACATAAAGTTTTTCCAACACGGAGTTTCTCCAATACGAAGTTTCTTCGACATGGAGTTTCTCCAACATAAAGTTTCTCCAACACGGAGTTTCTCCAATACGGAGTTTCTCCGACACGGAGTTTCTCCAAGACGGAGTTTCTCCAACACGAAGTTTCTCCAGCGCGGAGTTTCTCCAACACGGAGTTTGTCCGACAGAGTTCCTCCAACACGGAGTTTTTCGAACACGGATTTTCTCCAGCGCGGAGTTTCTCCAACACGGAGTTGCTATAGCACGGAGTTTCTCCAACAAGGATTTTCTCCAACACGAAGTTTCTCCAACACGGAGTTTCTCCAACGCGGAGTTTCTCCAACACGGAGTTTCTCCGACACGGAGTTTCTCCGACACGGAGTTTCTCCAACATAGAGTTTCTCCAACACGGCGTTACCCCAACACGAAGTTTCCCCAGCACGGAGTTTCTCCAACACGGAGTTTCTCCAACACGGAGTTTCTCCAACAAGGACTTTCTCCAACACGGAGTTTCTCCGACACGGAGTTTCTCCGACACTAATTTTCTCCAACACGGAGTTTCTCCAAAACGGAGTTTCTCCAAAACGGAGTTTCTCCGACACGGAGTTTCTCCGACACAGGGTTTCTCCAACACGAAGTTTCCCCAGCACGGAGTTTCTCCAACACGGAGTTTCTCCAACAAGCAGTTTCTCAAACAAGGTTTTTTCCAACAAGGAGATTCTCCAACGTGGATTGTCTCAAACACGGAGTTTCTCTAGCACGGAGTTTCTCCAACACGGAGTTTCTCCAACACAGAGTTTCTCCAACACGGAGCTTCTCCGACACGGAGTTTCTCCGACACGGAGTTTCTCCAACGTGGAGTTTCTTCAACACGGCGTTTCCCCAACACGAAGTTTCCCCAGCACGGAGTTTCTCCAACACGGAGTTTCTCCAACAAGGAGTTTCTCAAACAAGGTTTTTTCCAACAAGGAGATTCTCCAACGTGGAGTGTCTCAAACACGGAGTTTCTCTAGCACGGAGTTTCTCGAACACGGAGTTTCTCCAACACGAAGTTTCTCCAACACGGAGTTTCTCCAACACGGAGTTTATCCAACATGGAGTTTCTCCAACACGGCGTTTCCAAAACACGAAGTTTCCCCAGCACGGAGCTTCTCCAACACGGAGTTTCTCCAACAAGGAGTTTCTCAAACAAGGTTTTTCCAACAAGGAGATTCTCCAACGTGGAGTGTCTCAAACACGGAGTTTCTCTAGCACGGAGTTTCTCCAACACGGAGTTTCTCCAACAAGGACTTTCTCCAACACGGAGTTTCTCCGACACGGAGTTTCTCCGACACTGAGTTTCTCCAACACAGAGTTCCTCCAACACGGAGTTTTTCGAACACGGAGATTCTCCAGCGCGGAGTTTCTCCAACACGGGGTTGCTATAGCACGGAGTTTTTCCAACAAGGATTTTCTCCAACACGAAGTTTCTCCAACACGGAGTTTCTCCAACACGGAGTTTCTCCAACACGGAGTTTCTCCAATACGGAGTTTCTACAACACGGAGTTTCTCCAACACGCAGTTTCTCCAACACGTAGTATCTCCAACACGGAGTTTCTCCAACACAGAGTTTCTGCAACAGGGAGTTTCTCCAACAAAGAGGTTTCCAACAGGGAGTTTCTCCAACATGAACTTTCTCCAACAGGGAGTTTATTAAACAGGGAGTTTCTAAGACATGGTGTTTTTCTAAAATGAAGTTTCTACAACAGGGATTTTCTCCAACACGAAGTTTCTCTAACGTGGTGTTTCTCCAACACGGAGTTTCTCCAACACAGAGTTTCTCCAACACGGAGTTTCTCCGACACGGAGTTTCTCCAGCGCGGAGTTTCTCCAGCGCAGAGTTTCTCCAACACGGAGTTGCGATAGCACGGAGTTTCTCCAAAAAGGATTTTCTCCAACACGGAGTTTCTTCAACACGGAGTTTCTCCAACACGGAGTTTCCCCGACACGGAGTTTCTCCAACATAGAGTTTCTCCGACACGGAGATTCTCCAAGACGGAGTTCCTCCAACACGGAGTTTCTCCGACATGGAGTTTCTCCAACACGGAGTTTCTCCGACACAGTTTCTACAACACGAAGTTTCTCCAGCACGAAGTTTCTCCATCACGGAGTTTCTCTAACAATAAGTTTCTCCAACACAGGGTTTCTCCAACACGAAGTTTCTACAACGTGGAGTTTCGCCAACACGAAGCTTCTACAACACGGCGTTTCTCCAACACGAAGTTTCTACAACATGGAGTTTCTCTAACACGGAGTTTCTCCAACACGGAGTTTCTCCGACACAGAGTTTCTCCGACACGGAGTTTCTCCAACACGGAGTTTCTCCGACACAGAGTTACTTCAGCACGAAGTTTCTCCAACACGGAGTTTATCTAACAATAAGTTTCTCCAACACGGAGTTTCTACAACAAGGAGTTTCGCCAACACGAAGTTTCTACAACACGAAGTTTCTGCGACACGGAGTTTCTCCGACACGGACTTTCTCCGATACGAAGTTTCTCCAACACGGAGCTTCTCCTACACGGAGTTTCTCCATCACGGAGTTTCTCACACACGGAGTTTCTCCAACACGGAGTTTCTGCAACACGGAGTTTCTCCAACACGAAGTCTCTCCAGCGCGGAGATTCTCCAGCGCGTAGTTTCCCCAGCACGTATTTTCTGCAGCATGGAGTTTCTCCAACATGGAGTTTCTCCAACATGAATTATCTCCAACACGGAGTTTCTACAACACGGAGTTTCTACAACACGGAATTTCTTCAACAGGGAGCTTCTCCAACACCGAGTTTCTCCAACACGAAGTTTCTACAACATGGAATTTCTCCAACACGGAGTTTCTACAAAATAAAGTTTCTCCAACACGGAGTTTCTCCAACACGGACATTCTCCAACACGGACTTTCTCCAACATGGAGTTTCTCTAACGCGGAGTTTCTCGAACACGGAGTTTCTCCAACACGCAGTTCTTCAACACGGAGTTTCTACAACATGAAGTTTCTCCATCTCGGCGTTTCCCCAACACGGAGTTTCCACAACACGGAGTTTCTCCAACACGGAGTTTCTCCAACATGGAGTTTCTCCAACAAGGATTTTCTCCAACAAGGAGTTTCTCCAACCAGAAGGTTCTCCAACATGGAGTTTCTCTAACACGGAGTTTCTACAACACGGAGTTTCTCCAACACGGAGTTTCTAAAACACGGAGTTTCTCCAACAAGGAGTTTCTCCAACAAGGAGTTTCTCCAGCACGGAGTTTCTCCAACAAGGAATTTCTCCGACACAGAATTTCTCCAACACGGAGTTTCTCCAACACGGAGTTTCTCCGACACGGAGTTTCTCTTACACAGAATTTCTACAACACGGAGTTTCTCCAACACGGAGTTTCTAAAACACGGAGTTTCTCCAACACGGAGTTTCTCCAACACGGAGTTTTTCCAACACGGACTTTCTCCAACACAGAGTTTCTCCAACACGGAGTTTCTCCGACACGGAGTTTCTCCAACACGGAGTTTCTTCAACACGGAGTTTCTACAACATGGAGTTTCTCCAACACAGAGTTTCTACAACATAAAGTTTCTCCAACACGGAGTTTCTCCAACACGGAGTTTCTCCAAAACGGACATTCTCCAACACGGACTTTCTCCAACATGGAGTTTCTCTAACACGGAGTTTCTCCAACACGGAGTTTCTCCAACGCGGAGTTTCTTCAACACGGAGTTTCTACAACATGGAGTTTCTCCAACACGGGGTTGCTATAGCACGGAGTTTTTCCAACAAGGATTTTCTCCAACACGAGGTTTCTCCAACACGGAGTTTCTCCAACACGGAGTTTCTCCAACACGGAGTTTCTCCAATACGGAGTTTCTACAACACGGAGTTTCTCCAACACGCAGTTTCTCCAACACGTAGTATCTCCAACACGGAGTTTCTCCAACACAGAGTTTCTGCAACAGGGAGTTTCTCCAACAAAGAGGTTTCCAACAGGGAGTTTCTCCAACATGAACTTTCTCCAACAGGGAGTTTATTAAACAGGGAGTTTCTAAGACATGGTGTTTTTCTAAAATGAAGTTTCTACAACAGGGATTTTCTCCAACACGAAGTTTCTCTAACGTGGTGTTTCTCCAACACGGAGTTTCTCCAACACAGAGTTTCTCCAACACGGAGTTTCTCCGACACGGAGTTTCACCAGCGCGGAGTTTCTCCAGCGCAGAGTTTCTCCAACACGGAGTTGCGATAGCACGGAGTTTCTCCAAAAAGGATTTTCTCCAACACGGAGTTTCTTCAACACTTAGTTTCTCCAACACGGAGTTTCCCCGACACGGAGTTTCTCCAACACGGAGTTTCCCCGACACGGAGTTTCTCCAACACGGAGTTTCTCCAACATAGAGTTTCTCCGACACGGAGATTCTCCAAGACGGAGTTCCTCCAACACGGAGTTTCTCCGACATGGAGTTTCTCCAACACGGAGTTTCTCCGACACAGTTTCTACAACACGAAGTTTCTCCAGCACGAAGTTTCTCCATCACGGAGTTTCTCTAACAATAAGTTTCTCCAACACAGGGTTTCTCCAACACGAAGTTTCTACAACGTGGAGTTTCGCCAACACGAAGCTTCTACAACACGGCGTTTCTCCAACACGAAGTTTCTACAACATGGAGTTTCTCTAACACGGAGTTTCTCCAACACGGAGTTTCTCCGACACAGAGTTTCTCCGACACGGAGTTTCTCCAACACGGAGTTTCTCCGACACAGAGTTACTTCAGCACGAAGTTTCTCCAACACGGAGTTTATCTAACAATAAGTTTCTCCAACACGGAGTTTCTACAACAAGGAGTTTCGCCAACACGAAGTTTCTACAACACGATGTTTCTGCGACACGGAGTTTCTCCGACACGGACTTTCTCCGATACGAAGTTTCTCCAACACGGAGCTTCTCCTACACGGAGTTTCTCCATCACGGAGTTTCTCACACACGGAGTTTCTCCAACACGGAGTTTCTGCAACACGGAGTTTCTCCAACACGAAGTCTCTCCAGCGCGGAGATTCTCCAGCGCGTAGTTTCCCCAGCACGTCTTTTCTGCAGCATGGAGTTTCTCCAACATGGAGTTTCTCCAACATGAATTATCTCCAACACGGAGTTTCTACAACACGGAGTTTCTACAACACGGAATTTCTTCAACAGGGAGCTTCTCCAACACCGAGTTTCTCCAACACGAAGTTTCTACAACATGGAATTTCTCCAACACGGAGTTTCTACAACATAAAGTTTCTCCAACACGGAGTTTCTCCAACACGGACATTCTCCAACACGGACTTTCTCCAACATGGAGTTTCTCTAACGCGGAGTTTCTCGAACACGGAGTTTCTCCAACACGCAGTTCTTCAACACGGAGTTTCTACAACATGAAGTTTCTCCATCTCGGCGTTTCCCCAACACGGAGTTTCCACAACACGGAGTTTCTCCAACACGGAGTTTCTCCAACATGGAGTTTCTCCAACAAGGATTTTCTCCAACAAGGAGTTTCTCCAACCAGAAGGTTCTCCAACATGGAGTTTCTCTAACACGGAGTTTCTACAACACGGAGTTTCTCCAACACGGAGTTTCTCCAGCACGGAGTTTCTCCAACAAGGAATTTCTCCGACACAGAATTTCTCCAACACGGATTTTCTCCAACACGGAGTTTCTCCGACACGGAGTTTCTCTTACACAGAATTTCTACAACACGGAGTTTCTCCAACACGGAGTTTCTAAAACACGGAGTTTCTCCAACACGGAGTTTCTCCAACACGGAGTTTTTCCAACACGGACTTTCTCCAACACAGAGTTTCTCCAACACGGAGTTTCTCCGACACGGAGTTTCTCCAACACGGAGTTTCTTCAACACGGAGTTCCTACAACATGGAGTTTCTCCAACACAGAGTTTCTACAACATAAAGGTTCTCCAACACGGAGTTTCTCCAACACGGAGTTTCTCCAAAACGGACATTCTCCAACACGGACTTTCTCCAACATGGAGTTTCTCTAACACGGAGTTTCTCCAACACGGAGTTTCTCCAACGCGGAGTTTCTTCAACACGGAGTTTCTACAACATGGAGTTTCTCCAACACGGGGTTGCTATAGCACGGAGTTTTTCCAACAAGGATTTTCTCCAACACGAAGTTTCTCCAACACGGAGTTTCTCCAACACGGAGTTTCTCCAACACGGAGTTTCTCCAATACGGAGTTTCTACAACACGGAGTTTCTCCAACACGCAGTTTCTCCAACACGTAGTATCTCCAACACGGAGTTTCTCCAACACAGAGTTTCTGCAACAGGGAGTTTCTCCAACAAAGAGGTTTCCAACAGGGAGTTTCTCCAACATGAACTTTCTCCAACAGGGAGTTTATTAAACAGGGAGTTTCTAAGACATGGTGTTTTTCTAAAATGAAGTTTCTACAACAGGGATTTTCTCCAACACGAAGTTTCTCTAACGTGGTGTTTCTCCAACACGGAGTTTCTCCAACACAGAGTTTCTCCAACACGGAGTTTCTCCGACACGGAGTTTCTCCAGCGTGGAGTTTCTCCAGCGCAGAGTTTCTCCAACACGGAGTTGCGATAGCACGGAGCTTCTCCAAAAAGGATTTTCTCCAACACGGAGTTTCTTCAACACGGAGTTTCTCCAACACGGAGTTTCCCCGACACGGAGTTTCTCCAACACGGAGTTTCTCCAACATAGAGTTTCTCCGACACGGAGATTCTACAACATGGAGTTTCACCAACACAGAGTTTCTACAACATAAAGTTTCTCCAACACGGAGTTTCTCCAACACGGAGTTTCTCCAAAACAGACATTCTCCAACACGGACTTTCTCCAACATGGAGTTTCTCTAACACGGAGTTTCTCCAACACGGAGTTTCTCCAACACGGAGTTTCTTCAACACGGAGTTTCTACAACATGGAGTTTCTCCAACACGGAGTTTCTACAACATAAAGTTTTTCCAACACGGAGTTTCTCCAATACGAAGTTTCTTCGACATGGAGTTTCTCCAACATAAAGTTTCTCCAACACGGAGTTTCTCCAATACGGAGTTTCTCCGACACGGAGTTTCTCCAAGACGGAGTTTCTCCAACACGAAGTTTCTCCAGCGCGGAGTTTCTCCAACACGGAGTTTGTCCGACAGAGTTCCTCCAACACGGAGTTTTTCGAACACGGATTTTCTCCAGCGCGGAGTTTCTCCAACACGGAGTTGCTATAGCACGGAGTTTCTCCAACAAGGATTTTCTCCAACACGAAGTTTCTCCAACACGGAGTTTCTCCAACGCGGAGTTTCTCCAACACGGAGTTTCTCCGACACGGAGTTTCTCCGACACGGAGTTTCTCCAACATAGAGTTTCTCCAACACGGCGTTACCCCAACACGAAGTTTCCCCAGCACGGAGTTTCTCCAACACGGAGTTTCTCCAACGCGGAGTTTCTCCAACAAGGACTTTCTCCAACACGGAGTTTCTCCGACACGGAGTTTCTCCGACACTAATTTTCTCCAACACGGAGTTTCTCCAAAACGGAGTTTCTCCAAAACGGAGTTTCTCCGACACGGAGTTTCTCCGACACAGGGTTTCTCCAACACGAAGTTTCTCCCACACGGAGTTTCTCCAACACGGAGTTTCTCCAACAAGCAGTTTCTCAAACAAGGTTTTTTCCAACAAGGAGATTCTCCAACGTGGATTGTCTCAAAC
>JARKHS020036704.1:0-71597 GCA_030143305.2 Amblyomma americanum
AAAAAAATAAATGTCTGTAGTACGGGGATTATTTCCGGTCTGTTATTCATTAGTGGGAAGTCACTGCAGCTGGTTGTCCTTTCCGTGCTTTCCATTTTTGAAATTCCTATTTTGTCGAAGTGGCGGGTTCATCATGTGTAAGCCTTTGTTGAATATTCGAGACAGGGCTGATTCGTATCGTACAAAAGAGAATAAGTCTGCGAATGCTGGTTTTCATACCTAACAAGAAATGATAGCGCACAAGAGAGGACAGGACGAACGTGGAGACGCGGACGGGCGCTAACTCGAATCGTGCCTTACTCACTCAGAGAACTCGTATCGTGCATCACCAAGACAACTCGTATCGTGCGTCACTAAGAGAGCTCGTATCGTGCGTCACCAAGACAACTCGTATCGGGCATCACTAAGAGAGCTCGTATCGTGCGTCACCAAGATAACTCGTATCGTGCATCACTAAGAGAACTCGTATCGTGCATCACCAAGAGAACTCGTATCGTGCATCACCAAGAGAACTCGTATCGTGCATCACCAAGACAACTCGTATCGTGCATCACTAAGAGAGCTCGGTATCGAGCGTCACCAAGACAACTCGTATCGGGCATCACTAAGAGAGCTCGTATCGTGCGTCACCAAGATAACTCGTATCTTGCATCACTAAAAGAGCTCGTATCGTGCATCACCAAGAGAACTCGTATCGTGCATCACCAAGACAACTCGTATCGTGTATCACCAAGAGAACTCGTATCGTGCATCATCAAGAGAACTCGTGTCGTGCATCACTGAGGAAAATCGTATCGTGCATTACAAGTTTGCCGTTCACTCTCAGCTAGGCCGCCTACACTGGCTTCGTCTGCAGACTTCTGCTCTTGCCGATGCGAAGAGACAGCGCTTAGGCGTCGGCTCTCAGTACTTCATCGTGGGAATGGCACAAAGTTGAAGAGAACTCTGTCTGATAAAACTAAATGAGTCTCTGGAGGGTTTCGCCTCTAAACATTGGTCGCATGCGGAAATTGAGCCCTTGTGCAGCTAAAATGTTCGCTTTATTTTTTAAGCACTCCCAATAGAAATAGCGCGCACTGATATGCCTTCGCATTATTTTCGACGCTACTCACCAGGTCGGTTCAGCCTTGAGATTGCTCCGGGCAGACCTAAAACAGGCAGCAAGAGGAAAACAGTCCTATGTGATAGAGCGTAGCAATAAATGCGCCGCCATTGTTGTTGCCAGCACTAGCAGCGATGATAGGCGTGAAGAGAGGGAGACGGAAAATTTTCATAAAAGTAGCGCGAGCCAAGGAAAACAGCGTTTATGGTGCAAGACTGAGTGCCTGCTGGACGTTGCGATGTCATGTCAGCGGTCTTGAATATCCTCGACGTCGGCTCAGACCCTTTTGGCTGCCCGCTGTGCCACTTCTTTCAATCCTTAGGAAAGATAAAAAGAACAGCTTCATATCTGTCAGTAGAGCTATGACTAGCATATGCATATGCTATGATATATTCAGCACGAAAAAAGATTTGTCCTTGATTATTAATAGCATAGTTGTTCAGCTAAACACAATGCTGGGCATGATGCATCGATTTTTTATATCTGTGTACGTCTCGTGGACTCTGCGAAGTTTCTATAACGCACATTTAAGCGCAAGATACAAAGGAAACCTGCAACTTGGAGGTGAACGGCACTGCAAACTTTACAATATCCCAATGTTTAAACGTAAGATTACGACGAGAGTAATAAACTTTACCAGCAGCACGCATGGTGATCTACCATCATTTTTTTTAATCATCCAAGCAGCTCCAAAATAAACGGCTGGTAGAAACTTTCCCATCTATACACCAGGCTCAATGGCTGTCTATGCTTTGTAAACAAAAGCATAAAACATTTGCCCTCTTCGGGAAGAAAAAAGTTAGGATTCTCGAGATCGGAAGATATGTGGCTGGTCTTTAAGGTTTATAAAAGCAACATTCCGGTTTACATACCTTTAAAAAGGTTGGTATGTTTTAACCTGGCATGCATTTTCTGCCAATATCTTCGCGGATATATATATATATATATATATATATATATATCGCAGATAAGTTAAATGAATTGAGGGGCCCATTTGACAAACTTATGAAGGGAGCCAACAGTCACCGAAACCAAGGTACATAGGTGAATGGTTTTTTTTATGTGTTGTGCTTATCAGTGGGATATTATAGTGCTTATCAGTGGGATATATATATATATATATATATATATATATATATATATATATATATATATATATATATATATATATATATATATATATATATATATATATATATATATATATGATATATAATGTCCTCGATGTTTACCGAATCCTTGCACGTAAATGTCAATGTAGTAAAAAAATCGTCTCGCATATTCTTTTTTCGTATGCATGCTCCACTAGAAATTAATTAACGTCAAATATGCTTAATTCGCGCACTGCGAACACAATACTGAGTTGTTCTGCTTCAGTGTTCGTCGACGCAGTCTAATAAAATGTGCAAGTATATCTTTAAGATGCACTTTTAGATATTCACTTGTTCTTCTAAGCGAAGTACGCTTAATACACATCAGTAGTTGGTCACGGGGAAAGAAAAAATCATGCCTCTTGCGTCAGTAGAAAAAATGCACATCCGCTTGTCTAGTTACGAGAGCTAGTCTTCTTTCTAATAACTTTCATAATTACTTTTGCTTTTAACTCTTGAAAGACAATACCGACTAAAGAGGCGTCGGTTTTGTGCCTTCTTGAAATGACAAGTATAGCCAGGCTGAATTTTTTTCCACTTGTCTACCGAGATTAGCTGCTCCGCCAGATTGAATCATGCACAGTGTTTCAGCTTTCCCTCTGTCTTTAAAGAGACAGCAACCCAACGTACTATCATTCAGATACACATCTGCTTGCCTTAGGTTCAAGAGCCTATTAGGAAATTCGCTTTATGATTGCGAACAGTTGAAAAGGACGTATCTTTGGCTCAACATCAAATTTTGACCCGAGACGTAGTACTCGTTGAACGTTATGCAGAATGAATACACCTTCAACGTTGTGAACCTTACCGAGCGTCCCTAATGGTCTCCTTGGTACCCACCCTCGAAGTATTAGAAGTTGCTGTTGCCACAAGAATCTGATTTTATCTGTGAATGCGCAGATATGCGTTAATTTTTCGTACCTTTTTTGTTGTCCTTGTTCTTTCCGGGATGCCTACGATTACTTAATCTGTGGCATTCTAAATAAATGTATCAGTTGTAAGTCAGCGCTGCGTCTTGTCTATTTTTCTCTCGCCTTTGTGGTGAAGCACTGTTTCGCCTAAATTTCTTTAACTTTGCTGTCAGTGGCTAACTTTTCACAGGGAAGGCAGTGTCAAGAACACAGGATAGTATAGTGATTTGAGACCGGAAAGCGAAAACAAGCACAGGTTAATAAATTATCGGACGACGTATTGGGGCAGAGAGTCACAATCAGGAAGCAAAAGTAGCGTCGTAATCAATGACAAGTAGAACACTTATTCTTCCAACGACTCAGACTGTCAATTTACAAACGCGAGCAACGTTTTTTCACGTAGCAAGGAAGTTTCAGAGTAAGCAAGCAAAAATCTTCCTCAGCTGTGCAGGGATGACTCAGGACACAGAAAGTATTCTTAATAAATGCTGAATAAGCAATCGCAAAGACAGCACAAGGCACTAATCAGATTTTTCAACGTGAGTTAACGTTGTGGCTCTCGCTTGCCGACCATGAAAATATAATGAGGTGCGATGCCAAGGTTTCTCTCTCTTTTCAGATAAGAGAAGAGCTGCATGGACATGCTATGCAGACATGAAGAAAGAATGATGTCAGACGAAGAGGATTTTAACAATGGCTTTACTGCACAGCTTCGACGCGAAACAAAAAACTTAGTTTTATTTCTCTTTCGTTACGCATATTACAGTTGTACACACCCAGAACGGGCACGACATTTGATAAAAAATGAAGAGGAAACAAACAACTATAATTGTAACAGAGTGTGGTACCAGTGAAATGGAAAGACACCAGAATACGATTTTTACTGTGCTCTTCTAACCATTTCTAACTTGCATTGAGACTCAATGCGGGATTGTGGACACGGCATGGCTGAATTTCTTTTGTTCGTAAACACTTTCATTCTTCTGATAAATTGATTTCCTTATACTGTTGCCCAGCTGCTAGTCAATATAAGTGGATAATTTTCTCAATCAGATGTGCTCATGCAGGGTGCCACCACAATGAAATTGCTTTGTTACGTGCTGGCTACATTGCAGCGGAAAGATCGGAAACGCACTTAACGAGGCTGAACATCGCTGAACACTTATGGTTTCTCGAGGCGGCCATTTAGACCAGATGTTCTCGCTATGCAAGCATCTAACAGATTTGTTCACTGGGCACCTCCTGAGCCATGACTACGCCTCCTGAGGAAAACACTGACTGCGGCGAAAGGAGAGTAATGACAGGAGCAAAACGAGAAGATAAAGAAAGGCAAAAAGCAAGTTTTCTCAGGCGCAGACCTCAAATCAACTTAATGCTCTTTAAATTCTGTCAAAACGAACTTTCTATCAGCATGAATTTATACCAAAACCACTTCGCGGAAAGCAACCGCCCATTAATCATTTAATAGCATTTTGCACCAAGAAACTACACCATGCACATCAAAGCAGTCATTTTTCCAGAAACCGTCTACTTTCTTCGTCTTACTTAGTGTTTGCTGCCGTCAACGTAATACAGAAGCGAGATTCCTTCCTGTGCCATTGATCAAATGCGCATATTCTCTTGATTTCAAGAAAGTAGTTGGGTTGAAATTTTGAAATGCTCACTTCATAGGTGATGAGATTCTAACATGTCTTAACCTAAGACTGTACACATTCATGCGGCTTTTATTTCCCCTTTTCTCTGGCGTCCTTTTACAGGAGTAGCGTTTAAAGCAAGGCTTAAAAATAAAAAAAGAGGGGGGATTATTCGTCGCCGAAATTGAAAGGAATCGTCCCGACGAACATGCTTTACGAAGGCTTAGAACGTTGTTATGAATGACGTTTTGCGTGTAAAAATTTCAAATAAAATATGAATGACGTCACTCAAGTCTAGCTTACGCTGAAATTATTACCGCTTTTCTTAACAGCGTTATATATGTCAACCTTAAAATGGTCATCACTTTCTATTAAAGGACTCCTCTAAAACTCTGGCGCTCTGCTTCGCTTTGCGCCAGGGCAAGAAGTCGGCTTTCTCGCTTAAAGACTGCCATAAAGGCAGAGCACGCTTTACAGAAGCGCGCGCCCTTTGCAGCTCCTATCGGGACAGGCTGTCCGCAGATCTCGCACGCGCGCTCGCACTCGCCTCAACACGGTCACGTGGAACTTGTATGAAGACAGCACATCGCGAGGCTGGAGTTCATCGTCTGCATTTTTTATACTGTTAGAGAACCAGCAAGCATTAAAGAAGCCGTGGGAGGAATCCGCAACACGAATACTGTTGACAAACTACGCAGGAGAGAATACAGGCAAGAAAAAGAAGAGAGATGTCAATTAAAACCTAATTTTTTTCTATAAACGCCGCGCACATATTTAAAGATCCATCAGGTCGTTTGTGGCTGCCATTTGTGATTGATTCTTTGCTCTTAATTCTGCACTCGGTAGTTTGAAAACCAAAGGAAAGAAAGCCTGAATTCTGACAAATATATTTGCACTATAACTGTCTTTCTTTTGAGCTGAAACACAGCAATAATTACCGTGGAATACGTTGCCCGTGCCATCGATTAAGAGCCCAAATCCTGTTTAATTTTCGAAAGTAGTTAGGGTGAAATTTCGATATTCTAACTTGATTGGTGACGTGCTTCTGACGTGTTCTTAATGTTGGTAATTTTTCCTTTGTTTAGTTATTTTGATTCGTCAAGATTACAGAGGTCTAGAAATGTGAATATTAGCAGGACTAAAAAAACCGACAAGAAAAAATCCGTAAGAGGTTTTTGAAATCCGTAAGACTGAATGTAGACTACTGTGTCGGTTCCCTCTGAAATAATGACCGGGAAATATATTCGTATGACTATCAAAGAGAGATATGTGCTGTCCATGTTCAGGCGTGAAATAGTTGCTCTTTTCGCTGAGCTCTCGGCGGTGTGAGTTAATTTTTTGGTTTGTCGTGATGAAAACCGCCTTTGGCGACACAAGAGGGGCAGCCCGCTCAACAAGCAGGAGAGTACGCACAGGAAAAACATTTCGTTTCGTTTGCTCGGACAGGCTGAAGCGCAACACCACCGTGTCCCTCACCTCTTCGTCTTAATATGTGCTACGCAAGACGTGCGATCCGTGTTGAGTGCGCACCATGGCGTGTTGTGTTTGTGGTCACGTGAGGTGCCCCTGGCACCGGTATAGAGTCACGGCATGTGGTCTCTTGTACATGCGCTTTTGCATACGCGTTCTTCATATGCTTTCTTGTACGCTGATCGCGAAGAGCCATCGTTTAGTATTTCGGCAGCTCTCGTCCCGTCTACCTTTTCCCGGCCACCTCAGCACACCGCTATCAGGTGTCATAAGAGAATATTGCCTAGTCAGGCGACAAGCTCTAAGCAAAGATACGCGCGAACACTGAACCAACCGGGACACCAGTGGCCACCTCGTATAGGGGCGCCTTCTCTGCTTCTATGATGCTGACACACTCTTCATACCGCTAGCTCAACCTGAAAATCACACGCTGAGCTGCCCGTTAACGATAGATGCTGTCCTAAGAGTCTAACGCGAGAACAAGACTCACGTAAGAGCAGGCGTTGGGAACAGTACTAAACTGACGATACATTTGCAAACTGTGTCATCCGTGGCTCGCGTCCCAGCCATTGTGCAGAGAGCGAGTGCTCCCTTTAGGCTTTTTCGTTTTGTCCATCTTATGTACCTTATCGATGCCGGTAACATCAAAGCCAGCAACAGAAAAACCTGCAGGAGTTTCGTTTTCCGGCGCCTTTCTCTTCTTTGTACTAGAGAACACGTCGTTCCTCTTCCTGGTCACCTTCCATGCGTTGTCACTGCAGTTGGTGCACGTTGCGGCGGCTCAGGCGTGCGAAAATGTGCTCTGCCATTGCCCTGGTGACGCGCCACGAAAATAACATAAATAAAATTGGCGCCTGCACTTCCTGAGATTATGGAAGTAGTGTGGTCAAACACGCAGCCAGAATAAAAACACAGAGTTATTTTAGAAGGGATACTGTGTGCGAGGCATTCCCGTACGGAAGGGAACAGCCAGTTTGCATAAAAAGACGAACATTCGGTTACTTCTCTCCTGTGGTTGAAATTTACTTTTAAAAACTATATGGTCGAAAAGGAAAACCAGCTCCAAAGCAATCAAGGGTGTGTTTTTCACAGAGAAAGATAGAGTAATTATAACTGAATCCTCAAACTTTGTTGCCCTTTGTTTTGGGCGACCCTGTAAGTATATGAGAGAAAATTTTGGAGGAAAACGCTGTGGTTTGTATGATGTAATGGTGTGAAACAAATTCGGCGCCAAGCTGTTTGAACGCAGCCACCTAGAAAGACCAATACAAATGTTCGCTCATTCAAAAACGCACCCATTCAAAACTCATTCATAAACGTCAAAAACGCACCCTGTTAGTTTTCAAACGCAGCCTTAGCTACTCGGTGCGAGAACAGGACAGAATTTAAACGCGAGATTTTTGTGCGCATCGGAACGTTAGAACATTTACATCAATATTTTAATAACAATACCGAACAGCATTCCACAGCTGGGTCACAGTTAAAAGTGATATCCAAGAAAGCTTGACTTGATAAGTTTTCCCACGGTTCACGAACTATACATGAATGGAACACGGGTCAACGCGGTCCTACCCACGGCGCAATTCGTTGCAAAACATGTCTGAACAACCTGTCCATATGTTTACGATTCTTTCATTTAGGTAGATTACTGATCTGTTGATAGTATTCAAAGATCAGCGTACTTTAGGCTCGCATCTGGGCAACGAGGCTCGGAACTGAACACATTCTGCTCGGTCAGTCCGCTGCACCAGTTTTCCAAATACTTGTCCTGAGCTCCCTGGCCAGTGAAAATGGAGCCGCGGATCACATTTGCCACTTCCCAGAGGCCATTGGGCAACCTTCTCTCTCTTCTAGCTTATATTCTTTGCTTGTGTGCCTGCCGTCCACTGGTTTGCGTACTGAACCGTATCAGTTCAGACGTCAACGTGCGGTGTCCTCGTAATTCTTTCCGACGATGTCAGTTTTTGTGATGCGCCGTTTTTATTTTTTCACTGTGGTTTCAGAAGCCACGCTTTGCGATATTTTCCCGTACAGAGGCTTCGATTGCACGCAGTCTTTCGAGATACTTTTTCCGACTTCCAGGAATTTGGCATGGCGGGACCTTTCTCCTATTTTGTTGTAAAGAATTTCAATTTCTCTCTTTATTATTGACAGGTAGAATTGTTTCACCTGCTTACAATGATGTCAAAGCACACTGAGAAGCGCGCTGCATCTTCTGTAGTTTTTCTATTATGCCTAGTCTAAATAACATCTCCCGTGACTCTTACCCAGCACTGCTAAATTTTTTATTGGTTTGCCTGGTTTTGCTGCCGCTGCTGGAACAAGATGAAACCACCTCGGTGGCTATGTAGCTATGCTTCTATGCCGTTACGCTCTGGAGAACTAGGTCGCGGTTCTACTCCAGTGTCTTTTGACCACGTTTAAGTGTGGAGGCGCAATGTCCAGTCCAGATGTGCAGTCCAAGTTAAACAAGAAGGGCTTGCCCTTTAGAGATATGCTGAATGATCGGAGACAGAAAAGCCTTCCGTGTTGCAGGCAGATGCTACTATAAAAGGAACATTGCTATGACGCCTGAGGCATCTCCTTGATATACAAGGACGTGGATAGGTGCACTCGCGGTTGGTGCAAGCCTGTACGCGTGCACAGAGAAGCGCAGAATGAACTTTGGGTTCAGAATAGGAAAAATTCGTACCTGTAATATTGAAAAAAAAAGTGTTTGCAAGCTCTAGCCCTGCGAGAACGATATAGAGTGACAGCTACAACGCCGGCGGCATAAAATAAACTGGGAAGCAATAATTTGTAGTTATAAAAACACGAACTAGTTGCGGGAACCAAACAGGATAGCCAGAGATACGTGCAATGCTTGGAAGCACAGTCGTCCACATTGTTGTCTAGAGCGCTTGAGCGGCGCTTTCTCTTGAGGACTTGTTGTAATCGCCGCTGCTTGGAGGGCCCAGCAGAGCTTTTAAACATATCTGGAGTTAAACACAATTCTCAAGAATACGCCCGCACGATAAGGCCACGCTTCTGGCTCCATGCCACTCGTAAATGATACAAGTGAAATCCCCGGTGCAACGTTCGAGAGCTCTAGATAGGTGTGTGAACGACTGCACACATTGAAAAACTAAAATCGGTTCACTCGTTGTAGTGAATAGATGATTGGGCGTGGTTGACAAGGGGAGACAAATAAAAAAGCGCAGAATATAGTAAGCGAACCTTATTCAATACAGATTATTCATGTTGTTCTCAGAGGATCAACGGCGCGAGATGGTGATACGTACAACACTGGCACATGATTCTTAATGCCTGGGGGCGTTGCCTATGCAACGCAGAGGCTGTTGATGCAGCGCCTCGACCTGTAGTGCCACGAAGAGCAGATGCGCACAAAACAAAATGTTAAAGTCAAGGAAGGGTTGTTTGCTGCACTCCTTCGTACTCAACGCATCGCTTTGAATAATTACGGGCGCAAATAGAAGGTCACCAGTCCTAATAAACTTTAAAATGTCTTCCTTCTACAAATGCTCCTTCTGCAATGCAAATATCAATGTAAAAAACATCTTGCAAATTAAGAAGACCAAAGAAGCCAGACACATTTCACACCAACGAAGGTAGGGCGTCTTCAAAGCATGCAGCCTCCAGTGTGAGAGAAACACTCTTTGCAATACATTTTCGTTATTCATGAGAAGGTCTTTTCCCACCTTGCGTATAAAAAGAAAACGAAGTGCAAACACCATAACAGAGTGATGCACGACCAGTGTTATTATGCAAATCGCGCGGGTTCTGCGACCTTATTCAGTCAGTGTGGCACGAGTTGTACTCAGTAATGCATGCACTCGAAAGGAAGGTGCCGTAGCAAAGCAAGTGAACAAACTGAAGTCTGGCAATGCACGCACGCTCTTTTATTATTCGCATCTTATTCATGCATGCTTCAGAAAAGAAACCTGCAGCTAAGAAAAGGTGGGAAGAGATTCCACTGGAGACTCGAATGACACGTGGCGCACGCTACTGCAAAATTTTATGCTGTTGTCCCAGCGACGCGTTGTTCCTCTGCCTATCTCGTTGTTCGTTCTATTCTCCAGTTTTTGTGTCCAGAAAATGCAACAAAAGGCCTTTCAGCTCGTTTCTTTTGAAACAAGTCACGTATAGAGCTCATCAATTCTGCAAGGTATTCCGAGTTTCTCATTAAGCTTCCATCAAAAACCTGATCACGCACGTTTTTAGCGCAAACAATAGCTCGCAGTTTTATGCCATGAGATATGTGAGGAATAACGACCAATAGCTTTGTGTAAAGACGAGAAGACAGCGTCTTGTGTAATGGTGCACTTCGCTTTCTCTAATTTGCCCAAGGAATAATACCATTGTACCGTGGTAATTTAATCCTGCGTTCTTTGCAGCAAAAAAGTAATTAACATCGAAGGCTGTGGCTTGCGTCACACTATTGTCGCAATATAATTTTATAGTGTTATTTTACAAGACTGAAGTATGGTCGAGTTTTGAATATGTTATACTTTTGTTTGGAATGTGATTCACTGTGAAAAGTGTCAACTCCGAGTACGCATTTAATGGACTTTCATGGTTTAAACACAGGCGTCCACTGGCTCAGCGAGCGAGATTCCCTTGTACACTCCCTTCGTTACCCAGAGCGGCGGTTCGGTAGCAGGGCTATGAACTCCAATGTTGCTGGCCATTGCTTCATTCCTGCCGATCACATCGTCGGCCACGTGTAGCACTTGCCTTAAGCTGTGGCGCTGACTCGCATTCGGCGCTGCATGTCCTAAGAACCATTTTTTCTCATTGTTTCATGTACGTGTGAACGCTGTAGCCGGTAAATAAAACCGATGCGAAATGGCTCTGCATTACATTCTGCAATGCAATCTCAAAATGGGCACAAAAAACTTAGACACTCTGCACTTTGTGTCGCTGTTGTGTATTTATGCAGAACATCATCTATAAGCACCTTATTACTGCGCACCTGTTCCCTAGCGAAAGGCTCTCTCTTTGGACACCATCTCTCCTTGGTGTGCCAGCACAAGCACATACCGCCATCAACGACAACTGCCGTGCAATCATAGGTGAGGCTACTGCCCAGTAAGCCTGCTTAATCTAACAAATCCGCAATTGGATCTCGCTCTCCGGTAGCGCGCCTACAACGCCGTAGCAATAACTTAGCCCCCCCCCCCCCTCTCTCTCTAGTATTCGTCCATCTCCACAGCAGCGCCTAGACGCTCTCACTTTTCTGCGCCACCTGGTCGCTGGGCCATGTAGGGGAAGTTGATACCTCACAAGCTCTCCTAAGCTAAGTTGTGTCTTTGTGCTTCCACGTGCTTGCCTGATTCGCAAGGGCCGGTTCACGCTACTAACAAAGGCACGAATGACTCAGCGTATTGGGCTGTAGCTCCAACGATGGACGATAACGCGTACACTAAACGACCTTACGGTTTAGCTACTGCGATGCTTTGCGCACTCTCGAGGCACCGCTTACGGTTGGCTTCTGCGCGCATCGCATCCTCGGACGAACTGACCCCACCACCTTTCCTCACTACCCAAGCTGCGCACTGACACACACAAAACGGCGGATGCCTCGAAAGCAACACTTCACATTACTTCATTTCTCTTACTTCAAGAACGCCCTGCAAGGATGGGAGAGCGCAATACAGCGGTAGCTAGTTGGTGCTCAACCGTTCCGTCCTTTTTCTAAACGACTGCCATATTCCCGGTCTCCATTACATAGAAAAACAACTAAAGGATTTGGGTCAACAACGAATGGCTTTTTAGTTAACTAAACAACTAAGAGATAATTTGTTAGTACGCGTCTATACGGTAAATAGCAACAAGAAGAATTGGAAGGCAAACGCACCGCCTTACTGGTATGACGCGATAGTGTCTTTGGGTAATGTCCGTATAAGCGGAATTCCTTATACCACTCCTGTGTCCTCATAACACTCCTAGCGCAGTGGCGCAATGGTTAATCTATGCGCGACTCTCCTGCGATGGCAACTGCTCCCACTGATGTGACTTGTGCGACCCAGGTTTCTCTTGCCGAGCAGCCCCTCGCGACTGATCATTAAAATAAGTGTCGCCTGCCTAGTGGGCAATTTTGACACAGTACGGTGGGTAGGCTGTGATGACGTCACAAGGTCCCATGACCTAGCGGGTCCAACTAGGTTGCTTCTCCGGGGATTTTGCGTAGATTTTTCGCTCGCGGTCAACGACGCCGACGACGACGCCCGCTTTTATGTGACACGGGTTTCTTAACGCTATCACGTTAAAAAAGGGAAAGAGGCACAGGCGTATGGTTATTAACCTTTACCCACACAAGGTCACAGGACATTTATTGTGCCCGCTTTCTGGCGATTACAAGATAGACATTATTGAGTGCAGTCAGTCGAAGTACGACATTTGATCATGCCTATCTCGTTGTCACCGTGATTTCTACTTTCTTAGTACCGAATAGAGGATGTAAATACAGCAAAGTTTGTTCTAAGCCCTCGAAAGCTCTATCGGATATAAGCGCAGTACCTTGAAACTACGACAGCGCATCTATGCGCCTCACATGAAAGACGGCTCCAAAACCGTAATCCGCCCAGACACGCAACGGCATTCGGCAGCCAACAAAGGTACGGAGGCATTCTCCGGAAGGGCCTCAAGTTTGCCAAGAAAGCGCCGTCCAAATTGCGGCCCGTCGGCCGTCGCAACAGCTCATCAGGAGAGCACGACAATAGTGCTGTCCACAGGAGCCGGCGGTAGCAGCACCTCACGCTTGACTCCCTCCCTTTTTTCCACAACGCACGAACAATGTGCCTCCCCCCAAAAAAAGGAAAAGAAAACGGTACAGTTTGTGGTGCTGCAAAGGAATCGTTTGTCATCGATGTTGCTGCTGCTGCCTCCTCCTGCTCGATACCTCTCGTGTCTTATTTTTCCTTCAGACCAACCCCCCCCTCCCCCTTTCTGTGCTTCCGGCCAGCTCATGGTACTGTACCGGAAGTTGAGTGGTCCTGCAGGGGACGTGCTGAAATGCTGCAATGGGAGGGTGTGCTGGACGACAGTGGGTGCCCGTCGCAAGGAGATAAACACAAGCGTAGCAGCATTCTGGTACCAAAATCTAGCCACGCAGTTAATATGGTAGGCGCTCTAAGCACACAAGAAGATCTTAGCGCTGTTGGCGGGATTTGCGCGAGAGGCAAACTCCGCTAAAAAATTCAATAAGAAGAGCAAGCTCTCTATTGGTGTGCGCTTGTCTTCTATATGGTGTTTCTCGTTATGAACCCTCTTATTTAAGCGTCACCAGCAAGAGCCAGTCGTATTGTTGTTAGTTTCTGCTTTCATCTCCTGGGTTTCTCTTTTCATGATTTCATGAGGTTTAACTTCCAAAAGGAGCTCAGGCTATGATGGGCGCTGGAGTGGAGTCCTTTGGATAATTTCCACCGCCTGCAGTTCATTAACGTGCACTGACGTCGCACAATACACGGGACTTCAGAATTTCGCCTCCATCGAAATGCGGTCCGCAATGGCCGGGATCGAACCCGCGTCTTTCGGGTCAGGAGTCGAGCCACCGCGTGTTTACCAACAACTTGCCCGTGCTTGCTTTAGTGTACTAACATGACAATCCGAATAGATCTATCCAAAGCTTTCCTAACTCTAGGTTGCTAACCTGCATATTTGGAACTTCCTTGGGCCAAAACTGTAGAGTGACCATATTACTTTCCCCTAAGAAATTTCTCGCACGAGAGGACAATAAGTTTAGTGCCTCTCCCTCGTAATGCACTCCTAGGAAACCCTGTCATCCGGCTTCGTTCCGAAGGAGGCGGAGCACAAAAGGCGCCCCTGTGTTGTGAGATGTCAGTGCTTGGTAAAGATGCCCAGGTGGTTGAAATTATTCCGGAGCCCTCCACTATACTTCACCTCTTTCTCTTTCCTTCTTCTTTCACTCCCTGCTTCCTCCCTTCTAGTATGGCGCGATTGAGGTGTTCACCAAGAACTGAAACAGTTATCGCCTCATTTCCGGTTTCTTAAGTAATTTTTTTTTACCCTCTGTCCTCTCCCCTTACAGCTCTCCACTCTCCAACCTCCAGACTCGCCATGTAGCAGCTTCTTGCATTAAAAATATAGCGTTCACCCAATTCACATTCCCACATTTCCTATCTCCACTCCTTTAGGCCCCCTCACCCCTAACAAAGCGGTAGAATGGCTAAGCCACTGGCGAGGGAGGCTCGGAAGGAAAGGGACCCAGCTGGGATCGTTTAATTAACACGGCCGACCAATTAATCAGGCGCGGCAGTTAAAAGCGCCATTATCAAATGGCGCCAGCCCACGAGCGCCGACCGTTAGCCCGCTTTCGTCTCGCCGCGTAAGCCGCATGTATTTCTTATTTTTCATGGCCTCTCAGTCTCGTTTATGCCTTTCCTCTCTGGGAAGCTCTCCCTGGTGCAGTAGTGGCGCCGCGATACGCAAGTTTTAACAATGCCCTCGGGACGCAGCTCTGCTCAGCCTTTTAGTTACAAGCTCCGGAGCACGGTGCTGGATCTCTGTCCAGTCGCACCTTGCACTGAGCGCCAACGAAAAAGTGGTAGGGTTTTAACGTCATTAAACCGTGTAGACGTGCAAAAGCATGTGCTTAGCCTCGATGACCCGTGGGTTTGCTTTGCTGAGTCATTGGCCCGTCTGGCGACGATATTAGACTGATGATCATGATCATGATTAGACATGCATGATCAAATGTCTTACTTTGGCTGACTGCACTCAATAATGTCTATATTGTAATCGCCAGGAAGCGGACAGAAGAAATGTCCTGTGACCTTGTGTGGGGAAAGGTTAATAACCATGCGCTTGCGCCTCTTTCTCTTTTTTTTAGCGTGATAACGTTAAGAAACCCGTGTCGCATAAAAGCGGGCGTCGTTAAGCTCTAATTAAATTAAACTGATAAGATCTCTTCGCACGGGAGATGGAAATATGTGAAGACGACGATGTGCAATGCAAAGCGCGAGAGTGTGCTGTAGTTAAACATGAGGGGTGGTCGACTGCTGCTCTCGTGCAGTGGCCAGTGTAGCCGATCTCTTAGCGCCGCCGCGAGTTCTAAACCCAGTCGCGGGCAGTATTAATTTTATTTCTGCACCCTCAAGGTCATGCAAACTCAAGATTCTTGGTTGGATTTGACCCCGTGATGTAATGCGCTCGCACTAAAAAAAAACAACATCAAAGCTATACTGCGGAGCTAATGTGCTCGAGCGAGCAAGTAAAACAGGTTCGGACTGCGGTGCACACAAGAGGCACTATACGTCAGGTGACATGTCGCTTCGAGGTCCAAGCGTCCGCGCAATCACAAACACCCACCAGAAGAATCCAATCGTCGTTCTTTCAGGGCAGTCGAGGCGATGCGGCGATTCTAGACATGCGTGAAATCGCTTCCCGTAATGGCAGCGTAAGTATGTTTTGAATTCAATTGTAGCTATTGTCTTGAAATTCCAGACAATAAGTAATTACATTTCGTGTGAAATAGCTGCATTGATTGCACTAACTTTTTGCGAATTGAAATTCTCCCGCATGATGCATCTCGTGGTTTTGGGGCGTAGGGAACTACTTTCAATCAGCCAAGAACGCACGTAACGAATTAAATAAGCAGTTTGTAACGGTTGGTTGTGAAAATAGTGCTCCGAAGCCTTCCATCGTCCGGGGTGAAACTTTGACACAAGATTTGCATAACCACGAAACAGCAACAAATAAATTGGCAGTGGCATAACTTGGATAACCCTGGAATTCAGCGAAAAGCAAGCACGCTTGCTGAGCGTCTAAAGCTCGCCCATGGCAGCTCTGCTACACGCTCGCGACAGCCGTTCTATATATACCCACACGACCACGTGGCTATGACATGGTATCACATGGTCTTACGACACCCCGATCGGATGTTATCACGTGGCTTCACATCAACCCATCGGATGTTCTTAAGGTCAAAGGTCAACCCAAAGGTCACCAATGTCTTATGTCAGAGGTCATGAGTCAAGGTCAGCGGTCAAGAGTTCGACGTCATAACTATACTAGATATGGTCATATCCGGCTAACGTGGTTGGGCTAAAGGTCGTTCAAGGTCATTCTCCGGCCTACGCGACGACTGCTTTACCTAGCGTAGTGAAGCTTTTCGCTTCAAAACTGACTCGATGCACCAATGAAAGTGGCCATACTGTAATTTTTCTCTTTTTATAATGTTCTGTTCTGGTACTCGATCATTTTCTCCGCTTAAGTACACAAAAATTAAACGGTGTGGCGATCACAAAACTGCGTAAGCACGTATTGGGGGCCGAGAGAAAATAAACTAGTCTGCTGGGCCTTTCTATAAACGCCCTCATGAAATTAAAGCGCGTGTTATTCACCTTTGCGTAGCAATGCCGCTTTTAAAAAATAAGCGCCGTCATTACAGCGCGAAGGCCTGTGTCATGGAATAACGTTCGTTGCATCGCTTCACTTTAATAAGCGCAAACGAAGCGCTCTGATTGGCACAGCGTTGCACAAGCAGTCCTACCTCGAGTTCCTGCTGGTTTAAATCCTGTTTGAATGGCCTGAACGCTGAGCGGAAAGCAACAGAGGCGAGTAAATGAAGCGATGCAGTGCGAAGAATAAATTAACTACGAAGTATTTAAAGTAGTTTTCGTAAACACAAGATGCGTGAGAGTTAGAGGTGGCAGCTTATACAGATGGCTCTGGTTTAGAGCTAGGAAGACTCGAGAGTTTGTTCCCGGTGACTAAGTTAGCGCGCTTGAACTCGCGGGTTTAAGGATTTTTACTTGTGCAGAAGTTTCTTAGGTATCCTTTCGTCATCACTTTTATTTTCGCAGGTGCTGCCAGGTCGCGCTGCGCTTAGACTGCAAATTAGTGCGTGAAGCCTGGACACCGAGTTTGCCCAGATTGAAACTAAGGCAAGTTTGTAGAAATTAATACTGATTAACAGGGCGCCAAGCTGGAAAAACAATGCTACAGAAGCACATGTACGGGCGAGATGTGCAGTTCTTGCTGAGCCTTCATCTAATCAGTCACGTGGCGATTCAAAGCATTTTTATTCTTGTCTGCGGTTCAAAATTTAATCTTCATCAGCTGTGAATTTTTACGCGCCTGCCAAAACTATTCATGTTTCATTTCATATCCTATTTTTCCAGTCTATGTTGGGGTGACAGATTCTTTGTCCTTGGTAAACCGAGTCCAACAGCTGTCTTTACGGATGTAAGCAGTAGCTGCAACAGGGCAGAAAACAGCAGTATAGTTTACAAAATAGTTTATTTCAGAGGTATCTAAAGGCCAACGACGAAGCTAACGAGCGCATCAAACATACACCAAGCTTTCCTGTAAACCTTTGACAGTTACCTGTAATAAATAATCTTGAGCCAATATACCGGGTGTTACAGGGAGGACTAAGTAATTTTCAAAAATAGGATTTTTGAGGTAAAATAATGACTTTTGTGGCATGGCATGGCTAGGCTTAGCGTACCTCAGAAAACCGGTGAATCATTTTACTAGTAAGGTGATAAACTAACTTTCAGAATTTAACTTTTTAACTGATGAAGTTCGGCGCATGGTTGCAAATAGAGATTTGTAGCCCGTCGTTAGTAACCGTAATCTCAGTTTTGAGAATTTGGAAAACGTGATTACCCTCGGCGTTGTTGCCAACAAATTTTGGCTACATAGTGCCATAATACATCAGCGTTTGAAAACCATGCAGGCAAACTGACCCTTCCAGTGCACGTAACTAGTCGAAATAGCCAAAGTTTGTCGAGCCACAGCGGCAAGGGTTTGGTTTTTTTTTTGGGGGGGGGGGAGGAAATGGCGCAGTATCTGTCTCATATATCGTTGGACACCTGAACCGCGCCGTAAGGAAAGGAATAAAGGAGGGAGTGAAAGAAGAAAGGAAGTAATAGGCGCCGTAGTGGAGGGCTCCGGGGTAATCGCGTTTTCGAAATTCTAAAAACTGACATGGAGGCTACTAACGACCGGCTACAGGTCTCTAATTGAGACAGGAAAGTAGGTAAAACAAAACAAAAAAGAGATTTAAACACCAACAAGGACGATGCCATCGCAACAACTAGCCTGTGATGGAGCCTGTTAGTTGAGGTGTTCAGTTTTCGTCGGTTCCGCACCACCATGCGACTTCCATGTTGCGACTTTGCAAGGACGATTGCCGCTGCTTTTCTCATAATTTTACGCTGTGCTGCGATTTTTCTTCGTGCTCGTTTTTTCACTTACTGCTCGCATTTGATCCGCTCATTGCTTGCATTTTTTCACCTCCACGCCCTGACATCCACAGAGCTTCTAGAGAAATGGCAGTGGAAAATGTGTACAGTCAGCATACAAGCGGTGTCTTTGGATAGGGGTGCTTCACTGCAGCCTTAATACGCCAGTACAGCGGGGCAGTAAGCTATAGATTCAAGTACAACAGTATTCGGCTCATGTGAGTTTCTAATGAATGCAGCCTACTTTCCCATAAAGTAAGCACTATTATTTCCCTTCGCTTATATTGCGACAAGTGTTGTTAGTTACAGTTGCAGCGCCAAGCGCAAACGTGCAAAAATATCCAGAGTCACAGAAAAGTTTTGGCAGGCCACGGTTGGAAGCTCCGACAAAATACGACGCCGAGACAAAGAGTGCATCCGCAAGGCGACGCCGGGAAGACCCACACCGTTGCACTGCGCAGCGGCTGAAGGAAAGCGATTTGCGCTCCGACCCGTCGCCCTGAGAAGAACCAACCGCGCTCGCTGCATAATGCAAGCGTCCACGTCGGGAGCTGCTAAATAAACGATGCGGCGACGCAGATCGGCTCACGAAGACGGCTGCGCTCGCCTGCTGCTGCCGTCGAGCGATTGTGGCCTCCCTCGGTGCAGTGCGCGCCTCCCGTTGCAAACGCGAAGGTTGCGACCTTTGGAACGACCGAGCGGTCACGACGGGCGTCCACATTCACGAAAGGGCAGGCTGCCTGCGATGATAGAATTCTGCAGAAAGCAAAATAAAGAAAGGAAAACTTCTCTGTACACAACTTTCCTCAGCTTTTTCGGTTTCTTTAAACACTGCAATGCATTCTGGGCCCTGCGCACCGAATCGAATGCACGTATGCGCCCACACCACAAGCCCACAAGCGATGGGCAGTTCAGGTTCAAGCTTAACCGAATAAGGATTAAGAGCAGCCATGCATTCTACACTTAGGGCATGACAGTGTACGCGGAGGATGAGTTATCGATCTTCTACAGGTAGAGCTTGGAAAAAAAGGAAGAGTAATCCAAAGAGAAGAAGAGAGCGTCGATATAATGCAGGGGCTTCTACAGGAGGTCACGTGGAAGAATAGCAAAGCAACTGTGCGGTAATACATCATGTCTCCTTTTTACTGTCCGCCCGCACTGGAAGAAAATGTGGACGATGAAGAGAGTGAGGAAAAAGAAGATAAAATGCAGTATTACTCATCATCATCAGCCAGATAACGCCCAGTGCAGGACAAAGGCCTCTCCCATATCTCTCCAATAAGCCCTGTCCTGTGAAAGCTGCAACCAACTTATCCCAGCTAACTTCTTAATTAGTTTCATCCGCCCATCTAACTTTCTGCCGCCCTCTACTACGCTTGCCTTCTCTTGGCATAGAGTCGGTTACCCTGAACAATGGTCACTTATCTTGCCTTCGCATTAGATGCTTTGCACAAACCTATTTCTTCTTCGTGATTTCGACAAGTATTTCATGAACAAGATGAAGAGAAGGAAGGCATAAAACGCACCCCCCCCCCCCCCTGTGTGGGTATGTGCCATTGTGTGAGGGTAACAACTACAACAACGCAACAACGACAACAACGACAACAACAACAACAACGACGACGACGACAATCATCACAGCCGCTGGGTTTGAGGGGCGCGAGTTTTCCCAGCCGTTTCACCCAGCCTTTCCTGGGAATGGCTGCAAAAGGTTTCTTGTTGTTCTATTAAGACAAAACAGCGAAGCAGAAACAATCTTCTTGTTCTTTCTCGCAGGTTTCACGGTTAGAGTGGAAGCGTTTATGAAATCATGAGTCAGTGATTGCTACATGCCAGAAAGATAATGAAATTCATCGAAATAAGAAACATTTTGCGACGTTTATAGCTTTGAAATGAAGTCAATAAACCAGCGAGCACAGCACAACACTAAGAACGATGAATACTCAAATGAAATGAGGGCATCGGAGAGTAGTTCGCGATACGACAGCGAAACAACTTGGTAACACAGTTTTATGGATCTGCATACATTATGTAAAGATGCTACAACGAAAACGAAGATGTCAATTAGTTTTCAGTATTAATGAACCGCGCTTGTAAAGTGTGCACTTTGAAGTCAGATAATCACAGAAATGCCAATGCGGAAGCAGAAAGGCGCAGCATAAAGCGTGTACTTTGTTCTGCAGCCACATGTGCACGCAAACGCACAAAATGAGGCCCTCTACGAGTGTTCTGTAAAGAGAAACCAAAAAAATGAATGTCGGAAACTGCCCAACCACGCACACCCAAAGAACCTTCGGTAAACATGACATAAACTGCGTCACAGGGTTTTACTTTGGATCTCTAAAGAGAATTCAATACAGTAGACATGCTAGGCTGTGTAGCTGTTCACGAAACATGAAAAATACAACTATAAAAGTGTGTCAAAGAATCCAGCTATTGAAAACAACATTGGTCATCATTTTTAATTTGATGATTCAGAGCAGTCATACTAGAAAATCAGATAGATTTTTTTTTTCAGACGACAGTGAACAAATCAATACAACCGCAGCAAGAACCTTGTGTTTTGTGAAGGTACTTGACACCTCGTCTTGATATATAGTCTAAGCACCCGGGCGCTTCTCAGAGGAAAATTTTTAATTTTTAATTAGAGATCTCATCGAACGGCCACAATGTGTCTGCTTACGCTTAATAATCTGAATAACTAACGTTTATAGCTGTTTTCTTGTTTTTCGACAGCTAAGCACAACTACACTTTAGAAAAGCAACATGATATTGTACAAAGAATGAAATCACAAGTTTTTCAAAGCAATCCGCGATCCTTCGTAACAATTTACAGAATAGCCATTAAATAATAGACGTAATTTAAAACCTCGTGTGGTCATTTTTTTTTTGTAGAAAGCGGTCGGAAAAGACACATTATGCGAGTTACACATTCTTTGCTATGTTTGGGGTGGTAAGCGGCTTTTATAAACAACCGCTTCCCGTTGCGCGCGTGCTCTTGTTGTTTCGACGACAAAATCAGAATCGTGCTTGCACTTAAGCCTCGTGTTCATCGCAATGGCTTGTGCAATGAGGTAAACCCGAATTCTGGCCGAGAGCAACGAGAAACTCAGAGGTTCCAGGAAGGAAAAGAAATAAGTGTGGGCGTAATCTCGCGAAAAGAGAGTGGGGGGGGGGGGGGGCAGCGAATTGAGGAAAGCGATGTGACCGTTGCGTGAAGAGCTAGAAAGAATCAGCAATGTCTGTTTTCGGCGCCTCCAAAAACGTGAACAGCAAGCGAAGATTTCTAATTCCTGCGCCTTTTGTCGTTTCCTTCCTGGCGCCTGTGATACGACGCTGTAAGATAGCGCATTGGAGTTTCTAGCGGGATTTGTATGAACGCGCCAAAAGTCGGCCAGGTTGGTCTTTACAACTGCGATTCGTCGGTCGAGTTCACGTGAACTCATGTAGGTCAGCCGCGTGGATGTGTGGCAGGATGATTTCACCGGCCTGAGAATACAGGTTGACTCATTGTTGCTTCTCGGGCCACACAGCATCAACGCCGCAAAAACACACGAACGAAAAAAAAGTATAAAGTTTATGCGCTGGTTATATACGAGTCCATAACCCGAATCTTCTGCGTTAGCTGGCGCGACGCATTGGTAGGGATTTCAGAAAACGTACTTTGGTTTGTGGGAATTGGCGGCAATTTGGGGGGTGGGAGTCGCAGTTCTCTTATATTCATTCTCTTTTGCATTGCCCAGGCGCGTTGTCATGACGTCATGCCTGACGTCCCCGCATGCTCACCAATCAGCTTTGCGAGTGGTCAGGGCTTGCGGTGCGGACAACGACGACAATGCCGCCGTAAAACCGAGGTTAGGGCGAGTAAGAGCTTGCGCCGTAATAACGAAAGCTCGCTGTAGACACAAACTGCATGCTGTTGGTTTGGTTACAGTGGAACATGGACGTATAGTCGCGCTCAGTTCGACCTGCAACAAACAGGTGATCACCATAGTGCAAACTTCGCTTTATGACAATTTATTGAGCCCTCATGTCCGCAGCAGGAAGCTAGAGTGGTTTAAGTGGAGCTCAGATACTCAGGTTTTGACTCCATCGGCCTGCACTTGCTTGTGAATGTAGCTCCAACGACAGTTTTCTCGCTGGACGTTATACTGAGCATGACTGTAGGCGCGGCACGTAGTGGTCGGTCACGAAAGCATCCGAGTCAGCTAGAGGGGTGTACCCCCGGGGACGGGTTCACGCGCGGAGGTTCGCAAGGACCACGAGGTCCTCGGGGTACACCCGTAGGTCGTACATGCAAGTGCAGGTTTCGTCGGCCTGATTTGATGTACTTTTATTTTCCTGTGGATAACCAGCACGTGGAAAAAAGTAAACAAAGAAAGAGGAGGTTCACATCGGCCGTCCCATATAGCCGGGAACAAAGTTATTAATTGCAGAGGGCAGGATCGATTGCAACGCCCTGGAACGAGAAAAAGGTTTTATTGAGTGTGCCTTGGTTAACAAAGAAAAAGAAAAATAATGTCATGAGACAAATAACACAAATGGCAATGAGGATATGCCATTCTGGAAACCTAGGGCTGAATACTAGGAAATAAAACCGGGCGTTTGTGAGTGATGGTTTACTTTTCTAACATTTGTTCAAAATCACTTTGTTGCACAGAAAAAAGTGGGGAACGACGCGGAACATTGGGATCCCACACTGTCTGGGAATACAAAATAACGCAAAATTGCCGCCACAAAAAAAAAACACGCACACGGACATCTGCTACGCCACTCTTGCAGCACAACGATATGGAAGATCCGTAAAAAAGGAGTCGCCAAGCAGGTGCTGCATATGAGGACAGTTGCAGCGAGACATCGCGCAATGAACTGTAGGGGACACGTTTTTTTTAAGGTCATGAGAATTGTAAGGATCAACGTTGCAGGCTTAGCGTACAAATATTGAGCACTATCGTGATATGTGCGCGCTCTTGTTGCCACAGCAAAAGATACATAAACAAATGGCTGCAAGGCCCGTGCGTCTCCGGAGCCTGTTAGCCAGAGGGAGTTTTAAAAAAAAACTATCAGTACCATGGCCAGCGTGCGTGCAAAAAAGTTTCCTCGAACACAGGAAGATCTTTCATAGCTACTAGATTCACAGAGTTCATGCATTATAGGATATTCTCTTTGTCTAGGTACGATGCTTTGTTTCTCTATTGCCTCAATATTATAATGAAAACCATAGTTCCTTCCATAATGCAGGCTCTTTTCTTCCTTGCTTTTTTTTTCTTCATATCCAACAGGTGTGCAGTATACCGTCAAGTATTAGGCATTCTACCATACTGTGTTAAAATTACTTACGTGTTGTCTTAGGTCACGTAGTGCGGTGAATAGCATTCTGCACTGTGTACCGCAGGTGGGCTTTGTTGTGCTCTACGAAGTCAGTTCTTGGGGGATGGTTACCCCTTCTGCAAATAACGGTAGCTAGCGCCATCATGCACTAACCTCTGCTGCTATGTTTGTGTCAAGAAAACAAGATAAGAAGAAAAACACATCCAGACGTGGCGCGAGCAGCAAAACATATTTCTGAAAGCGTCCGTCCACGAAGAGATTCGCCGGGCAGAAGGAATGTGGGGGCAGTGGATCACTCCCCTCTCTTGCGTAGGCAGAAAGCGCCCGGCTCGAGTATTCCACATTGTAGAAAGAATAGCAGACCCGCTTCGCGAAATGAGCCGTGGAAAAAGGACACTGTTTTATCTGGTGCATCGCTCGCCGCTTCTGTGCTCTCTGGCAATCTTCGTTCCTTATTTTTCTCGTCACTCACATCATATACAGCACCAGAACTCCAGAACGATGGAAAGTTCCAAAATGTCGCACTGCCTATGGACAACAAACACTCCGGTATAATCTTCCGCGATTATTGAATGCTGCAGAAAAAGAAGGTGCTGATATATTCAATATGTCTCTTCCAAATATGTACAAATATTTTGCTACTCATACTCTTTTTTGTGAATGAATGCAAAGGTCTATCCTTATGTTCAATTACATTACATTGTTTCATTTTCGAAAAAAAAATTTTTCCAGGCGTCCAAATCCAGTGCTCTATTGAAACTCTTATTTAGGCTTATTTTATTGTCTGATGCGATACAGTGCTGTTTTTCTTTTCTCTTTGCAACAAAAAAATGTGACTGTCTACTGCCCCACTCTGCTGCTGTATACACTGTAAGGGGGCGGAGGATTTTTCAAGCCGCAAATGTACGGCTTTTCCCTCCACCTCCTTCCACTTCTTTGTGGAGAATAAAACTTGTATGTATGTATGTATGTATGTATGTATGTATGTATGTATGTATGTATGTATGTATGTATGTATGTATGTATGTATGTATGTATGTATGTATGTATGTATGTATGTATGTATGTATGTATGTATGTATGTATGTATGTATGTGTGTATGTGTGTGTGTGTGTGTGTGTGTGTGTGTGTGTGTGTGTGTGTGTGTGTGTGTGTGTGTGTTGTTGTATGTATGTATGTATGTATGTATGTATGTATGTATGTATGTATGTATGTATGTATGTATGTATGTATGTATGTTTGTATGTATGTATGTATGTATGCTATGTATGTATGTATGTATGTGTGTGTGTGTGTGTGTGTGTGTTGTTGTTGTTGTTGTTGTTGTTGTTATGTGTGTGTGTGTGTGTGTGTGTGCGTGTGTGGTGTGCGTGCGTGCTGTGTGTGTGTTGTTGTTGTTGTTGTGTTGTTGTTGTTGTTGTTGTTGTTGTTGTTGTTGTTGTTGTTGTTGTTGTTGTATGTATGTATGTATGTATGTATGTATGTATGTATGTATGTATGTATGTATGATTTGCTTGCGCCGCGCTCCACTGAGGAGAATATACCTGGTGTCGCCATCTCAGCGATGATATATTCTCTCTCTCTTTCTCTCTCTGTGTGTTTGTGTGTGTGTGTGTGCGCGGGCGTGCGTGCGTGTGTGTGTGGGGGGAGGGGGGTGTGGTTGGGAGGGAGTACAGATCGCACTTGGTTACCGCTCTGTTTTCATTCGAGCTAAGTTCGCTTGATAACAAGCCGCACACACAGCGTCTATAGGAAGTTGTGTAGGTGGGTGTGCCACCATGTCTGGACGCTGTTTGTGGAAACAAAAGCATCATGCTTCCTGTCGAACTGCACGAATTCCGGCGACGCCGCGTAACTAGCGGTGGCTCGAGTAGACAAAACAGTTTTGCAAGTGTGGAATAGAAGGGAGAGCAACAGCAACAACAAAGGACATAATTAGCTGGTTACACACAACGACAGGCACTGTGCACAGCTGGCATATAGATTTTGTTGTTTTTGCTTTTTCTTTTTTATCTGGGGGGCGGGGGGGGGGTATCTAAAAGCATCTACTATTCGAAAAGCGGTCTATGTGTCGTAAGGACACAAACTTTTTCCTGTAGCGACGCGCAGATGTATATAGAAAAAAAGAGCAAAAGTAAACGAAACGAGATATTCATAAAAATGCAGTTTTATACCTTGTCGCCAGTTAATCTTTATTTATAAATATATCTCAACATTTGTGAGGAATGTCAGTCGGAAGGAACGCAGAGGAGGTTTAAAGGACACTGATAGTACAGATGACCTACTAGTCTCTTGTTACTTTATTTCTGTCGTGTGACTAGAAAATACAAAGGCACCAAAATGCACAGTCCATTAGTTTTCCTGCCAACCAAATTCATTTACTCATCACCGCGTTCGAAGGCAAGCCTTTTTTCCTTGCGTTTACGTTTATCAAGCGTTTTTCCTACCGAATTTCTTCACCGCAATTTTCGGCAGTCACCTAGCTCTCCTTAGGAGGTGTTGTCGTACCCATTGCATAAAAGCAACTGGGACAGATGTAGGAATAGAGTGTTACACCGGTGTTCTAGCCAGTTTTGCAATCTCTCCGAACTTTCAAGGAAAAGCAAACCCTGCCCCATTCTCTATACTTATCACTATTTAGGCCCTGTTTCAAATTTCTGTGTCTACACTGAGTCCATTAACGATATTTTCAGTGTGTTTAAGCATTGCTGCCAATCTGTTCGACGGCCAGGATTGAAATAATTGCGTTTGAAAATCATTTAACGTGATCGACATTCGTGCCGTCTTTGGCAAGTGTAACCAGGCAACGGAATTTGTTTCTCAGGCGTATAGTGGAACCCATACGGCCCACCTAAAAGCAAAAAAAATGTCTCGAAGAATGAGGAGAAAGGCTTTCATTAGCTTAAATTTAGAGCTTAAAAAGCACCCCCTCCCTCTCTACATGAAAGAGCTGAGGTTCTCTGGAACCGAGTGGAACAAAAATACGCTGGAAATTGCTGTAAAGAGGCCGCCCTTGTGTTTCTGTTTGCGCGATCTATAACAATTAATAAAAACTTAAAAAGCCTGAAAAATATAGTACTTTTTTGCGCACGAGACTGGGACATCATTTTCAACAGCATCAAGAAACTCATCTTTTGTATTCACAGGGTTGAATTTATTTCATATTATTAAAAATAATAAATTCATTTCTGCTTCAAGAAGTAGTGTGACGTAGGAGCTGCACAAAAAATGAAGGGGACAATTGATTACCGATTACGTGTGATAATGCGATGGCATGCGCAGGCGCTATCTGGCTCTCGTGAGAGTCTGTTCTTTCCCCGCTGCGCACGGTTGCCAGGTGGCAGGTAGAGAGAGGGGTGAGGGGTCAGGGGATAGTTGGCAGGTGTGACTCGACCAATCAGAGAATTTTATCTTAGACCCCAACGTCGGATTCTATTTCGTGATGAGGCTTCTAATGCGCAGGGTGGAGGAGAAGGGTGACTGAGGGGCAGGAGGCGAGAGAGGCGGTGGTGGAGGGGAGAGGGGGCGGGTGGTATGGCAGGTGACACATCACCTGACTTCATAAAGTTATAACTTCCTCGACCAATCAGCCAATTTTACAACAGACCACAACGCCTGTTGGTTTCTTTTTAACCTGATGAGGCTTCTAATGCTACCGCGATAAAGGGTGTCATGAGCAGCTTGGCTAGGCCGCAGCACCTTTAAACCAAGCAGCGGCGACAGGCAATAAAAGCAAAATTGCAGGCACATGCCGACTTTCTGTTTGACATGAATGAATAAAACTGTGAAATTCGTAGCAAAATGAAATAAATATGCCCAAACAGAATTTAATATGCATTTCTTACATTCAAAAAATTTCATGCTCATCGAAGAGCGATTACATATGTTCAAGACGTTTATGTATCAAATAAAGGTACAAATGTCTAGCGCAATGAAAAACAGTGCAAAATAGGGAAAGTAAGACATACCTATTGCAGTTTAAGGATGCTTAAGAATTATTTGATAGTACATTCTATGTATATACAACGCTGCTCTCGATGTGAGCAGGCAAACAAGGATATTATAGGTATAGTAGGCCTATTCCTTTTTTGGGAGAAAAACGTCTTTAGAAGTGAACGACACATGTCTACTATTATGAAGCTAGGAGCTAGTCTCAGACTAGAATTACGTGAGAAAATAAAGTTTCAATAAAAAAATGTTCAAAATGCCCTTTAGGTATTTCTTTCAGCTGAGGGAAAATTTATTGAACTGTAAGCTTCATTTTTGTTTAAGTTATTACTTAGACGAACTAAATGAACTGAAGTATAAAAACCCAACTGGGTATGCTCGTTATAGCGTTACTAAAGTATTAATACAGCATAATTGTCCACACCTTGCATAATGACTATCCTGCACGCGTAAACGACGCAAGAAATACCACGACAGGACAGGAAGGACAAAAGTTTCGCTTCTTAATCGCCTCGAGCCTGCAGTGTGGGCTTGAACTTTTTGCACATCCTTTTTGCACAAAAGCGCAGCTTGCATCTCAACGCAAGAGAGCCGCCATCCAAAGCGGGTTTTCATGCGTTCGCGTTAAATGTTCCAGAAGAAAAGCGCCGAGTTAAGGACACGTCAGCTGGATCAGCATTCGCCGGGCTGCCTGCTGTATATAGTTAGGTGCGCCTCCCTAACGACCTAAAGTGCACGCCTTGCGAAAACAGACAACTAGAAAGAAAGGACGCTGAACGCCGCGTCGCGTAAAAAAAAATACAGAAGTTTCGAATACGCAGTATGCAAAAGAACTGTCCATAAATAGTGATAGGGGTAGAATGCAGTAAAGCTTGGTTAAGTTTAGTGCAGTTAGGGGACGGATTTAGTTTTGGTAGGGAATGAGATGAACGGGATGGTTTCTAACGAAAGGAAGCCGTGGCCTGAGGAGGCCGTGAGACAGGTAGTGAGAATGAATTAGTTTGCGAAGGTAAGGCGGCTTTGACTGACGCAGGGCGGGATTGATCGGCTATTTATACGGGGGGGGGGGGGGTCTTTGGCCTTCAGTGGATATAATAAGACTGATGATCATCATGGTGCCGGTGACGGCATATTGAGACTCGTCAAGTGATTCCTCCTTCGTGCCTGTACTCATTAACTGCTATTGCATACATGGTCAGACGGCTCAAGGCATCTTGTTCTGCCATAGAGATCAGCCTGATACTTAACGTCGCTTTGTACTCTATGTACGCACGCAAACTGGCTCGCAGCCAGAGCGCCGCTTTCTCTACCGAAATAAAAAAATTGTCACTTCCATGCTACCTATAAAGGCGCATGATTTAAAATCGATATCCAGGACACTTGGATTCATCAGGAGATCCCTTGCCCTGTCTCCCCCAGTCATCAGAGAACTAGCATATGTAACATATATTCGCAGCAAACTAGAATACGGCTCAACAATATGGAACCCTCACCAGGCTTACCTGATTGACTCCCTAGAGGCCATCCAAAACCGGGCAGCACGTTTCATCACCTCGCAGTGCAAACCTCGGCTCAGTGTTACTGTCATGAAATCATCTCTCGGTCGGAAATCATTAGCCGCTTCGCCGAAAAATTTCAATTCTCTGCCTCTTCCACAAACTGTACTTTAACTTTCCAGCACTTCGGGAAAACCTCCTGCGCACTCCGGTACGATCATCTCGCCGCTTATTTAATTCCTCTAGCATACAACGCTTGCACGGTTCCACCAATGCATTCAACAAATCGTTTCTTCCTTGTGCGATTTAATTCTGGAATAACCTACCCGAAAACATTGTTGTTGAGACCGATCCTTCTAACTTTAGGCAGCCACTCATCGAACATTTTCAAGAATAATAAAACTTTCCTATACCCGGTGTCAGCTACGATGCACTGTAAAACGACCAAACACTTTGTTGGACACGTTCTATTACTGTAGTGTGTATTTCTGTGTGCTTCTTCTTCACGTTTTCTTTGATTGACTATATTAATTTGTTTCTCTTTTACTTTGCCTAGTTTTCTCAATTTTGTTTGCCTTTTCATATGTATGACCATCGGACACTATGTATCCCCCCCCCCCTTATGTAATTTCCCTACGGGACTCTTAAGGGTTAATAAATGATGATGATGATGATTTATATATTCTGCGCTTCATTTAAAGGGGCTCTGAAACACCTTCCGAGGAGAGCATATTAACTCACTTAATCACTGCACTGTGTTGCCATGAAAATCAAAGCCAAATAATGGACTTCTACACGCAGCAGACGACCCGCAATCACGCGCGAAAGTTGTCGAGCCATCCCCGCGACTTTTTCATGCTCGCACCCTCCTCCGTTGCTCGCATCTACGTATACAAGGTGAGAGGTGGCCATTGGTTAGATTCTTTCAGACGTCGGGCAGCTACCGTGGCCGCGGCCAATAAGCAGCTCCGGCGGGTCTGGAAGCTCCGCTCCCAGAGGGGGGTCGGCGGAAGAGCGCCTACCTTCCAGCGTGCAAAAAGTGACGAGAAGAGAGGGAAAGGCGCGATGTCGCTGAAATTCAAATTTTGACTACATTTAACTCAGCTTCTACAAAGCGCATTTGAAAAATTCTTGCAGGACAGTATTCGTGAAGCGGCGTGCTTTAATATCCCAGCCATGCCGTAAGTTTATTAGAGCCCTTTTCACAGCCCGTTTATTAACTGCATAAGCCCCCTTGCGGCGCGCCTTGCAGATCAAACACATTATTCATAACGCTATTTGCAGAGCTTTCCTTGCGCCAATCAAGTGAAATCATTATCACATCAAAGGAAAAATACGCCATGTCCGACTTGTAGAGTGAGCACAACTCAAAGTGTGCTTTACAGGCAAACGTTACAATCCCGATGACGGGTAGTGGTCGAGGAAGAAATAAGTATCTTGCGCTGGCACAACGTAATGTACGTGATCACAAGTCAAATTAAGCCTCCGCGGTGGCTGAGTGGTTATGGTGCTCGGCTGCTGACCCGAAATACGCGGGTTTGGTCCCGGCCGCGGCGGACGAATTTCGATGGAGGCGAAATTCCAGAGGCCCGTGTACAGTGCGAGTTCAGTGCACGTTAAAAGACTCCCGGTGGTCGAAATTTCCGTAGCCCTTCACTACGGCGTCCCTCATAGCCTGAGTCGCTTTGGGACGATGAAACCCTCTTAAACCAAACAAAACAAACAAGTCAAGGAACATACCTAGCTTAGAACCTTTCCCCGATTATTTTAGTTCGCGTCTCTTCACCCTTTAGAGCGTGTCATTCTTTATTTAACGATGAATACGTGCAATATACAATTATCTCCGATGTCAAAGTGAACAAGTTGTCAGTAGTGAAGGAGGAATTCTGTTGTTATTTCGTCACTTAAGTTGAAAATAGAGTTTGCACATAATACATCTAGAGGAAAACTTCTTAGAAAACACACAAAACAATTCTTACTTGTCACGCATACTTACAGATTAGTTATATGATTGATAGTCATAATATGTACGGGCATAGGCGCGGACCTTACTAAAGGGAAAGCGCAGTTCAGTTTCAAATGCAATGATGCCTGCCGCAGCAGAAATTAAGAAACACTGCGTGTCCTCGTGAAGCCTCACCACTGATAGCTCCCAGCCTTAACAAATATATCTGTCCACGCCTACACTTTTCTATCAACCTTTTCAGACCAGTTCCTTTGCGAACCACTTCCTTCCTTCCCTCCGAGTGTCTTTAGCTTTCTCAAAAGCGCAGTTACGATACCAAGAGCAGCAGCGATTTTCATGTGCATGCAACGGCCAGTTTATGCTGTAACGCACAGCACGAAGATGCATAGTATTGAAGAAGCGTAGCTTGTTGGGCCAGTTGGTGCATGGTATGTGGAAAAAACCAGCGAAAAGGACGCATTCACAAGGAGGAGAAGTACACAGGACAACGCTGGAAACACAACTGAAAATTCTTTACTTCGCCAACATCAGAACAGGGCGCACATGCGCGTGAGCACCACAAACGCTATCAAAACAGCAAACACAAAACTGATTAAGCGAGCGAAGAAACACGTGGCAACCTATGTCCCATTCATGAAAGTGTATCTTTTGCCGTGAACCTGACAGAGCTGTCGCTGACGCATTCAGTTCCTAACTTCTTGATTTTAAAAGCTTCTAAGATTTCTCGTTCTATCTGTGTTTTGCCGCGGACGATGATGTTGACATTATGGAACAGAGGGGTGCAGTCTTTGCAGTGGTTGCAATGTCTTGGAAGATTTGCTGTGTTGCCTGGCTGCAGCGAAGTGCGGTGCTGCCTGATACGGTCGTTGACGCATTGACCCGTTTGACCTATGTAGGCCTTGCCACAGGACAGTGGGAGCGAGTAAACAACATCGGTTGTGCATTTGGTGAACATGCTCTGGTGTTTAACATTACATTTCTTTTTTGTGCTGATTTTTGAGATACGTGAACAAAACGACGACAGTTTGGTGGGCGCAGGTTCACGGCAAAAGAATACACTTTCATGAATGGGACATAGGTTGCCACGTGTTTCTTCGCTCGCTTAATCAGTTTTGTGTTTGCTGTTTTGATAGCGTTTGTGGTGCTCACGCGCATGTGCGCCCTGTTCTGATGTTGGCGAAGTAAAGAATTTTCAGTTGTGTTTCCAGCGTTGTCCTGTGTACTTCTCCTCCTTGTGAATGCGTCCTTTTCGCTGGTTTTTTCCTCATACCATGCACCAACTGGCCCAACAAGCTACGCTTCTTCAATACTATGCATCCTTTCTGGGCACCTTTCTACATGTTCAGCCTCCATCAGACCAGGCTGCCTTCTGCGTCAGCACCATTGCCTACCTCTCCTGCAAAGCCCGGTTTTATTCCCACTGCATAAAAAACGATCTTCCGCCGCAGGACGTCATTGGTTTGTTTGGTCTTCTGAGGCCTTCCATAGGACACTGGAAACGAATCTGCCGCGTTCTCAAGGCTGAAATGTGGAGACAGGTGGGTCATCTGCAGGAAATGCTCACCATCATTTGCCTTCAGCATGGGAGTGGACAGTTCGCTACCAGCAAGCTCCGACAACATCGTCACCTTGCAGCTCAACTTAGCGAATCTTATTGGTCTTCTGTTCGGAAATGTTTGCCAAGAAAGAAGGACACCCGAGGCACTGGCACTGCGGTGACGTACCTGCAAGGCGCAGCGGTTCCTCCGGAGATTGACGCCCTGTTGAGGAAAGGCCCTAAGTATGCCCTCGAACCTTCCATCAGAAAGCACGAGCTACTGGCTTCACTCCGCCGCATTGCAAGAAAAGCACCCTCCGAAGAAAGAGATGTTTGCCTCGCAGAAAGCGTTCACTGTATTCAAAAATTCGGCCTAATCTTGGTTCCAGCCAAGCTAAGCTACGTTATGTCAGCGATTATTTCCAGAGCCACGACCTAAGCCTAACCCTATCGGATAAGGAGGGTGGTTTCGTGGTTATGCCTAACAGCCTTCTGTCCAATAAGTCCCACGAGGCTATCAACAAGAATTTCAAGCCTGCCAACACAAAGCCTTCTCAGATAAAAAGGCACGCCCTACAGCTCCTGCAGAACCTCAATCTTAATGGTTTGCATAAAGAAGTTAATAAGAAAGATAATACCGACGTGCTGAGAATGTTTTTCTCAACAAAAACGCATAAAACTGGCTGCCCTGTTAGGGCTATTGTCACAGAGGACAGTTCGTGGCAGAAATTAGTGGGCCAGTTTTTGAAACGATCCTTGGACCCCTTGGCACCTGACGACCCTTTTAGCGCTCGGACCTCGATGGACGTCGTGGACTACTTATCCGCTACCAGTGTGAGTGCCAATTCCGCCTTTTCCGTGGACATCGAAGACCTCTTCTATTCAGTTCCCCAAAAGGACTTGTTAGTTACTGTGCGGGATCTCATCGAAAACCGAGGTGCAGTGGCCTTCCAGAACAGCTCGGGCATATCGGTGAATTCCTTTTTGGAACTTTTGACTTGCTACCTTTCTTCCACTGTGGTAGAACATGAAAACTGCAGGTACATACAGAAGCAGGGCGTTCCCATTGGCTCGTGTGTAGCTCCTATTTTGTGCCACATATTTTTATCCCATTTTGACAATTTGTTGCATGATACCCTTATTGACGATCGAGTAGTGAAAGTTTTTAGGTATGTAGACGATTTCTTAATTTTCTTGAAACTAACTTCCCGTGACAGTGTCGGAGCGGCTGCAAATGACATTTTGACCTTCTTTACCGATACCTGTCCTGACTTGAGTTTTACTCATGAAGTGCCCCTTGAGGACTCAATTAGATTTTTGGATTTGACTCTCACCTTCTCTGATGAAAGCCATGTTTTGCTGGAGCTACTCTCCACGGACCAAGAAAAGCCTCCTGCCCTTCTCCTCCTCACATTCCAAACTTGTGAAGAGAGGCATTGCCAACCTTTGCCTTGGTAATGCTCTGCGCAGGTCTTGTTCACACAATATGCAAAAGAGTTTCTTAGCGCAACTTGACCGCTTGAGGTCAGCGGGCTACCCTGAGGACGTCCTCGTTTCTATTGCTGAGACCTTGACCAGTAATTTTAAGTCACAGTACAAAAGAGATGAAACGCCTAGTGAATAATAATAATAATAATTGGTTTTGGGGGAAAGGAAATGGCGCAGTATCTGTCTCATATATCGTTTGACACCTGAACCGCGCCGTAAGGGAAGAGATAAAGGAGGGAGTGAAAGAAGAAAGGAAGAAGAGGTGCCGTAGTGGAGGGCTCCGGAATAATTTCGACCACCTGGGGATCTTTAACGTGCACTGACATCGCACAGCACACGGGCGCCTTAGCGTTTTTCCTCCATAAAAACGCAGCCGCCGCGGTCGGGTTCGAACCCGGGAAACGCCTAGTGAGGAATCCAGACCTGCTGTAATGCCATACCTGCATAAAATCTCACATAACGTTAAAAAGGTAGCCATGAAATACGGTGTTAAGGTAGTCTTTTCTGCGCCCACCAAACTGTCGTCGCTTTGTTCACGTATCTCAAAAATCAGCACAAAAAAGAAATGTAACGTTAAACACCAGAGCATGTTCACCAAATGCACAACCGATGTTGTTTACTCGCTCCCACTGTCCTGTGGCAAGGCCTACATAGGTCAAACGGGTCAATGCGTCAACGACCGTATGAGGCAGCACCGCACTTCGCTGCAGCCAGGCAACACAGCAAATCTTCCAAGACATTGCAACCACTGCAAAGACTGCACCCCTCTGTTCCATAATGTCAACATCATCGGCCGCGGCAAAGCACAGATAGAACGAGAAATCTTAGAAGCTTTTTAAAATCAAGCAGTTAGGAACTGAATGCGTCAGCGACAGCTCTGTCAGGTTCACGGCAAAAGAATACACTTTCATGAATGGGACATAGGTTGCCACATGTTTCTTCGCTCGCTTAATCAGTTTTGTGTTTGCTGTTTTGATAGCCTTTGTGGTGCTCACGCGCATGTGCGCCCTGTTCTGATGTTGGCGAAGTAAAGAATTTTCAGTTGTGTTTCCAGCGTTGTCCTGTGTACTTCTCCTCCTTGTGAATGCGTCCTTTTCGCTGGTTTTCCCTCATACGAAGATGGATGTAGCGGTACTCCTCGCTGCCTTTACAACGTCCATTGAGGGTACCAGTGCTGGGGCATACCGAGAAGAAAATGTTATAAAATGCGCAGCAGACTGACTTGGGGCTCTGAATGCACATCAGCAGTGATGCTGCGAAAACTAGGGCAATGCACTAATGAATCTTTATGAGGATTTAACATCCCTGTAAAAATTTCTTACTATATCATTAAACGGTAATTGTGAAGCGGGACTTCACGCAAGAACGCACGCACACTCATAACTGTAGGATCCTATGGCATCCCGATTGCCGGGAAGGGACCAACACAGCAGCCCATTCCGCTCCGCTCAGCTAGAGCACAGAGAGACGCTGGTCCTGGGCGGAACAAGATAAGCTGGCAGCCCAAAATAGCCAGGACGACTTGTGGGCAAAAGAAAACGCACCCCAAAAAAAGACAAAACAGTGGACCTTGTCTTTATGGTGACTTTTTCGCGCGTGAAGAAGAATAACAAGCCCTGCAGCGCTTGTTTCTTGGTGGCACCAGAGGATAAGCAGCTCGGTGTGTCGTTCGTTGGACGAGGGCGCCACGTGTGACGCTAACGAGGGCAGTTGGAGAAGCGGGTGAACAGCAAAGGATTCGCAAGGCGCCAGAGTTGGGTCAAGGTCGAAGGAAAACAGTGGGGGGTGCTTGCCTCAGCCCCGCTAATTGGCTGCCGTAGCGTACTAGCACGCGAAGGAATGGCGTCAACGTCGGTCCGGAAAGCATCTTTGTATTGCGTTTGGTTTCCTGGAACAAACCTTCCGAGTAGCCGTCAATAATTTTTCTCAGAACATTATTTGCCTCTTGCGCTCTGCTTAGAAGCCAGGACATTGTGAGCATTCATTTATGTTGAAACTTTGTTTTGATAGACGGTCGTTCCTGGATTTTCCAGCGTACTCGACAAAGTGCCGTCGTTATTAATTATTTAAATTTTAAAATTGATTTCATGATTTATTTAACATTTATTTTCAATATACTTCAAACCAGGCGTTATTACAGCAGTGGAACGAGAGGAAATTGTCACTTATTAACACTTTCAGCTCTAGCGTTTAGAGCCACAGTGATACAATAGCCTGGGAAATATACAGAGACGCAGACACCATCAGCAACGAGTAAAAGAAAGCACTGCTTTCTGAGTATGATCAACAAATATATCGTACGTTGACTGCCTAGTAATGCATAGTCGCAGTTCATTCCATTCGCGTACAAATTTCGGCAAGTTGCAGAACCAAGTCGAGACGGAAACCTGGCTGGTCGGGAATGGGCATGAAAATGAAGGCGAGACACTGACCAATGAAGAATTGAGGCTTCGGTCCCCACATGGAAGTTTTAATCCCAATGAAATACTGAAGCAAAAGGTGGTTATTTAGGCTTAAAAATATGCCCTGTGCAGTGGGCGCATGTGTTGGGAAGGACACCGTCGCTATGATTAATTGTGTTCTCGGTTGTTTGAAAGATCAGAGATCCCAGATTCGAAAATCCTTTTTCGTATTTTTTAAGATTTTTGTTATGATTTATATTATGTTATGTCAATCTATGTTATGAGCTCTGGCTTCAGAGTGTTCGGGAGCGGGTTAGATGACAGTTTTTTGTGACTGATTTCTGTGCTCCCGGAAAATGACCACAGTCAGCTTCACTCTCATCAATACTCTATCTATTAAATATGATCTGCAAGAGAATTCATTTGTCGGACGTTTTTTTTTTCTTTTAGATCTCTTAGGCCGCCAAGCCGCCGCGGTGGCTCAGTGGTTATGGAGCTCGGCTGCTGACCGAAAGACGCGGGTTCGATCCCGGCCGCGGCGGTCAAATTTCGATGGAGGCGAAATTCTAGAGGCCCGTTCAGTGCACGTTAAAGAACCCCAGATGGTAGAAATATCCGGAACCCTTCACTACAACGTCCCTCATGGCCTGAGTCACTTCGGGACGTTATACCCCATTAAAAGAAACCATAAACCAATCTTAGGCCATCAGGTGTGAGTGGCATAAACAAGGATCTGGTTTACTGTAACGGCGGGGGAGAATGAGCTCCTTCAGAACGACATCCATGTTTCATGCTTTAGGTTTTCGGCAATGGCTTTGACGAGACGCCACATGTTTTCATCCCCAAATCCTACAAGCGCGCGCTCGAGCCCGCTAACAATTCTGAATTTTTCCGTCTAAAAGTAAGAACTGTGCTGGTGTTTCTGGCGCGAAAAGTCCGTCGTATCAACATTTTTGCTGTAAAGTGTACATTTTGAGACTGTGTATTCAAGCGTCTAAATTACTGCCGATGCACAAACAAGGAAAGTGGCAATGATAACTCCTCTTAAGGCCGACAAAGGTTAGTTGGTCGAGACTTGCAGCAAATGAAGCGTAGTTTCAGCGACACCCTCGAGATCATATACCCCCTCAAACAACCACGCGGAAAGGGCGTTCTTGCTAGCATGGCTTCGGTTTTTTTTATGCACCTACTTCCTTACTCACCGACATCTTTGTTGAAAAGCATTTCCTAATTCTGGCAACAGCCGCTTGCACGGGCTGTCGCTCCGGCTTTTTATCTGTCCTCGAGAGGGCGACCGTTTGTCGAAGGGATAGGCCTAACGCAGAGAGACCATTCAGCGGCAGCGCCGCTAAGGGTTCTGCTGAGAAGCAACGAGGCTATGGCGGCAGCTCAGCGGGTTCCAAGAGAAAGTTTGGAGCGAGGTGCACAAGGGGCTGCGACAGAGGGAAGCGGCGCAGGCAACGCCTGCAAGCGGTTCCTGTATGGCGAAGAGAACGGAAGCGGCTCCTTTTGTGAAGCAGCTCATCTCTCTTCTGGCCCCGCGACAAAGGCGACGCTTCGGCCAGAGGCGTCACCGCTGGCCGCCGCTGCAGTGGGCGCCATTATCGCGCTGTTTTTTCGGACGGCCAGCGCGGCGACCAACGGGACACCATTTGGACGTCGCGCAGTCGCGGGGTTACCTTTTATACCGCTGCTTTGGGCGGAGTTTAGGTGATGGCCTTTGTTGGCTGCCGAACATTGATGGCCACATTGGCTGATTGCGGCCTTTTCTGCCCGTGGGATGAGACGCCTTTTGTTTTGCTTCTAGGCGACCGGTGAGAGGAGAAAGTTTAGTAGACGGGCACCCGGAAAAAGAAAAAAATAACAACGGAAAGATGAGGAATCAGGTTTGGCGCGCCCAACGAGGCGTCGTTCAGACGCCATCTTTTCAACGGCTGGCTTCACGCAGCTTAGCTCGTAGCGTTAAACTTTGCCGAAATTCAGCATTTTAGCACTGCAAAAAAAATTCTGAAAGTGTCTACTTTCATAATGCTTTCACTTTCTTCAGTCACGTTAAAGCATTCGTAGGAGTAATATTATTTTTTATAAAACATGCTATTTGTGTGTGTGTGTGTGTGTGTGTGTGTGTGTGTGTGTGTGTGTGTGTGTGTGTGTGTGTGTGTGTGTGTGTGTGTGTGTGCTGTGTGTGTGTGTGTGTGTGTGTGTGTGTGTGTGTGTGTGTGTGTGTGTGTGTGTGTGTGTGTGTGTGTGGTGTGTGTGTGTTGTGTGTGTGTGTGTGTGTGTGTGTGTGTGTGTGTGTGTGTGTGTGTGTGTGTGTGTGTGTGTGTGTGTGTGTGTGTGTGTGTGTGTGTGTGTGCGCTGCGCGCGCGCGCGCGCGCGTGTAACACCACGTGATTTGAAGAATGTTCACTCTCTTCGTTTTTGTCGCCCCGCCATCGTTTAACATGGTCCCAAGCTGTAAGCTTCTACTTTGCGCCCACGATATCACTGTGGCGTCAACAGACAGCCGCTGCTGCCTCAAAATCAGTTGTTACTGCGCATGACATTTATTGTGTCATTATCGTAAAACGGAGAAGTGAATAAAAGCTGTTCATACAAAGCCTTTCATTCCCATCTTTCTCGGACGTCAGCAACTGGCGTCATCTGTCGGCTAGCCAGTACCGAACTCTGTGTAACTACATGGGGACATTTTAAATGTCTACTTTTGTTGAAACCTAAATGTCTCGAGAGATTCGGCGAAACCGTGATAATATCATGGCCGACTCTCCTTCGTTGCTGCAAAATTAGTTCTATAAAGTGCATCCTACGCGCACACTAACTACTTCCGATGGACAGAGAAAATCAATTGGGTGTACCGAACTTTCGAATTCCATAAGCCATGTTGGGACCCGTGCTAACTAGAACCGTTTGTTCAGATCTCCCGGCCTTGGGCTGACATCGCCCCTTATTAGCGTCTGGGGCTCATATGCCGATTCCGCCGCTGTATCATTCTTCATTGTCAAGCCGTGATCGGAGAACAGTTCCACAAACTTTCCTGTGATGTAGAGATTTGCAGTCATTGATGTTATTTCTGGTGATTCAAGTTTCAAGCAATTTCATATACATTTATTGCTGTTTAACTTGGAAATGTTCAAGCTTATACTTGTCTCGACTCACGAGGCAATAATAGGGCAGTATGGGTAGTAACAGGCACGTACATTGTAATACACTAGAAATCCAAGCGTAAAAATTTACTTTAACTCAGCACTCATCCCGTTTTGGAATTTGTGAGCGCTATACAACATCACACAGACGCATATGCCGGGTGCTTCAGTGCTTGGCAGCCCCTGCTCACAAACGTGGACCACGAAGATAAAAGAGGAACCGTAAACATGTGCTAGCGCGGCTGCACAAAAGTGCACAAGTTTTGATAAAGAAGCACTCCTGTTAAGCGCAGTGCTGGATACACTCAATGCAGATAGTGAGGAGATACAAATATGGAAATTGATTTGTCCTCACCTTCACGAAAAAAACAGCTCGGAGACGAACCGAATTGCTGTAAGTCATTTATATTTCAGCAGAATTGCTCTGCGCCAGTGTGAATTTGGAACTCTAAAATAAAAGGCTGTGGCACAACAACCTACCGGCTGAGAAACCACTATTTTGTGCTTCAAATAATTGCAGCACACCAAAATTACTGCACCTATCTGCTGTAACTGAATAATGCAGCCATTTGTATAGTCAACTGTACCTGAGTAACGTTTGTTGCTGGCCTAGTTGGATATGCATGAACTTCGTTCTCCGAATGAACAGTTCGAACTTGGCACCTGTATCGTCGCCCTGCCTTGTCTCGTGTGGTTCGTTGCGTCTTATTTCTTGAACTGTAACTGTACCTGAGCGTGCGAGTTCATCACCTTGTTTGAGAAGCACAGTGAATCCCCGAAGAATTGCTTAGATCGACAGAGGCATGCCATGCCAGCTGTCGCCATTTTGTAACAACAATATAGATGCCAAAAATCACGATTGTTATCTCGAAGGCGCGTCTGTTTATCTGAAGTTAATTAGTTAAACCTTAGCTAACAGAGTAATAATTTATTAATAATTAAGAAACCCCGGTGTTGATCTCAAAGTATTTTCTTTCTTTCTTGTTTTCTTGCTGCAACGTGAACGTCTTGGATGACAGCAGGAGTGCGTTTGAACGGAGCACGTTGTGTCATAAAGCTGGTCATACTAATTCTGCATATAGTGCAGCCGCTCATCAAGCTGTCAGCTGCCTTAACATACAACGCCCTTTACGAACTCTCTGGCACCATTAGCTAGATGGTGATGTCTAAAGAATATTTCTAGTGCACGTGCGCCGATGCTTCTTTCTCCGTGCTTGTCCTCGCCTTTCATGCGCTCAGTTTTTCCATCAAAAACAGATCGCTTACAAGTTCTGCGGCCAAGACGGGCAAATTTGCAGCAGCTTAAAGGGGTTTTCGGTTCCGCGGACATCTGTTCAGGCAAATTGTTGTATTTCATTTCTTATATTCCGCAGAACATGCATACGTTTTGAATAAGTCCTGCAATCATTCGTTTGCTGTCTTTTCCTTGTGTTTTTGTTTTTGTTTCACAGATCGCACAACCCGCAATAGATGCATAACAACGTGTATAGGCATGGCGGCTCGCTCATAGGTACACTAGTTTATCGTATGCATTGTATTCGGTTGTAAGCGTTACCATGACATTTGCTTGTTCTCTATTTATTCAAGTGTGCAGGGTCATTATTGTCAAGTATACGCGCTAGCGACGGCTTTCATTGCGATTTTCTTGCACATAATCCACGAGATAAGATTACCTAATGAGAGCTTGATGAGCGACGGGCGATACCCCGCAGAACGGCGGGCGTCGAACGTGACTGGCGTCGGAAAGAGAAGAACACAGTCTCCTTTGTTGCCTTGCCTATAAAGCCGAAGGGTGGCTAGATGGAGGGCTGTCTCGCGACCGCAAGAAGGCGAAGAAAGACGCTGGCCTACTATGCGAGACAAACAAATAAGACATATAATAAGCCGCACGAAAAAGAAAAGAGAGATGAAAGTCTCGCAGCCACCCGGCCGCTATCTGCCTGTCTTTGTTTTTCCTTTGCTTCCCTACGACGTTGTTCCAACGTATTCAAAAGAGCATCGCCCCGTCACTTATGTCGAAAAAGAAGCTTCATACGGAGCATATCAACTTTGTCTCCTTGAGCTCCCCTTCCCGTCTAAAAGCATCGTCTCTCTAAATTTTTCAAAACATGGCTGCCAGCCAAGGAAGAATTTGTGCTCGCATGCCTGCACATCCGAAGTAAGAATAAAGCTGACTAACGCAAAGAAGAGGTCTTCGCCGCTCTCTTATATTTTTATTTCTATCACAGGGCGCGCCTTTCTTCATGCATGTTTCACTAGAGGTCTTTCTCAACGACGGAAGCGCCTGGATGATGCCAGCGACAGCGTCTATCGCCGTTTCCACTAGAAGGGCGCCTCTTTTCTCTGCTTGTTTCTGCGCTGTCGTGCTGCTCGCTTATGGGCGAATATCGTCTTCCTTCCCGTCTTGTTGGTCCGACCATAGCCATGCGACGTAGCTGTATGTCCCCGGGGTCGCCTATACGCATTAGGTCTCTGTCAAGGCGAATAACATCGGGATTTGGCCGTCCGTCCGTTCGGCAGGCCTGGCTTGTGCATTTGCGTATGTACGCATTGTCCGTGCGTATTCGGCCGGCCCTAGGCGAGCCTGGATGCTCACAGCACGCTAGGCATATATGACACATGCTTTGTATAGTGGACTCGTGCCGCTGCGATGCAATCGCAAGGCCTATTTTGCACTAACAAAGCCTCGTGCACAGACGAAATAGGACATCGGCGAGATGAAGAGAGAAGAATGGACTGGTGTGAGGCTGAAAGCAGGCAGAGAGAAGGAAGTACCAGATAAAAAAAAAATTCGCCATCTTCCGACGTTCATTTCGCAAAGCCGTCGCGGCCATTGTCTGTGGAACTCGGACTATTCGCGTCGTGCGCTCTCAGCGAACCAGCACTGATCCATTCGTGCACCGCTGCCACGGCATTCCTTCTTTCATTTTTTTATATCTTAATGTATCCGCGCTACGCCTCTCCTTTTACCAGGGTACTGCTTGTGGCAAACACAAGGTGTACGTGTTTGGGAATGCCTGCTTGCACGTCGTACGCAGGCACCTCGGTGTCTTCGATGATTTCTTGTAACATCGGCGTAGTATAAATATTTTTTTCTTTTCCTCGGTTGACAAATTCTTGGTCGGTACCAGATGCTCCGCGCAGCTGCTTCTCTTCCAGTTTTCAAAGCCACCTCGAAGGGAGTTTGTGTAAGGAGAAAAACTGACGTAATCACATTGCTGCCGCTGTCGCCCCCCCCCCCCCCCACTCCCCTGGTCCGTATGCGTCTTTTTGATTCTTCAACCTTTCAATTGATTCACTTTTGCATTAGCAGCGAACTCTTGTTGCTCAGCTTGCCTTTTTGACTGCGCTGCCAACACAGCCACCGCAGCATCGGCGTCAAAGCCCATTCTTCCAACCCAGACCAGTGAATTAGGTAGCGTATAGTTATGGGTGCACGCTGTGCGTTTTGAAGTTTCATAGTGCACTCATCAGACTACAATGCCGTTTTGCTTGCTCTGCTCCACGCGCACATCAGCAGGCGAAAAATATTTCCACACACTTTCCAATGCCTCCATATCCTTGCGTAGCTTACTATGGTCTGCTTCGATTTTCGTCTTGAAAGGGGCCACCTCTTTCTCTACTCAAACCTCTTGCTCGTAGCCAATGCGAGACAGGTTCCCAAACCTTTTAATGCGGCAGCGTTATGGCTACCGTACAGCAGAAAATTCGTCACCGCCCGTGTCGTCATCATCGTCGTTGTGAGCGAAAAAGCTGAGGTCGCGTGACCTTGTGACGCCATCACAACCTGCCCATCGTGCCAGGTGGTAACCTGGCCAGTGGATAGTGTGCAAACAGCCTCCGTTCGAGGTGACAGTTCAGTTAATAATTTATAGCTAGAGGTTGCTCGGCAATAGAAACCTGGGTCTCACAAGCTCTACCGGTGGGTATGTTTGAAACAGCCACCTGCCTGTGCAGTGCGGAATCGCTTAACTGCTGCAGCACTGCGTAAGGAATGGCATCTCCTGGCGGTCTATGAATATGAAGTACAGAATGACGAATTTCGCATATATGGGCATGTGGATAGAGCCTAGGCGAGAGAGGAGTACTTGCACGGGAGAAATCTCTATTCCTACCGCATTGTACTCTTAAGTGTAGATGTGCTTTACACGTATAGAAAAACGATTCAGACTGATTATGCAGTTATCTTACGCGGCCTATTACAGATCAATTCACATGCACTAAGGGACTCTGTCAATATTGAACAAGACCGATAATTTGATGTTCCCAGCGGTCACGCACTGCAAGCCCGCCAGATAGGCTACTGCACATTTTATGTATCCTACTATATTTGCAAGCCGACAGGCAGCGCTACATGTAAGTCAAAAGACACAGGCACCTGATTTTGAATCGGAGGTCAACCACGAGGCTTGCTTAAAATATCTGCAAGCGCGCAACGCTCAACAGCTGGCCTGATTCTATTCACCATTCCAATAATAACCTCATCTTTCGAAAGAGGGAAGGAAAGGCTCTTTAATGACCTTTCTCTGCAATGCCGCCTTTCATCATCTTATGAATATCAGATATCTTAGTTCTTGTTTAGCAGGGTTCTATAATAGCGGCAGCATTTATATCTCCGCCGTGTAAAGAAAAGTTTACGCTTGAATGGCAAGCTGTATACAACCGCGACCAGTTTGGGCTGGCTATGTTGCGTTAGCTCGTCTCTGGCGGCTCGTGCTAGGTATTCATTTCAAGGGTGGCGTGTTCCAACGGGAGCCAGCCTTTCTATGGAGCGGCGAAGCCTTTTCAAAGTTTCCTTCTGTCGTGGGTTTTCAAGACACACCCGCCAAAGGTAGCTTGGGACACGCAAAAAATACAAGTTTAGGTTTCGGTAGAGTTTTTCAATAGTTTTGAAATTTACTATTTCCCCGCTGCTGCAAGCTTAGACGGTCAAATTAAAACTACGGCTCAAAAATAGACTGACCAGGCATATAGAGTGATCTTCAAGTTTGTACTTTTTCGGGAATGTTTGCCCCTAATATAGAAAGCGCACTGCACCGGTCTATCAGCGAGATTTTAGGAGCGGGAAATTTTGCTTTTTATTGTTTTCACAAAAAAATATTAATCCGCTGTTGCGTGAAAGCTACTCCTTACTTGACAAGTCAAACGAACAAAGAAACAAAATAACAGCAATTTTTCAGCAAAACAAATGTGGCCTTAGCAAAGCTGGCGGCAATGAATATAAACGAATGTCGAAATCGAGCGCCATATGTCACCGTCGGAGTAATCGAGTATCGGCACTTGCCTCTGTCGACAGGCAGTTGTTTGCTTTTACCCTTTGACCAATATTCGTTGACGGCCCCAAGTTCTCGATTTCACTGCTCGCTACGACGTGCTGTAAGCGCGTAGGTTGTGCACATTCACCTCCCAATCCAGGCCTTCCTCAAAGGTAAAAGGCCTCTTTTCATTAAGCAGCAGTCAAGAAAGCCGTTCATATCGTGTCATTTTTTGCAGCGATAGCTACAATACGCTAGCATTTCGAGCCTTCAGCGTGGCGGCGCCGTGGCTGGTCACGTGGTTGGTCACGTGGTGCGGAGCCGCTGCCGGCGGCGCGGCGCGCCGGAGAACCGAGTGAGAGGAGGGCGTGGAGAGGGGGAGAGGGAAGGAGAGAGTGAGTCCACGTCCAGGGACGAAGATGAAGCAGGAACGCCCAGCGAAACGCATACTGAAGAAGTTGGCGCGGAACAACGAGGACAAGCGAGCAAACAAAGACGAGCGCCTCGTTGTTCCGCGCCAACTTCTTCAGTATGCATATCAACCAACTAGCCCAACTTTCTGCCCCCCAGCGAAACGGAGCGGAGAAAGACAGACTTAGCAATTCGACTGAGCGAGTTCCATTCGGCCAGCTGTAGCTATCGCGTCACTCCAGGTTTAACCAGAGCTAAACCACAGCCAATTTTTTTACGGAAGACCAGTTTCTTTGGGGGGGGGGGGGGGGAATTGACCTCGCTTCTAGCTTGACGATCACAACGTTGTCAGCAAGATTTGTCGTCGAAACTTGTACAGGTAGATCCCACTTTCATGTATACAGCACATTTTTCAATCAAGGCTTGCAAACATTTGCCCTTCCCTCAGCTGGGCGTCCGGTGGGAAGTATGCCTTCCCGACGACAATTGTTTCGCACAGGTCAGCAGCCCGACACTTTCCTTTCATCTTGCTTCACCTCACGGCATCGACGGAGCAAACAAATCGGAAAACGGAAGCTGCAGCGCTGCCGGCACGTTTCCGACGGGTCTCGCGGCGGTCGTAAAACCCATCGCGCGCGTGACCCCGTCCCTGGAATGCCTCATTTTTTTCGACTACGTCACATCTGTGTCGAGCCGGTGTGCGTGCCATTGGTGTATCCACACTCGGCTTAAAACAAAACTAAGCAGCGCAGAGAAGCATGTTAGTGGACGCAATCTGGAGCGAAGTTATGCACACTTAAGCAGCCGACACTAAAGAAATCGGGAACAATACACTGGCTGCAGAGAAAAATGGGGAGAAAAGGAAATACGTTCCGGCGCTTCAGTTTTACTTTTTCGTTCTTTGGCCAGAGTTTTCCACAGGGCAACTTTCCCTTTTGGGCCAGAAATTAGTACTTGTCAGCAGACTTATCGCCACTGTGTTGCAATGTTTCAGGGAAGGGAACGTCGCCAAGGCTGGAGTTCTTTTGTTTTTTTTAGGCGCTCATGCACATCATAAGAGCCCATACGCGCACGGTATACGTTTACAGAAAAAAGGTGAATTCACCAACCAGATGTTCAGTGTTAAGCAAAATGGTAAACGTTGCACCTGGCGTCGAATTGTATGACTTTTGGACGTAGAAAGGCATGAAGATTTTCTCTTCATTTCTCATTTCACCTTTTGTGTTCAGCGACCTCTTACCCGTTTCGTTATTCGTTAAAAGTTTCCATATACTACGTACATTTTTTAAATCAACTTTATTGTTATATGGGGCACAACAAAGCTCAGTTATTTTCACAAGTTGTTGCTTTTGAAAAAAAAAGGTACTGCGAGGTATTAAGGGTTACCATAGCAGACAGAAAACTTTCCAACGTTACCACTGTATCATAAGTCCTAACCGCCCTCCTACTAAATACCCCTTCCGGCAACAAAGAATCTTAGTCCCTAACACAAGGACTAATTACATAAAACAACCACTCAATTGTCATATTTCAGTTCTCAAAAACCCTTTTTTAAGTGTCATGTTTGATCTCTCTAAGAACAAATTAAAAAATATTAAAAGCAATGAATCAATGCTGGCTTAAAAATAATTACATTTTTCTTTAGCAAAGCATCTTTTGTCTGTTTATAGACGTAATATTTTTACTGCAAGACTGCCGCTTGCTGTGACTATATTGTTGGCTATTTTACTTTGTTAATATATGAAATATTTGTTTTGTGCATTGCTGTGTGCACTACTTTGGGGAACTGGGCGCTGTTGTATGCATTGTTTTAGGGAATTGTGACTCCGTCAGGCTTTACCGCTTTTTCTCACAATTTCTTGTTTCATCCCTGATAGAAACATAACGTCATCTTCAACGCCAACGTCAAACATAGTATATGCTCGTATTCGAATGCGCGAGTGATACGTTAGGAGCACAGAAAAAACGCATACAAGGACAACGGTCTAATCTGTTAACTGGATGTACAGACCGAGACATCCAAAGCGCGATGATGATGAGGAATCAACATTTATTGGGCCCGAAATAAATCGGTGGTGCACGCAAGCACCACACGGGGTGGCTCCCTAGTTACGGTACCCGTATGTTCCCAGCAGCTCCTCTCCCCTGTCCGTCAGTGGGAGCTGAATCGGTAGGGCGGGGCCGGATAAGAGATGTGTCACAGGGGCGGGTTGGTTTACTTTGTTCTTTGCATCTGAAGCATTCTTTCCGCGTTCAGGGGCCACGTTTCGGACAAAGAAACACTCATATTATCCCGTGAAATCGAGACCTGTGAGCACGGGCTTCTCTTCCTATTCAGCGGTGTCTGATTACTGGTTTCTATGAATATCAGCGCGCATGAACTTGCGCACGGTAACACTGGCTCCAGGCGCGCGGGATCCATTTATAGAAACAACGAGCCACTCATTTCTCATCGTCAGTAACCCAACAGCAAATTGCGCTATCGCCACGCCATCTAGCTGGCGCGGATAAGCCTTGGCACGTTCGCCTCTACCGAACCAGATCCCGAAGGATGAAAAGCTTCGCTCGTCTCTTGAGCCTCTACGGGGCCGGAAGCAGCTGCTGATGCTGCTGCTTCCGCGTATAGCGAGAATCTACCTTCGTTACTCCCCGCCAGTTTCTCTATTCAGCTGGTTTTGCGCGCTCGTGTATTCCTCTCCCTGCCGAAGCCCCATGGCGGGTGCGCTCGTTGCGATGCCTCCTGACTTGAGCTCGCTTGTTTACGAAGCCTCCGCGATGATCGCAAAGCTTATGGATGAGGCGCGGCTGCGAGGCTTTTGTGGCGCCGCACCAAGATTCGCGCGCTCGGTAGAGAGCGCTGTAGCGGCGTCCCTTTATCGCGCGCAGCATCGGGAAGCTGCGTGCCGCAAAGAGCCAGTAGCAAAACTTGCTGGCACGTGGTGTTAGTTCACGTCTTCTTTTGTGTGTTTCTTTTCGACGTGTTTTTGGCGGCTCCTTTCTTCTCTCATCCGAGATTCTTTTGGGGCGAGAGCCCTATTCAGATGCGTAAACCCTGAGCAAGGTCTTACGATGTTTGTGGGTGTGCGATGATTGTGCGCTTGTGCGAAGTGAAATGAGTATGATTTTCGATGTTTGTGGGTTTGCGCCAAGTGTAATGAAAAATAGAAATAAATCAGATAAGTATCCGCGACTGGAGCTTCGAACCCGCGTCGGCGCGAACACATCAGCTTCGCTGGCCACTGCGCGGGAGCACTAGGCTATCGCCGCTACCGATAACGCCTCTTGTTAAACTGCAAAGCACTCTCGCGCTGTGCGTTGCATCACTTTCATCATTTAATACTACTGTCAAACTAGTATTCACGCTTTGAGCTACGTGGCGATAGTGACAGAGAGATGTGCGCTGCATGCATTGGCGGGGACAACTTCGTGGCAGAAACACGGCACGAGAACAGTACGCGTTGGTGTTGACAGCACTGCTGCAGAAACATGGCACTGCAGCATAGGCCGGCGGCAGACATTGGTTAAATTGGCATTGATTGGCAGCGATTTACGTCAGAGTCACTCATTGCCGCTGAGTTACATTGTGAAGCCACCTGCCGAGGTGGCTTTTTCTCGCCTCGTAACGCGCGCTGAAAATTTGTTCATGAATATTTTTTCTTCTCTAGCCTGTTTGGAGGACGACCTCCAATTCTACTAATACAACATACCCCTAAAATAAAAATTAAAAATTAGTTAACGTATCAAGCTATTTAGCGAACTAATTCAAGCATTCTGCGTTTTACATGGCGACCGCCGTAACCCCAGTTAGACCAATAACATCTAGATATTGGTTAGACCCAGGGCTAAAAAATGTCAAGGTAAAGTTGCCTTTTTTTTAATACGAAACTTCAAAAAAAATATCCTGGTCTATGGTCGGACCGCAGGCACGCAAGCTGTGAGAGGGCGCATGAAAACTCATTAAACTTCTTGAAACTCCTACAAAGAAGAGCACAGGCCGTCCGAGAGGCGTTTCAAAGCGTTTGGCGCCATCTAGCGACCGTGCGCTCCACCTGAGGTACTCCCTACTTGTTCGGGCTGGCCTCCAGATTGCGACTAAGACGTACGCGTGGTCACGTGACCCGAGCGGCGCGAGGCATGTGCAGGGGGTGATCACGCGATCGGTTACGACCACATCGGCATTCTTCCACCATTGCAGCGCTGCAAACATCTCGAAAAAGCGTTACTGCCGACATTTAGGGGCTTTATTTCTTCATTTCATGCTCATATAGGCTCTTTCGACTGTTATCTTTGAGTCCTTGACTCAAGAGCCAGACTACATGAATGCAACTGCACATGTCTTTTGAAAGAAGAGACAACGCTTCATCACCAGGATGCACTCAAAGAGCGCTTATTAAGAGAGTTAATTATATGCGCTGCACCAGACAGAAAGCAGTAGCAAGGCGGTTTGGTGTGCGAGAGCGTGAACGGAACTCTCACCGGCCGTTTTTGAAATTTAGTCGCCTTCTGAGCCATAGGTAATTAAGCCGCAGACGACCCGATTATTCATGATTTATCCGGCAACAGAACTTGAGGGAATTTTGCATTGAACTTGTTGGTCGGTCTGCAGAGGTGCTGACATACATTCATTTTAGGGCTCTTTGCACTTTTTTACGATCCTTCATTTCCGCAGGATTTTTAAGGAAAAAACGCGAAGACCAGCAGGCACCTTTTTTTTTCAGTGTAGGCGTGTAGCAGCGTCAGCACAGATCACCTAAGAGCATCCTTGATCGCCCAGTCGTCCCTTTCCTTGCACAAATAAAATTTCTTTAAAATTTTTTCTTAAGTATATCGGAAAACCTCTAGTTAGCCCAGCAGTGCTCATTTCTTAATAAGTACAGCAGTTTCGCATTGATCCTGTCTGTGCTTTGGTCTTAGCTCAAATGGTTTTTATTCTTACGGCATGAGATATGAGCATAGACGCATATCGGGATTCAAACCGGCTTCCTTGTCTTTATTAAACGTAGGCTACAAAAGCTTATTAGTTTCTGATGCTGTCCTCTGTATATTTTTTCCGACATCTCAGCAGTACAAGACCTACAGCTAAAAATACGCTCCGACATCGGAGTAGCCAGCTAGTGACACTGTGCAGCCTCGTCTTGTCAGGTTATTTTCTACACTGACGCCAGGAGAATACTCTTTTCATGTTTATTTCTTTGTAGAATGATGTTTTTGGAGGTATAATATACCCCTATGCTCCATCCAGGCGATTGCCGCCGCCGACACACACTACCCGAAAACAGTCATTCTTGCATGGCCTTAGAGTTAAGCGGTTGTAGAATATATATTTCGTTGCTGTTTGAATGCGATCTGCAAAACTGGCAAACTACTTATCAAGCTGTCTGACTTGTAGGACACCAGAAAAAGAAAAAAATTGGTAGGTTAAACATGCAATAGGACCGCCCGAACACAAAGACGTGGTAAATTTGGCGCTCTTTTTTATGCATAACTGAAGAAACTACAGCTCACAAGACGGGACGAAAGAGGAAGAAGCGACGCACACAGCTCTCTTATCAGTGTTTTGTTTTTTTTCTCTGTGTGTGTGTGTGTGTGTGTGTGTGTGTGTGTGTGTGTGTGTGTGTGTGTGTGTGTGTGTGTGTGTGTGTGTGTGTGTGTGTGTGTGTGTGTGTGTGTGTGTGTGTGTGTGTGTGTGTGTGTGTGTGTGTGTGTGTGTGTGTGTGTGTGTGTGTGTGTGTGTGTGTGTGTGTGTGTGTGTGTGTGTGTGTGTGTGTGTGTGTGTGTGTGTGTGTGTGTGTGTGTGTGTGTGTGTGTGTGTGTGTGTGTGTGTGTGTGTGTGTGTGTGTGTGTGTGTGTGTGTGTGTGTGTGTGTGTGTGTGTGTGTGTGTGTGTGTGTGTGTGTGTGTGTGTGTGTGTGTGTGTGTGTGTGTGTGTGTGTGTGTGTGTGGTGTGTGTGTGTGTGCTGTGTGTGTGTGTGTGTGTGTGTGTGTGTGTCGTGTGTGCTGTGTGCTGTGCTGTGTGTGTGTGTGTGTGTGTGTGTGTGTGTGTGTGTGTGTGTGTGTGTGTGTGTACGTGCTGTGTGTCGTGCATGTGCCTGTGTCGTGTTGTCAGCATGTGTGATGGCTCAGCCTTCAGTACGCCTGCATGTTTCTGGCATACTAAAGAATCTGTGTGCCGGTTAGCTGACAGAAGCAACTTCCTCTTGCCCATACATCTGGTCAGAATACCAAGACTGTGTGCACGTATACACTGATGGATCTGCGTCACCAAAGGCATCGACAGCAGCTTGCGTATTCCCCGCCCGCAGACGACCCGGAAATTAATTTTGAGAACACAGTTCTACTTCAACCGCTGCAGAGCTTGCGGGCCTTCGAGAAGCGATTCGCCACATCTGCGGAGAACCGCCTCAGTAGTGGTGCATTTTCACTGACTGTAAACCTGCGCTGCAAATCTTGGGATTCTTCTTACGCCAGACCGCCTACCAAGCTCTGGCTCTTGATATCATTAGACTCCTGTCATCTGCTCAGGCAAAAGGCCACCGTATAGTTTTCGAGTGGATCTCTGGACACTGCGGACTCGATGGAAATGAGACCGCCGACGCTGAAGCAAGGAGCGCCTTCAGCAGTGGTCTGCGCACAGCTGTGCCGTTCTCTAGACCGGACACCACTTGTCTCCTTACGGGATCTATGAGGAGTGCGATGGCTAGATACTGGGCCCTGCCAGGCACTCGACACATCCGCCTTAAACGGCTAGATCCGGCGATGACCTTTTCTGTCCCTCGCGCAATTCCGCGCCCTATTGCATGCATAATATGTAGGTTACGTTTAAACGTCGCCTTCACGCGCAATTATGTACTTATGTATTAATTTGCACTTAATTATGTATTAATTATGTATTAATTGGACAAGCGGACTCCCCGGACTGTGCCACATGTGGCGTGCTAGAGACTGTAGAGCATGTTTTAGTGGTGTTCCCAGCATATGTACTAGAAAGACTCATGCTAGCATCTGCTTTGACGTCTTTTGACACCAGGCCCCTTTCGGAGGATTTGATCCTCGGTGCTTGGCCAGATCGTTCGAAAACTGTACAGGCAACGCGAGCGCTCTCACGCTTTTTAAGCGACACGGGCCTTGCCTCACGTTTGTGAAGTTAGAAAGTGTGCCTTGTCTTTTTTATCTTTTTTCATCTGCCTCCTCCCATACATCATCATCCCCCATCGTGACCCTCTTTTCTCTCCTCTTCCCGTTCCCCAGTGCAGAGTAGCACGCCAGATATTAATTTTTCCGGCCTACCTCTCTGCCTTTCCCGCCAATAAACACGCTCTTTCTCTGTTGTCTGCGACTGGAGCTATTTATTTACGGAAGTTCAAAAAGCAAAGCTAAAGCAAAAACTAGTTTTTTTTTTCAGAAGGCTTTTTAGTGCACCTGTAATAGTGGCGAAATCAGAAGTGTTATCGTCCGCTCTCAAGCGACAAGTAAAACGCGACTCCTTCGAAAGGCTCTATGCGTTCAGGCTAAAAATTTACGGTCTCAAAAGTTTAGTTTCCGTTCTGCTAAGCGCTGGTGCATAACGGCACATGCGCGCTACAACCAACTCTCCATTTTAACCATCACCTCGACAGGCCGTAACAAAAGCTACCCTGAAACTTTCCTCCCCGCCTTTTTTTTTTGTCCAATTGCGCGTACTCGTGTTCTATAGCTGTTTTTATCCTTTCTACGCTTGTTGCTGAGTTTTTCGCAGTCCCATCACCCGTTTTAAACATGCAGACATCTGATAGAGACCTCGTAAAGGCGAACAATGCAGGTGCTGAGAGCCACGCTCAGCAGCAAAATGAAGAGCGTGAGGCTTCTGAGATGCACTTGTTTTTTATCGTGTGTGGTTGCGCGGTGCGCTGCAAGCGAACTGCTGCTCTTACCCGCGCCGTTCCCTTGCGCAGTCGCGCACTGGCCGAATAATGCCCTCCGCATATAGCGAGCTCTGTATGCATATATATTCTTTCACTTTCGTACAAAGCGTCTGTTTTCTTTTATGGTTTAAAGCTGGGTGGAGGAGCATTTTCCCATAGAATAAACGAACAGATAAGCTTTCCTTTTTTTGTTTGCCAACATTTTACACCGATGAAATAAAACGCAATAAACTTTGAAGAGAATGAGCTGCCAAAGGCACGCGGTGCAAGGAACCACTTAAGTTTCTCATTAGGCGTTATCAACCGTTATGAGTAGCTTGTTTATGCATTTAAATAAGTCGATTCTCTTCCCTCTAGATCCTTTTGTCGAAGCGGTGGTTCGGAGTTTCTTTTTTATCCTTTCATTTGTTTGGTTGCCGCTGTTTAGTTCGATGGACTTTTTTTTATAGTTTCCAACCGCTAGCTCGCTCATTTTGAATGCAGCGATGTACCTCGCGCCTAAGGCGGTGTTCGCAGGAGCCCGTTTCTCCGCTCTTGCTAACGTTTCGAACAATGTGTCTTACAGCAAAGCCCCCCGTGGTCTCTTTTTCTTCTTTTCAGGAATGTTTTTAAGGCGCGCAGCTTTCAGAATACCAAGCCTAGTGCCTGCCTGCTTGTGCGTATGTGCAACCCTATCTATTTTGGCTCTGTGTGCTGACAGCGCGCCCTCACGTATGGTCGGGACTGCCATGAGCTTCACGGCGTGCCTTCTCCCTGTGTCTATCTTCGCACAGCCGCTGCGTAAGGTGCATCTCTGTTTGCGATCTTCCGGAAGCATTGATCGCACGGATGTTTGCGAATACGCGAAATATTTTCGCTGCCGGCTATGTGTGAAAGGAAAACGAAAAGCAACGCGGTGAGCGTGTGCACAAGCGGCACCCAGCGCCTCCTCGTGGGCGCTTCCTTTCTTTGCTTGAACGACGATGCGCGTAGCCCGAGGGCGAAAAGCAGTTCGCACTGCTGCTCAAAGAGCGCGCCGCCTGCGTTCGACGTATATAGCGCGCAGCCTTGGAACATGCGTGCAGAAATTCTGATGGGCATAGCATAAACAGGATGCTTTGAAACGAGCAAGTTGTATCTTGTCATACGGAGCTGCTTTTCAACGTTTCGCGCTGGCGATACCGGCAGGGCATCTGCGAAGAATTTTCTATAATGAGAGGCATGTTGGGAGAGCGTAGCCAAAATTACAAGGTAGCAAGCGGCCGCATGCGCGCTACCACGCCTAAGGCCCCAACTAAAAGAAACGTGTATTTTCCTTAAAGGTCCCCTTTGTAATCAACTAATACGAGCACTGAAATTACTTATACTGAAAATAATATATGACTATATAATGCAAACGCCTTCTTGATTATAACAAAGTGTTTAGTATAATAATGGGAATAAATGATCTTTTCAAAAGCATAAATCAGTTGAAAACGCGCTTTGGTCGATCAAAGACACAATCACAGACACCTTCGAACACAGAACCTAACCATAGGCATATTTTTTTTTAATTTGAAGAAGGCTTTGAATTCAGTTTAGCAAAATATTCGGCTGAAAATGAAATCAAATTTACCTAAAACGTAGGCACACCATTAAAGCTTATTAAATAAATAGAGGCCTTCAGAGCCATCCTTAATTTATTGAAATGAATAATGCGCCTTCAGCTTAGGGAATCGAGTAGTGCAGGGTTCCGGAAATTTCTGCAGGGGGTCCGCTCGTTCTTTTTATTCTAGATTAATAACTTTGTTAATATTCCAGTTACGCATACAACACAAATCTATTCTTTTCTCAATAAATCTCCAAAAGATTAGAAAAACAAGTAATATTCGGTTAGTCTAAGTGATGGTGTGGGTGACTGCTAACCGGCGGCAATTAAATATTTTTAAAGGTAAGTAGGCGTGATTATACGCATAGAACAAAATAATTCAACATCAGAATTCAATATAAGTCAACTTTTGCTTTGTAGGCTGCTGCTTGAAACAAAAATTATCGCAGTCATTTTCCTTGAGCATCTGTGCTGTATGCCCATGTACCGAGTTTAAAAAGAGGTCTCTCAAGATCCCTTGGCATAATCAACAAATATTAACTGTCTGGCATAAATTATTGCTGTACTATCGGTTAAGGAAATCTTACAAACAAGTGAAGTTTTACCTCACCGTTTTCGTAGAAAAAAAAGGCGATTCGCGATATTTTTTAACGAACTCCAGATAAAATTTCTTTCTTCTTGAAATCCGAAATGCTACATCATTAAGACATGACTATGCTTTGAACTGCTGCTTTTGTTTGCAAGTACATACGCAAGCACCTGAATATTTTCAATTCAAAGTCCATAAAACATAATGCTTACTCCCTCAGACACACACGTGTAGTCACTTCTTCCAATTTGTACTAATTAAGGAATGCAGGTGACCTCCTTTGCTGTCTGAGCTTTTATCAATAAATTTCAAATGATATGATCTTATCTCAGGAGTTCTGAACTGTTCGTTCAGCAAAAAAAAAATTGCTGAACTGTACCTTCTTTCAAGTGCTTTTAATTAATATTTCTTTTAATGATTCCTATTTATCGAAGTGCTATAGTTTTGTTCCTGGTGGTTTCTTAATTATTGCATCATTTAAGGTAGTAATTTTTGTTTGGTTTATGGTTTGTGGGGTTTGATGTCCCAAGGCGACTCAAGCTATGAAGGACGCCGTAGTGCAGAGCTCCAGGCAATTTTGACCGCCTGGGGTTCTGTAATGTGCCTGATATGCACAGTACACGGGCCTCTAACAATTTGATACCATCATCAAAATGTGACCGCCGCGGCTGGGATCGAACTCGCATCTTTCGTTTCAGTACCACCACGGCGGCTAAGAAAGTATTTTCATTTTATTAGATTTATTGATTCTTGTTTTGTACTTATGCATTAATATTTTTTGTAAATGATTACCCCAGTGTTGCTAGAAACGTATTCCTGTATTCGACATTTTTTATTTTGGGTCCAGAGCCCCGAGAGGCGAACTTAACTTCCATTATTCCTTGGACCCTGGATTCTCGTAAATACGAAAAACAAAATTACAATTACTATTGGATAAACAACGTTAGTGAGCTCCGTCTTTATGAAACTCTGCTAGGGTCATTCTAGCGCCACTGAAGGAGACGTAAGACCAAAGCTGCATCGTTGTAACCACTGTATTAAATGGAAGCTGGTTTTATTCCGTCCTAAAAATATGAACAGAAGTAGAGACGTTGGCATGCATTTCTAAAGGTTTCTTCTGTTTGTCATAATAATATTCCTGCCAGAATCTGCGTTTTTGACGCCAAACACAGGTCATTTAGCGATCAGGACCCCCTCGTTTCCTATATAGGGAGCACGTAGTCAATGGCAGCATGCGCAGCCACAATGATAACACTTTTTGAGCATGCATAAAAGCGTTGCCGTCCAGGCATTCATGCAGTTACCAGCAAATAACCTGAAAAATTTCATCCCGGTCCTTAAATGAAAGAAGTTCTTCATCTACGGTCGCGAGCATTTCTACATTGTCAGCCAGTGCAGTCTGATATTTATAGGAGCGAATTCCTGAGTACCTTATTCTTCTTTTTTTTTTTCAAGGAAACTCGACCTCAATACTCTCCCCGCCAGACAGGTTTGGATATCAGGGCTTCAAGTTTAACGGCATTCATTTTTGTGTTGCCTTTATCAGCTGCTTTAGAGTATTGCTCTCCGAGATGATAGCCTTCATGGCAGACAGAGCACGTTAAAAATTTCCCTTGTAAAGGTTACATCTTAGAGCATACATGTTGAGAAGACATTTCAGCACAATCTGGGACAAAAATTAACCTTCAAACAGATATGCAATGATCCAGCTTCTAGAGTAGCTTTGCCGCTTACAGTGAAAACTAAGAGATACTGCCCTTTAGCAGGCACTTACGAGGGTCAGGAAGGCAGCCTGATAAAATTACAGCCTGGTGATCTCCCGCTTGTAAATACTGTTATTTCCACATTCACATTCACTTTATTGCGAATTTCTTCTGTACAGGAAAATGCGAGGACGAGTAAAAACTGCTATGTAAGCACGTTTACCAACGCCTTGGGTGGCACCTGCATAGATGCCACTTCGACTCTCTTAAAATTTGCACTGTCCATGGCTGGATGACACGACCGATGACCGCTTGCCGCACCTGTGAGCAGGAACAAAATGCTTTAGCCTCAAGAGCGGACTTGCCTCTCACTAGATGGAAAGGTTGCAAGCTCCTTCATCATCCTTTTTCTTTCAGTGGCTCACTTGAGTAGCCCAAACATAAGCGTAAACTATATACGTACAGCGGTTATCGCCGTTATCGTGAACATGTCAGTGTATTTCAATTCACACTATCGCGAATATATCGCGAGATTCAAGTGACCTCAACCAGTATCAGAGAAAAAATAAAAAGCAGACAGCGCGTCTGCAGCTGCCTAAGCGGGAGAGTCTGAACGTTGTTCTGCACGCTAAGAAGCGCGCAACAGTGCTAGAGGTAACAACGATTCCAATCGTACGTTCGCAGCCATTGTATTTTGGGTCTCTTTATGCCAAGTCGCCCACGATCAGCCTTGTATACTTGTAATCCAACTGACGAGGCGTTGTTACGACATTTTTTTAGTACCACATGCCGTTGCACTGAGGAGGAGAAAAGAGGACCCAAGCTTGAAGGCTACGCCAAGCCCTGCATGCAGGCTACCATAGGAATAAGACGACCATAACCACGTGGATAACAAAAAAAAGTCTCTAGAAAGCCAAACAAAAGGAAAGAGTAAGCCAGTAAGACCAATCGTAGAGTGATCTGTGGGTTCAGCTGAAACCTTTTCCATCAACCAGAGGGGCAAAATAATATAACAGCGCGAAAAACGAGGACGAGACAAGAACCGGACAACAATATTGATCGTAACCAATTTGCCCAGAACAAAATAAAAGGGGTGGTTTGACCTTTCATAATCAAGATTAGCTACGGGAGGAAGACTTCCAGCAAAAAGTGGACAGTCGCATGGAGGCACGAGTCAGATCAAAAGAGAGAAAAAAAAGAGAGGCTGAATATTTCCGCTTCAACTGGGTTTCCGCGTCGCGGAATACGTTCTAGTTTTCCCTCTCGCAGCGCGTGCACAAAAAAATTAAAGACAGAAAAGAGTAGTGCGATCAAGGAACACAACGACGTCGAGACAGAAAACTTAGTGAAAAGGGCTTTATATCTTTGTGTGCTTTTTGCTTGGTCTCCTCCGCGGATTCCACCCTTGCTTGATCAAAATATTGACTCGTAGTAATTATCCCTGGCGGAACACGGGAGCCAACGAGAAAGCGAGGAGGGATCTACGCCTCAGAGCTACGCAAAATTAAACAAAAAAAAATTGTGCGCAAAAGCAAGCTGCGTCTAATCGTGGCGGAGAAGGGAGGGCAGCAAGGAACGAGTGGCAGTAAAATTGAAATCGAACGAGCACCAGGAATAAGAAAACAAAGAAAACATTCGAAGTAAGGCGAACACGGAGAGCCGACGGAAGCGCAGTAGCTGAAATGAAAGTAGCGAGGCGCCGAATACGCAGCAGTATGAGCGTGCAGAAAGAAATTGAGAGAAGGTGAGAGATCGGACAAAGGCGGTTGGCAACGCAACGTGGTAATATAGGAGAATCCCAAACTTCTCTCGTTCCTCCACGTCGTTTCCATTCTGCTTTCACTGTTCTCGCATTTTCGACTCGGTACGATTACTTCCCTTCCCGGCTGGCTGTTTCCCTCCACAAACCTGTGCGCTTCTGTCTGCTCCGGCCATTGAAGAGTTTCGCTCCCTCGTGTTCCCTGCATGCGCTACACAGAAAATGGGAACGAGTGCTACTTGCGCCGGTATTGCAACGCCACCACGGCTATTGGGCTGCGACAAGACGATATTCTTATTCTAGTGGGAGAGAGGGGAGACAATGAAAAATGAAAGGCGCCACAAGGGGCCTTAGGCGGGGTCCCGCTAAATCGATACGGACATAGTTTAGCAAGACACTAGTGCCGTCGCATTGTCTTTGTTAAGTGTAGGGAATAAAACCAAATGTATAAAGAGAAAGTACGAACTGAACGCTTTAATACGCTAAAGTAGATAAAGCACTGAGCAATTGTCAGTGCGTTTAATTCTACGTTTGTCCACATGTGCGATCGTTCTTTGTTGTTCTCTGTGACAGAGGGTGGAGTCTGCCTTGTCCCTGTCGCCTTGGATGAGCGGTGACAGGATGCTGCTAAATCGGCGGCCGATGATACAGCGGTTACATGTCATATGCTTACAATTCGGTATGAAGAACTTATAGGTTGTCAAAGTTATCACGGTACATTGAAACTCGTCTGTATAGCACAGGCAGCCCGTATCGTTTTCTGCAACTTGGGAAGAACACAATGGAAGTACAACGCTGAGTATTGGAGCAGTATTTTCAGGAGGTGCTCCTATTAAAGCGCGTTAGTAAAGCACAAGATGTCTTCTGGGTCTAAAACGGCTCATCGAAGAGGGTCGAATAAATGAAGTGCAAGCAGCCAGCACCCACTCTCTATGTGATCATGCCCATGAATTACTTTACTCCAAATTTCGCTCGGGTCATTTCCAAAATTTGGCCTGGGCCATCTCTGGAATTTTACCTCAGCCAATTTGTACTGGAATCGAATATCCAACCATAACTGAGCATGCCCGACGCGATGGCGGCCTCTAAATTTGACCCATGCTATTGCCAAAATTTGTCCTTGGCGATTTGGGCAGATTTTTCAAATCAAAAGAAGCTTTATTTCATAACCCAAGAAAAATTTGTACAAAATATTTGGACCGATAGCCTACATGGCTAGTGTCCGGTCCAATACAAAACAAGACATTTAGGCAACCGCATAAATATGTAAAGTAAAAAAAATTAAAACAGAGAAATAAGACAGCAAAAGTATCCAGTGCCCGATCGGATGCAAAACAAGGCATTTGGGCAAAGGTATAAGGAAGCTGCACACCAGCATTTCAGCAAACTATACGCGGGGAATTCAGGCAAAATGCAAACACAGAAACACAAAAGAGAAATAACATCATTACTTTATTATGCAAGAAATATAATTTCGAAGACAGTTTAAAATTTCTGGCAAGCTTTATTTCCAGTGGCAATGTATTCCAGACTTTCGTCCCAATGAACTCAATTAATCTCTCACCGTATGTGTTGTGATGGATCGGAAGATTAAAATTACCGTTGGCAGCGTGTCTTGTGTTGAGAACAGGCAAAGTGAATAAGCTCATCGGGAGTGGAGAGTTAGTTGTTAACATGCAATTTACTAGAAGGGAGATTTTGTGGTCGCGTAGAGCGGAAAATTTTAGTACTCGAATTTCTTCAAACAGATTGTTGCTTGGATGATGCAATGAACAAAATGTTATAATCCTTAGTGCTCGTTTCTGTAAGCGTAGCAGAGGTGTGAGATAAGTTGAATATGTGTGCCCCCATGATTCGCTGCAATAACTCAGGTGACAATGAACGAATGAAAAGTACAAGCTGCGTAATATGTTGCGTGGAAAGTATTTTCTACCCTTAATAAGGACGTAGCAGCCAAACGCAGCTTTATTACAAACGCTGTTCACTTGATTCTTACAGTTAAGGTTGTTGTCAAATATAACACCAAGATATTTAAATGAAGGAATTGATTCAAATACACAACCGTTCAAAAAAATCCTAATATGATTAAGGTCAATGTTTCTCCTTCTTGTATGGAAGACGACATATTTAGTTTTTGCAATGTTTAACGTTAATATATTGTTACTGAACTAGTTGGAAACGGCCATTAAATCTTGCTTCATGTCGGTTTTCATCGCAGAAACCGAATTACCCGTGAATATGAGGGCCGGGTCGTCTGCATACATGAGAATCTGCGAAAGTGAGACTGAACATGGAAGATTATTTATATAAATGGAAAACAGTAGAGGCCCCAGGACAGATCCTTGGGGTACTCCGCATTTGATATAGCTATATGTAGAGTCAAGGTTGTTAATTACCACTTTCTGTTGTCGACCTGATAAGTAACTCTTGAAAAATTGCAGTGTGTCATTAACAATCCCATAGGCGGCTAGTTTGTTCAGTAATATTGGATGCGATACAGTGTCGAACGCCTTTTTCAGGTCTAAAAATATATCAATTGCGATTTCGTTTTTATTAAGAGCTGAATTTATCAACAGGGAATGCGTTAGAACGGCTGTAGAGGTCGACCTGTTTGGGACGAAACCATGCTGCTGATGACAGATTACATTATGCTGACTAAGGAATATTTTAGTTGGATGGCAATTAGTTTCTCAAAAACAGTATTTAGAATGCTTAGTACAGATATTGGACGATAACTACTTGGGTTGTTTTCGTCTCCAGATTTGTAAATAGGAACAACTTTAGCGATTTTTAGAATTTTTGGATAGCAACTAGTCTCTATCGCATGATTTTCTTAATTAGTCATGGAAGAGGAGTCGAGACCGTCGATCTAGCCATGTAAGAGCTATCGCTCGATCTTTGGGTATAACCATGCTTAAAGGCTGCCTAACGTTTTTGTAACAACACGCTTCCGTCCAACGTTAGCTCTGTATACGTCCGAAGCCCAGGACTGGGTGGCTATCGTCTGCACGGCTGTTCCTTAAGCTGCATCCAGCCCCCAATTCTTTCCTTCGATCACCGTATTGCTTGGTTTGTTAAGGACAAGCCACGTGGCATCAATTTGCTAGCAGCTTGCTCAGCGTCTTAAGGGAATCTAGTAACGTGTATTTCGCTTGTTGTTATTGACACTTTCGCGAACGGGTTCGCCCCGCGTTTTTAACAACTGGGAGCTAAAAACGAAAAGCAGAAGAATTTAATATAAACATCAACGTAACTTGATACCTCTGGTGATCTCCGGCTTTCGGCGGCAGGTGTTCCTGTAAATGCGATTACAGAAGGATCGAATCAGGGGCTTCTCCTAGCTTTAGGAACAACCAAGCACTATACGATCGCTTTAAACTGTGGTTAATCCACATGCGGCAACACTCGCCGAGTTTGCCGATTCACTCTGTCATTGGGCCTTGAACAAGCTCGCGTGATATTACTTAAAAATTGGTAGGGTGTGCACTTTAAGACAAGTAAAGAATATATTATACATATTACGCTTACCGTCTTTTTTTGTTCTTTAAATTCTCCGAATATATGATTTGGAAACAGCGTAAGTGGCTAAATAATACGAAGTCTTGTTTCCACCCATCTCATGCTCATTGTAGTTTTCTTCGCCTCTCAGAGTCAAAACCTTGAGGCCACTTGAGGCTAGTGAAGAATTTTTCGAGGAATCCTTGCAATCGTCGAAGCAGCCTACATGTGCTCATAAAATTCTTTCTCTTTTCGCTGTCTCAGACTTTCACCTTTATTTGTTATTTGTTGAAGGCGCAAGCTAGAAAAACAAGTGGCGAAATCTCACAAATGACTACACACTCTCGTTACCTTTGCTGGTCAAACACTTCATTTCCCTCTTTTTTCGAAATGGATGTATTGAGAGTTCTTTTCTGTATTTGTTTACGATAAAAAAAAGTATTTGGGTGCCAAAAAGACCAAAATACGTTATGCCATGTCGTGGCTCAACAACTTGGCTTGGTTTGAAGTATGTTTCATGGAACGTTTAGAAAGTGCAGTGCCGGAGAATATAGCGATATGATGAATGCTTTACCAAAAAATCGAATCAAAACGCAGTCCTAATTTCACGCACAAAACTTGTATTCGCACTTGCGGAAACTATGGCTGCTCCAAAACTGACGTTTGCATTCTAGAGGCAGTTATAGAATTGAAGTTCATGTTTTCAGAGGGTCAAGCAAATTAAGAAAGGTGCCTGTATGGCCTAGCGGGCTACTAAATCTCACTCAGTTAATCGTAGTTTTATCCTACCAGCTAACCCCCCACCACCAGCTCGTTAGTCAAGGCCTCTTAGATGCCATAGGGAGGGAAGGATGTCTTAAATGTGCTTTTCATTTCATGCTTCTGCGCGGTGTAAATGAAACGATGTCTGCAGCTAACACGCATTTGTTAGCAAGCCGCGGTGGCGTCACCCCTGGACGCCAAATCTCAGAGACAGAATTTTGGCACGTCCAGAATTTACTTGACATTTTTCATATTCCTGTCATTTGCCAGAAAGCCACCAGCCTTATTTTCTGTATTTCAAAAGTGCTAAGCCAAAAACTGTCCAACAGCTTAGCTACCAACTAAGAGCATACGTGATTGCTAAGAAGAAACTCCAGCAAACAAAGTTTCATCCTTTTGAGCCCAGCTACTGAAAGGAACGTTTCCTTGGGAATAACGCCTTGTTCTCTAAGCTCTTTTGTCACATCCTCTTAATACAGCTAGTTAACTGGGCGAGGCGAATTAGCATACGTTCGCACGTGGTATATTAAGCAGTAACAGAAGAATAGCGTCACTTTCTGTCATAAATAGCAATTTCCTGAATACTTGAGGACACAGTGTAGACGAAACAATGTGAATCACTTGTAGCAAGCTGTTATAAATAAAGAAGAACAGCGCTGCTTCTCGTGCTCTAAAGTCAGTAAGAGCTATGTTTGTTCGTTTTTGTTTTTGATATCAAAGAAAAAACCTGTGGAGAACGTTACATATGGCAACTGAGTAATATCGAAAATGCTAGAGAAGTTATGGGGGTAGTTGTAGAGCAAGTTCGTCCATTTACTTATTTGTCTGTTTGTTTGTTTGTAGATTTATTTATTATCCATTTATTTATTCAAACTACTCCTGAAAAGCCTTCACAGCTGAGATTATTGGATAGAAAGTAATACAGAAAAATAAAATACAAAAATCTCAAACTTACCACCCTCGTTTCTCAGAGTTGCATACACTGGTACGGAGAAATAAACGCTTGTAAGCTTTCATACGTGAATGGAAAACTTTGCACTGCCATTTGCAAATCACCACATCAACATTTAATTGATTAAATAAGCACACACCGATTGGGAATTCGCAATTATTAAGTGAAGAACTTAAACTAGCGTAAATAAAGTAAGAAGCTTGAAATAGAACTGTAGATATAGAGGAAAAATGGAGAAAAATTGAGGTTCAAATATGCAGGAGTCACATAAAACTTTTAGAACATCCGCAAAAGAAGAACTGCAACAGCAAGAATTGGACGACAACGGATATGTACTAAAACCAGTGTGCGGTTATCTTCATGGTTACATCATTTTCAAAATTGTTTTATCGACACGAAATTCAACAATGAATATCTACCTTAATTACGTCAAAGTGTCAGTGTGTCAATCTCCCACTGGAGTATGTGCCACTACATCGGAGACCAACAGCAACAAAAGTACAGAAGGCAATTACTCAACATCGATAATGCATATGAAATTATGAAATGCAGCAGGATCACAGACAGTTACGATGAATTAAGGCAGAGCATTTCATCCGGGCATTGTCCGTGGCATGAATGAGCGTACTTAGTAAAGTCACAATATGTCAACCGCTTCACTTTCGGGGAATTATTCTATGGCTGGAAAGTGAAAGTCGGTGAACAAAAAAAGCCGTCATTGAGCGCTGCGTGATGGTGAGGTCAATAAAAATGTTTAAAGTTTGCCACATTGGAGCTGTTTTACAAATCGTGATGCCTTAGGAGCTGTGTTTTTCTTTTGCTTTTAAAGCTGTGATGCTGGTGTGACATGAATTATCAGAGGTGAATTGGACTGCATGGTTTAGTTGGGTCAAATGGGATTCATTAAGTATACTTGTTCAGGGACCCAAGTGCGTAAAGCTCATACAACTTTTGGTCGCATAAGCGTGCACGTGGTGTAAGCAAGTTTACATAGGTGGGCCAAAGCAAACACTAGGCTCTGTGTTAAAAGAGTGAATAAAAGATTAGTGCACGCAATAATAAAGTTAATGTGATGATTCCATGCTAGGTCTGCTTGAGAGTGCTGTCCTGGGTACTTGTAGGTGGCAGCAAAATTAACTGGAGCAGTATTTAAACAGTAGGGTGTTAAAGATATAGACGTTCGGTTAGTATAAACGACGAAAACTTCGTTTTGGAATGGTAAAGTTGGATCAGACAGGTCGTGCACCAATATGTTAATGACCCAAGGTAAGACGCAAGAACTTTGCTCTTATCTTCAGCGAAAATTTTACAGAATCATCAGTGAAAAAAATTCGGAAAGAAATTGTGTAAGCTAAATCAATCATAAATATTAAGATAAGGAAGGGGCAAAACGCACTTGCTTTTTTACGACAGCCGCATTGCTTGGATTTACGCAAAATTAGCGAAAACAGGCAAGCACGCTTAAGCGCATTAACCGTTATTCTCTGTCTCCGTCAAATCTGGAGGACGGCTACAGCTTAGGATTCCCTGGCAGGTACAGTTAACGTGGACCGATTAATTCTCGCAAAAATTTCCGTAATAGCCTGAATTCCCGAAATTTTTATTCATACGTGTATAAGTGACAGTATGCATGCGCAGCCCCTTGGAGTTATGGGAATCGCACCGCATCAAATTCGACCGTCTCGCGTTCTCTGACGTGTACTCCACCTACACGGTATTCTCTACGATCCTGTGCTGTTGAAGAATGGACCTATAAGGGGGCGTTTTCGAATTTCGTCTACATTAAAAGCCGGCCGCCATGATCACGAATCAAATCCGTGAGCTCCTTCAATGTCATGCCATTGTCACTGTATCACTTTAAGGCAAAAGTTCAGTAAATTGCGTGCGCAAGGGCCCCATTTGAGCGCCTCGTCCCAGCCTGCAATCATCGTGAAAGGTCGTTCATCCCTAGCATCTTTTTAAACTGCAAAAATAGATAGTAGTCATTACTTTGCGTCCGTAGCTAGCAAGGATTGGAAGCGTATCCTTCACCGTAGAGCACGACAATTCTGCGGGAATTTACACAAGCTTTCGCAAGCGTCTACAGCACTGCCTCGTACATTCCGTGACCTTCCTAATCTTGATCGTGCGCATGCGGCCGAAGCAGAGGAACTCTTTAGAAAACGCTTAATTACGTGTTGCGCGACCCGTCCCCCAGACGCAGACGGCGCTGATTACGACCCTCCGAGTGTGCGGCAGCGTGGGAGGCTCGTTTACAGCCTGCGCCGCCATGGTTGTTTGCACAATTCTTCCGACACGGCTCTTTTGCGATGCCGCCATAGCAGTGCAGAATCCAAGACAAGGGCGGCGGAAAACGTTCAGCCTAAAGTGCTAACAACGCGGCTGAAAATCGCGTCGTTCTATGCTTTTGTTTTCTTGTTGAAGCCTTGCAAAGAAGAACCTGCACAGTTCAGTGAGACAGGCGGATTGAAAAAAGGCAGCGAACAAATGACCGCTAAGTAGCGAAAACCGTATTTCTCTAAATTAAGAGAACAGGAAGACAGAGGACAACGCAGTGCTATAATCAGTGCACTAATTGCTTTCCTTCTAATTCGGCGGGGGTCAATGCTCGTTGCGCAAACAGAGATGGCGAATCCGAAATTGCGAAGGCATGAGAAACAAGGAGAGGAGAAAATATAGCTATTGCATGCTGCCGACAGAACCGATTTCGCGGCTGGATGGTTTCGCCAGAGAATGCATTGGTTGCCGAAGAATTAAAGCATCGCGCCGGACACGTTTGATACCGCGCCAAATATATATGGGCGCACAATTTTAATCACTCTTGCTTCCCACAACCAGATTAGTTATATCATTACTGTGCGACCATTCCTCTTCATTATTTATGAATGCGGCATCCTGATGTTAGAGACTGAAACAAGCTTCTCTTGATGAGGTGTTTTTTTGTTGGTTTTTTGTCATGTTTCTTTATGCTGGAAAAATAACTTGACATTACGTTTTCAACGCTTCATAACATCACGGTGAATATTAGCCCAATGATGCTTTTATGCTTTCATTATTTCATCAAGACAAAAAGTATAAGAAGTGTACCTTTGTCTGATCTACTTATTGTTTTTATGTTCACTGTCCGAGAACGCCATGACACCTTCCAGAAAGTTCAGATCCAGAGGGGGAACTCAGCACACGTTAGCACATGGACAAATTTCGAGGCGCCATTGTATCAGACAGCACACGTAATGCGCACCTCAAAAGCACACACCTCCCTCCGACCTCCGACATCCGTCCCCGACCGGGTCACAGTTAAGTGAATCCCTGGTTACGCTGGTGTCTGAGGCAATGAGCTGGTCCACAAGCCGCCCTCGGAACTCTCATCCAGGCGCCTGCAATCCCCTAGTCAAGCTCTCTAACCTGGTGCCAGGCTCTGCGCTACAAAAACTTTCAGACACAATACACAAAGCTTCGTCACTATTTTGAGACGCTGGCACAGTAACCGTCTCACATATCTCGGTGTACACCCGAACCATCCTGTAAAGGAAGAGATAAAGGCGGGAGGAAAAGAAGAAAGAGAAAAGTGAAAATTGAAAGTTGCATTTTGAGGAAAGGCGCGCCGCTGCTCAGCGGCGAACACCTGTGGCTCGATGCTACTAGTGGCGCATGTGCAGTTGTGACTAGGGAGCGAGAGAGAGAAATGCGCCGTGTGACGTCACTGCTCCTCGCGCATGCGCAGCATGGCTCTCCACGAATCACGCGAAACTGCTCAACCTGCGGTGAGTAAATCTTTCGCTTTAAGAGGCGGATGTCGCGAGAGCTGAGGAATCCGCAACCTAAGAATGATTTCAGTGGAAGGAGGAGTTTACGGCGAGCGCATAAGAAGGCGAAACCTGCGGTGGGTTATGCCACCGGATTGTCGGGTTGCGCCACCTGGATAGCAGTTACACTAAAGGAAGGAGAAAGGTTACCGTGCAAGGAGGAGGGTAATGCGAGGGTGTACAGTGGCGTCACCGGAAGGTGGTTTCCACTGAAACAGTATGAATGGTGGTTACCGTGCAAAGAGGAGGGTACGGCGAGAGCTCTGAAATTGTAACAGGAGGATGGTTTCTCATTGGTACCACCCGGAGAATGGTTTCCATGTCACCCACCGGGAGTGTGGTTATCGTGGAAGGATAGGAGGAGGATATGGCGATAGCTAGGGAGGAATGTGTAATCGGAGGTATAACCGGAACTATCTGAAGGATGGTTACCACAGAAGGAGTAGGGCTTGACGAGAGAAGAGAATGCGCAAGCGGAGGATTGTCACCGCAGAAACCATCCAGGGAGGGCAGTTATCCTGGAAGGAGGACGGGGAGTAATACTTTAACAGCCGTCCCTGAACCTTGCGTTACACAATGGTAACCATACTGTGAGTTTTTTTTTTCGCGTGTTTTTAAGCGGTATTGCATTTTGACAACGTAAGCTGTCTTTCAGTTTTTTCGTGCCTTCCCGGCGCTCTTTTACCGTTTCTTTATAATGCGAGAACATTAGGAGGGCCTTGAGGGCGAAAACTGTCTGGAGTAGGCGTCAGTGTCTGTGTGAAACCCCTACCTTGCAACCTTGGGAGCTGCATTAATGGCAGTTCTCTCTCCCCACCTGACATCTCCCAGGTTAGAGCGGAACACTGGCTATAAAACACCAGCTGTAAGCCAGCACCACGGTTCTAATAACACTTCAGTGACAGGTAGCAGCGATTGTATTCTAGTGATAATATTGGCTTAGTGAAGTAAGAGGAGGTAGACAAGAATGTTCTCGCATTTCGTTCGTATCAATCGAAGTGACCGCCCCTCAAATTTTTTCTCTCTTTTTTTCATGGCACAGGCCACCTAGATTTAACCTTTCCCTGGCACTTCGTCATTCCGCTCTAGTGATGCTGTGCCTCTTTTTAATTTCGATTTCGCACTTCATTCAAAGTTATGTATTTGTGTTCTCTGAGCCCTGTTAGTTTATTTTGTTTGGTTAAATCCTATGAGAGCGACGCTGAGCCTGTAGTTCTCTAAACTTTCTTTATTATTTAGTCATGGCTCATGCTCTCATACGGAGTCTAAAATGAGGAAATGAGGCGCTAGATTTGAAACCGACGCAGCGGAGCTAGTGGGGGCGCCGGAGCGACAGCAACGAATCTGTGCAGATAGAGGGCGCCACGGCTGACGCGACAGAGTGGCGCGTATGGACGTAGCAAAGGCACGGCGTCGCCGTGCTTTATATGAACGGCAGTGCAATGAAAGAAGCATAACAACGACGTACAGAAGCTCGCGCTCGCGGCGGGGCTCGCTAGCGATCGGTCAGATGGCGGACCGTCAACAAGCGAAGGTTAATGATGGGACCGGCACAATACATTACGCAACCTTAAAGCAAGCTACAACGCCACGAAAAAGTGACAGCATAGCGCGATCCGTGGGTGCGTTCCAATACCTCCGAGTAGACGGCTACTTATGGTGACTTCCAATCGCAGAGTTGGAGCACTTCTGGAGCAACGTTTCCTGCTCTTTTCGGAGCAACTGTATTTCAAACGCAGATCTGAGGCACGGATCGCGTCTTCCAATCGTAGACAGGGAGCTGTTGCCGAGCCGAGATTGCTCCGTGGAGCAGTCTGGACTGCTCCGCCGAAATCGGCGGATCCGACCGGAAGTTTGCGTGACGTTCTTTTACAGCGGCGCCCTACATGCTCTGGCCAGAGCAAGTGTACTCCAATCGCAATTTCAGGTCGCGCGCTCTGCGCCGGATTCAGGCGCTCTGTCACAGAGCGTGCAGACCGCTCCGGGCATGCGATTGGAATTCACCATTAGACGTCTAGCCGGACAGCCGCCATCTTGGGACGCGTTTCATTTCTCACGAAGCCGTGTAAGATGACTTCTTCGCCGAAGTCTACATCGATGCAGGCTAACTTGCTCTCTAAAGATGGCGGAGCTGACGCACGCTGATGAGCGAGTCGTGCTCTTGCCGGCGTCGGACTGTACCCGGAGTATAGGAAAGGAAGAATGTGGTCATTCTCATTATGTTATTTGGAACGCAATCTAGTGGCTAATTAATCTTCGTGGACGTGCGATTCCGAGCAGTGTGAATCACGCAGGAGAAAATCGTGCGGTTGAGAGCTTTGCTACAGCAGCGGACACTGTAGGTCTGTTTACGTGATCAGGCATCTGACGATGCCGGATCTTAATTAGCACCTTGATTTTAGGGATTAATACTCGTCGCTGTCGTTGGGTTCCTCGACGGGCGTTAAGATGGCTGGTGTGACGGTTAACAAATGTGTTTTTCTGTTGCTGTATTAGTTGCATCAACTCTTTCGCGTACATTCTTTTTTATCTCTAGTCTCAGAACAAACACACCGGCATATTGTGAATTGATTTTAGTCTTTGCAGGATTAAAGCTCGCTGCTGTCTTTAGGTTTCTCGCGGTCGCTGAGTACCACGTACGGCAGACAGCAAGGTTAATGGCACGCATGTATTTTCCTGTTGCAGTGTATATTAGCCGTATCGAATTTCGCGCACATTGATTACAGTCTTTCGTATTCTTTCTTATGTTTACAGGACCGTCTGGACGAGCACGTTCGAGGAGCATGTACAGTTTAGCATCAGTAATAAAAGAATAATCGCATATCTTTTTAGCGTCGTCTTCGGAGAGCGGCCCCGTCTGCTACAAGTCGACTGACCGATAGGCGCATCCACCAGTTCGATTTACGCGCTAAGTTATGGCAGAAAAAAATGTGCAAACTTGTTGAAAACACGTTTCTAATAATCGTTATTGCTCAGTTCAAGAAAAAATGTAGTACAACTGTTTATAAGCTTTACTTACATTTATATGCCGCGAGGCGGCTTGAGCAGTAGACAAGTTCCAATATATGGACATGTAGATGGCTTCCTAGACGTCTCACTAGACGTCTTGTCGGACGTCTAGAGAATTGGAACGCACCCCGTGATCCGCTATCGCGGCGCACTGCTGTGTACATGCTGATTGGTCCTGACGCGGCTGTCGCGCACGCACCTGGCGGGCACGTGGCGCCATCTGGCGCTCCCGAGCAATCTGCTCATACGCAGTGGCGCCTAGCGGAAGCGGATCACGGATCGCGCTATGCTGTACACCATAGCGTGATCCGCTTCTGCGGGCACCACTAAACAGTGACACGTGACCATTAGTACGCGTTGATTGGTCTCGATGTGGCAGGCGCTCACGCTGATGACGTGCACATGGCGCCATCTGAAGCCCTCAGGGCGCTCTGCTCATGCGCAGTGGCATCCCGCCGAAGCGGTTCACGGTAGCGAATCGTGCTATGCTATAACTCTGCTGACACAAAACGCCAACATTTTGAGCTGACCATCCTCATTACCGCGAGTGTAATCACCCTTTAGGCTTGTCTTAAGTAACTTATTTTGCTGTTA